>VYXD01009987.1:43046-67905 GCA_013397195.1 Hylia prasina | reverse complement strand
TGTGCATGTGGGGATTGGTCAGGGGGTGAAGGGGGGGGCACAGGGGGAGTCATAAATAAACTCTCCTGATTTCCTAGATAAACCTGAAGAAGAAAATTGGCCTGGAAATCTAGAGAATAATTTTATTCTCTACTACACTTGGGGCTGTTTAGTGCCTTTGGTTGATAGTAGTTAAGTGGCAGCGTGNATATATATATATATATGTAAAATATAAATATACATGTGCTATATGTATATTCTCTGTGTGAACTGCAGAACTCAATATTTAATAGATACAATACTCATCTACCTTCCTCTGAATACTTCTGAATATTTACAAACTTCTCTATGATTTACTCTCAGTCTTCCAATCTCCTGACACCTTGATTAAAAATGTTCTTATTAAAATCCATAGATCAATAATTTAAATTAAAATCTAGCCATAAAATCNACCTCCCCTTACCTTCCCTGAGATTGGTTGTCCCCTCGATTGAGTTATGTGTAACCCCGCCCAAATCTCTCCCTGTTGGTTGTCTGTAATCCCCTCCCTTGGAACCCACTTCCCTTTATAAGGGGCTGCACAGGATAGAGCTCTGCTCTGCCTGAGCATGAACCTCAGAGTATGCAGCTGTGTGTTTCACCCAAGCCGGAGTCCCCCTTTTCTCTCTACGCCAAGGCTGGTTCTCTTGTATCCTGAGAGGTGGGACCCACTGCACAGCAGTGTGTCATTGCCTGCCTGCTGCATCTGTGGCTGCAGGGTTTCAGAGCTGGGCCTTGGGGCGAGCCCTGCACCGCCGCAGTTAGAGACCACAATACAGGAGGAAAATGACGGAATTTTCTTGGCTGTTGTCAGGAAATATTGATTCTTAGCAGACCTAATCCTTACCATTCATAACCTATGTATCCCTATATATATATATATATGTAAAATATAAATATACATGTGCTATATGTATATTCTCTGTGTGAACTGCAGAACTCAATATTTAATGGATACAATACTCATTTACCTTCCTCTGAATACTTCTGATTATTTACAAACTTCTCTATGATTTACTCTCAGTCTTCCAATCTCCTGACACCGTGATTAAAAATGTTCTTATTAAAATCCATAGATCAATAATTTAAATTAAAATCTAGCCATAAAATCTAGACAGACTGTTTTGCAAGAAATAGTACCAGAAAATCCAGAGGTCTTTGGAACTCTCATGAAACCCATGATTTCACCTACAATTTAGGACTTCAAATTTGACTAGTTATTGAGCTTCTTAATAAAATCCTGAGTTTTCATCTATAAGGAGGATTCATGCTTTTTTTACCAATACAACATTATGCTAAACTGTTTTTCACTTAGGCTAGGGATTTCTGATGTGTGCTACCCCATGGTGGCATCTGGCTTCTTGGCAGGTTTTGTAGACAACTGTCAACTTACAACTAACATGTCTGTCAGATAGTAAGGCGGCTGCTGATGGGCTGTGCCAGTATCATTTCTCCAAATGTCTTCCTTTTTAAAATTCCCATTAACTCAATAAAATCTGTGCATCTGTCTGAAAACAAATTAACACGTAGTTTTATGAAATGAGGAGAAATGTGGTTTTTTCTATAACTCACTGTCCTGTACCCTTTTGGTTGAAATATCATAAAGTTATCTTTGTGTTATCTTTTACTTCAGTTAAGATAGGTTCATCTTTGTGATATGTCAGTTTCAGTTGCTCTGTTATAATTTTTTGAAGTTATGAGTTTTTTCCTAGGTGTTTGTATCAGGTGTTCTTCGTGTCTAGAAGCTATAAGATGTTTGGCCTAGCCCCTTTGAAACTACAATGAAAGGGGGAAAAAACTAACTTCGGGTATTTAATCTTGTTTGTTCTCCAGAAGCAGAGTATCATCAGTCATCCATCTGTTTCATGTTGAATTGTATGTCAGTGACTGAGATACTTGTCTGTTACAAAACTTAATACTGTCATTAAGCATTGTATTCCAATTTCCTCAAGGCAGCAACTTTTTCTGCATTGAGTGATCTTTAGACTACATCACTAATTGTCTTTTTTCTTTAATATGGAGTGAATCTGTTAAACTGGAATACAGTTCTCATCCCCACATATCTAGACTGTTAGATAAGATGGTGAAAAACTGTGCAACATTCCTCTTTACACACCATGTGGAAATCACCACAGGAACAGATAGCTGAATGAAAGAAAGAAAACAGTGCTGGACAATTGCCTTTTCATAAATCTGTACCTGAGGTCAGTCCTTAGCTTTGCCTGCTATGTAGCCAAGCAGCAAGAGGTGTGAACCACCAGAGATGCAAATGTAGTGACCTTTAGACAGTGCACTGGATTTAGTTCATTTGTCTTGATTCTCATTGAAAAATGAATGGTGAAAAGGCACCAAAGAAGCATCTCCAAATGCGGTGCCAAGAAATTTATTCCCTGCTTGTTTTATCCAGAAAGAATTATTTTTAGTAAATCCTTTCTTATTTCTGGGCATCCATTTAAATAACACACCAAATAACCACAGCAAAAATCTCAGTTTCCATTCCCCAGAGTAAAAATTGTTTCTTGACATCTTTAATGCTAGTTCATAATGGTTGCCAGGTTGATGGAGCACTGAAATTTGAGAGACAAAAATGTATTGTATTATCTCAATATGCTGAATGCCATGAAACCTTCAGGGAGGGGAAATTGCTACCCAAAAGAATTGCCTAAAATACTGACAAATCCTATTGGAAAAGCTAATTAGTCTAATAATGCCCTACTAGGCTAAATAAAAAGAAAAATAGCTCTCTGACAATAATGGAACTGATTGCCTGGGAGAAATACTATGCCTTACTCTCCTATTTAGAAGCAGAATCAAACAGCTCTGAGTTGAGTACTGAAATTCCCAAACTGTGAATTACACTTGCAAAGGAAGATTTCCAGCTACATCTTCTTTGCTGACATATATCCAGAAACATTTAGAATCAAGAGTTACCTTGACATTCTGCTAGAGATTTTAAATGCAATGCAGGCAGCTGCCAATTTTTTTCTTTCTGAATTATTTTGGTTGGTTGGTTGTTTTGAGGTTTTTTCCTTGTAGTCTGGTGGTGGCATGTGGGAGGGAGGGGGTGGATGGGTGTCTTTGGTTTTTTGATTGCTTTGCGTTTGAGAACAATTGGTTAGGAAAGCATTTGGATATGCTTTGACTCACAGAACTTTTTTGCCCTATTTACAATTAGAATATATCTTCTCAGTTATAGGATTCTGATACTATTTACATTCATAAATATAGATTACATAACAATTTGCATACATCACAGGATAGTTACTAATTGTTTGAAAGTTTTAAAAGGGTCACAAAACTAGTCTTCCTTTTTAAAAAATAGCAAAAATCAATTATTTGGGTCTTTTTTAAGTTTTGGCTTTCACCTATCTGTCCATTTTAAACATTTCCAATAATCTTTCTAATAAAGATCTGAGAAAAAGGAATCACCTCAAAAGATCAGATGCTCAGAACTCATTTACTGTTATTACTTTCACCACAAAGTGTAAAACAGAAATTGATTTGGGGCAGGTCTTCTCTTTTACTCATAGCTATCAGTAAATCTGATGTTAAAGTTTTCTTATACCAGAACTATAAAAAAGCATCCTTTCCAAATTCCTACATAAAAGTACAAATCACTAGTAACTCAACTGCTTTGTTTGAAAAGTATAGAAGCATTAACTGCTGCAGTACTTTTCAAAGCAGTAACCTAGCTATTCCACTCGCTAATGTTTGCTTTGGCAGGAGGAATAGCTAAACATTTCTTTTAACTGAAAGGAAAACATAATTCTGCCTTTGATTCATATTTTGAATAGAGACTAATTGATGTTCTTTCAGCTAAATCCTCATATTATCCTCATCCTATCTACTTAGAAAATTAAAACATACATTTATTCAGAATTATTATTTAAAAATATATTGAATGTATTGGGTTTTACCTACTAAGTCAACATATACACAAGTGTTTTTGTGAGATTACTGAGGTATGATAATTCTGGATACTGTTTTTACATTGCAGTGTTCAGTTCTAGACTGAGTTCTGTTCTCTTCTGCTTTAAAGACATTATGAGAGTTACATCCTGAGCCACACTCTTTCACTCCTTTCCCCAATTTCAACAGAATAAGAACTCTCAGGCCCAGAGAAGTTTGGTCTTGTAAAGTTTTGTTTGTTTATCCATTTGTATGGATATGGAAGATTGCCTGGAAAGGAGTTTTTTCTCATAGTGTAATATTAAGAAAAAATAAACAAAATTCTGTGTTACCACTGTTCACTAGGTATTGAGGGGAAAAAATCTAGTGAAGTTGGCCCATAAAAATATTTTTATGACTCTCAATTCTACAATTTCTTTCTCCTCATTTTTTTATGCAATAATTTCATGGTCCTTTCAGTTTCTCAAGATGCTGGAATTTCCTTTCTCAGAACAAATCAAACCACCCTGAGACTTCAGTACTGGTTAGCTTTACTTTGTGTTCACCAAAGACAATATCGTTTTTATAAGGTTGAGTTTTTCCCGCCATGCACACAAGTAAGTAATCTGTGACTACCTTCCTAAAAATACTCTTCTGATGTTTCTTCTGTTTGGGAAAGATGTTCAAGTTGAAATAGCAATATATCAATTAAAAAAAAAAAAAAAAGGCCAAAAAGATATCATAGAATCATAAAATCATAGAAAGGGTTAGGTTTAAAGGGACCTTAAAGATCATCTAATTCCAACACCTTCCACTAGACCAGGTTGTTCAGAGCTCCATCCAGTCTAGCTTTGAACACTTCTATAGACTGGACAACAACTTCTCTGGGCAACCTGTGCCAGCATAAATTGGTTCAAATTGCTTTCTGATTCAAGAGGTATTCAACTAGATGTTTCCCTTATTGTAAACTCTTTCGGTTTCTAACTCCTAAGATTTTTCATACTTTTCACTGGAGCTATCCATCCAGATGATAATATTGATAAATTACTGGCACTGGATATTTAGGGGAAAAAAAAGAGAAGATGGCATACATGACATGAAATTCCTCTCATACATTCTTTCAGTCACTGAATTAGGGAATCCTTCACATGGGGGAAGGAATGTGCTTGATAGGTGTCATTAAGCCACTATTTCAGAAATTGATCTAATCTCTGTTTTACCACTCATTTCTTGGACGTTCTCATTTGTACCAGTGTAACAAAGTAGCATTGTTTTCTATGTTCAGTTACTCTTTCCATTAAAAAAGCACTTATGTCACTTATGTACCCCACTAATGTATTTTGTGAGGTTTCTTTTGAAACAGGAAAATAGCACTACCCCTTCATCATCTATTAAAATTAATAATTTTATAGACCTATAGATACTCTCTCCTATGTCCTCTCAGAGTTCTTCTACACTTAAGTGGTCTTGGGACACATACAAATATATACTGTTATGATAATAACAAAGGGAAAACATTTATGCTACTACAGTTCACCAAATAGGTCAGTATGGAAAAACAAATAACATTAAAGAATATTTTAGATGTAGTTCTTAACTATTTATACAAGCAAGTCTATTCATATTGTAAATGAAAATCAACGATACATGAATATTAATATGATGCAGACAAGACTGCAATTTGCTGACATTTCCATGTTGTCAAGTTTATCTAAAATGTCTACTGCTCAAAGGCAATATAATCTAAAAATTACTTGAAAAATAAGGAAGGTCAGAAATTCCTCTAGTAGTAAAAAATATATATTTAGAAGTTGTATAAAATAGATGCTAGAAAAACATTTTTTGCATCTCTTTTCTGCTAAGAAATAGTTTCCTATAAGCCCACAGAAGTAGTGAATTTTTACTTTCATAGAAGTAGTGAAATTTATCTATATTAGAAATTTTTTTATTTACACTGATCTAATAAACAAATTAGTAATATTAGCTTTATATGTATCAATAATACTTAATGATAATAGCAAAACATTAATAAAATACTCAAATAAAAGCATGCCATCAGAAGATTTTAGTATTATCTAAGTTAGTATTTTCTAAGTTTAGACTAAAAATTCACTCATACTTTTGAGAGGGGAATTTGGAAACCACAGAATATGTAATGTCATGAGAGCTAGTTTAACTTAATTCTGACTGCTTCCCCAAAATTTGCAGATTCTCAGTAAGTGTAAGCCATAACTGAGAATACAATCCTTTTACTTTAAAATCACCTTGTTTACCAGAAGAGAAGAGTTTACAAGTAAAGGCAAATTGCTTTACACACTATTGCAATCTCATTGAGAGAGAGAGAGGAAGTGTGTCAGCAACAGCTGCCCTTCTCCATTTCTAGATGGAATTGTAAGTCTGAAAATTTTAGTATGTAATGATAGCAAGAAATCACCACTTAGCTTCTTTGCATTAACAAACAGCTTCATTAATCTTACCCTGTTCCTTATTGTGGTTCTTGAATAAGAAAAATAACTGTATCTCTAAATGTATAATATTTGCCAGTTGTCAGAAAATGACAAAATGGAATTGGAAAAAATTCAAGATCAGGATGGTACTTAAAAGCAAAGCTCTATAGTTTTTCTAAGAAAATTGTGTATTAATGTCAGTTTTCATACTATTAAAATAGCTGTTTAGGAAAACACCTCTGTAAAAGCCTGTAATCAGCTATTACTCTGCACTACATTACAGTTATTGCAAAATTAGGTCCGACAATATATACTGCCACTTAAAAATACTCTCTCCATGTACCATAAACTGAAATATTTCTCCTTATCACATATCCAATGAAACATTTCAGATCCTTTTTAATCAAAGCTGTAGTTTCCTGAAAGATATCATATTAAGTAGTTAAACTCTGTAAACAAAAAAGTAGATGCTAATCAGTGGTTCATTTTGAATGGAGAATGGGGAGGAGAGAAGTGATGTTTCATTCAGGTACAACCACATTTTCTATGTCATAACCATCTGCAGAATAGCATTTATATAAGTACATTTTACAGTGAGCTCTAACATCTACAGGGCAAAGCTTTGGCATCACAACAGGATTTACTCTCTATCAAGGACAACACACTCAGAGCAAACAATGGTAACCCAGGGATTCCAACTGCAAGAGGAAATACAGGTTGCTATGTAACAATTCATGTAGATTTTGCAGCAGCAGATGGACATTTTGAAAGCAACTGATGCCCATTTGGCTCTTGTACCTTGCATTACCAGAAGTTAAGAGTTTTAAAACAGACCAGCCTCAAAATGTGTTGCGCTTGTAGAACATGAGTCTGAACATACCTGATCCTTCTCTCTCATCTTTAGGATACTAGATAAAATAATTTACATTCCTACTTCCTCACAAGTCAAAGCTCCAAAGCACAGCAGACATAACTTTCATCTTTTCCCTCCATCATTAAGAATAATTTCGATTTTCGAGGTAGAGTCTGTTTGTGAGACACGCACAAGTGGAGCCCTACAGAGCTTGTACAGACCATTTTGAAATCTATGGTTCATGCTATTACTTTTAAAGTCCATTTCATTGCTTTCACAGAGGAGTAAATTAGTAAGTTTCCTGATCATTAGTGTAGATCTTCTTTATAAGAGCACTGGAGGAAAGCATGGTCAAAAAATGGGAAAACACAGGAAAATTGAAAACAAAAAAGAGATGCAGGCACAGTAGTCAAAACTATTTGTTTGTAACCTGCACTTAAATAACTAGATAGATATGAATTTGGGAATGACAGTTCAAAAATTCTTGTGTTCCATTTCTTGGCTATGTTCTTGTAAGTCTCTCTGACATTCAACATCAGCTGAAGTTGCTTTCCTTGCTGTGGTTTGACAAATGTAGGAAAGCTATTTTTTAGACTCAAAAACCATATGGCTTTGAAAAGAAAAATAATATAGCCTTTCTTCTTTGAGAAGAAAGAAGCAGGAATAAAAAGAGAGAGGTATAGCATTCCTGTTATTTGGAGTCATACAGTGGCATACTTACCTTCCTTGTGAATGATGCAGTCTGATCTGCCAAGCTTGAGGTGTCAGATTATGGAGCAGGCTCCAAATATATGCAGTCATATGCACAACACTAAATATGTTACATATACATATACATATACATATACATATACATATACATATACATATACATATACATATACATATCTCTGTATAATAGAGATTTTTTTTGTTCTGAGAGGATGAGCAGAGGACAATGATTTGGCTGACATTACTAATAATAGTCTCTTTGTAACAGTAGTGCATTTTCTTCTCATAATAACACAATTTCAAAAATTCTATTCAAAAACAGATACCTTCCTAAACGCCTCCCTTGTAATGGTTGACTAAGCCATGCTAGCAGCAGTCATAACACAATATACAATATAATTTCCTTCCAAGTGCTCTAATTTCACAAAGCTGGCAGATCCAGCACACACAGGCTTTTAAAAATACCCATTCTCTCTCTCAAATCATTTGTTGTTACTACCTTTCAGCTTGTGTGCTCCTGTAATTACTACCTGAAATGAATCTGAACCTTTATTTTAATTCTTTTGTAACACCTTTTTACTACTCTGATGGCCAAAATACACTTTCTTATTGGCTTAAACTTCAACTGAGCTCATGCAGCAGAGTACTCAGATGAACAAAACTTCCAGCTGCTAGCAGGATAACAACCATGCTAAAAGAGAACTGCTAACTCAAACACTGATTGGGAAATGACCCTAACAATTGATGAGCAATTGGAAACCACACTGATGTTCTTGTAAGCTCCATCAGGGAGCATGATAGTCCTTGATTATACATTATTTTGGATAATTTAATAACTCTTGCTGTTTCTCTTGTTCAATTTCATTCACAGAATTGTGCAAGATTGGCCCCATCTGCCAAAATAGACAAGATTCACTTGAAAACATTAACTCCAAGTCATATTTCAGACAGACATTAAGGTATTTTGCCACCACTGTGAAATTCCCAGAAGCCACATTGAAAAAAGTAGAATAGTGAGTCACTGTGTTCTGCAGTCCTTGATTCAGGACTAGCCAGCTTAAGCCTGAAATGAGGGGAGAATCAGAGAAGTAGAAGTGAGAAACTTGTTGAGCTGCAATAAAGAGATAAACATATAAACATATAAATAACAGATAAAGTGAAAGCCATGTACACAAGGAAAGGTAAACAACATTCACTGCTTCCCACAGGTATGAAGGTGTTCACCTATTCCTGGAAAAGTAGAGTTCAATCACACATAGCAGTGACTTGGGAATACAAGCTATCACACCAAACATTTCCCTTGTCCTTCTGTTCTTTTCAGCTTTACATGGTGAGCATGACTCCATATGGTGTTGCATATCCCTGTGGTCAGTGTCAGCTGTCCTGGCTGTGTTCCCTCCTGGTGTACCCCAAGCCTGCTTACCAGTGGAGTGAGGGGCAGAAAAGTCCTTGGGCTCAGTGCAAGCCCTGGTCAGTGATAATTAAAACACCTATAAGTTAACATGGTTTTCAGCACAAATTCAAACCACAGCCCCGTACTAGCTACCATGAGGAACATTAACTATATCCCAGAAAAACCCAGCACTTTATCCACTCTTTATTCTACAATTTTACATCATGTTCAAGTAGCAGACTATCCAATACATCCTCCTAATGACCCCATCCCTCCTCTCCATCTTTTGATGAAATGCACATATCCCACTTTAACTTTTGAAATTATGGCACCATGCCAGACCGCAACTAAAGCAACAACTTTCCAAGAAACTCAGACACAGGATAATTCATTCTGGAAATTAATCCAAATAAAAAGTTTGTGTAAGCCCCCACAAGTAGCTAGTGTATGCAAGAGCCCAAACCCAGTATTGTAAAGAACACTACAAAATAACAGCTTATGCTAGAGTTTCCTAGGTACAATCTTTACACATAGAAAGTATAAACTGAATTATAGAGTCATATTTACATTTAATAATACAAGAAGATGCTCTATTTATCAATTACCTTGAGCCCCGCAGCCTCTGAGGGAGACGGTGCCTGGTGCCACCAGCACTTCCCTCCACTCCCGTCAGGTGCGGGCAGCGAGATCTGGGGCTCAAAGTGCAGCTCAGCCCGGCCTGGCTGCCAGCCTGCACCCCAGCATGGCCAGTGGGGACGGGATGGCACGGCGCAGAAGGCAAGAAGGCACAGGGGCAGCAGAGTGAGGGAAGAGGGGGAAAAATAGCACGTCTCTATCCCAATAGCAAGACCTACCTCCTTAACCATGGAGCAAGAACTTTTGAAATAGAGGCCTCAAGATTAAAACTTTATCTCAAAAGCATAGCTCAAAAGACAGTTACACCTAGAAGAGAAGGGAGAGGCATTGCAGCTGTTCCATCTTCACAGCCTATTCCTCGGCCGCTTTGTCCTGTGCAGAGCACTCCTCCTTCAGAGATACAGTACATGGCTGTGTTGGAAGCCAAGGGCTGCAGAGGAGTTCTTGCCAAGCCCTGGCCAGCAGCAGCCCTCAGCAGCGCTTGCCAGCACCTTGGGCTGATTTAGGGCAGTGGGGAGAGAAAGGCAGGCAGCAGAGCCTGGCATCTCCATGGGCTTGCTGGCCTGCTGCAGCCTCCTGCGTTGTTGGCATCTCCTGCTGTCCCTCTTCCTCCTCTTCCTCTTGGGCTGGTATTCTTTGTCTCCGGCCCAGGCCTCTTCTCGCCATGGTTTCCTGTTAGGTTCCTCCACCTGGGGGTAGCCTGCAAGCCTTGATGCGCACAGTTGGATTAGATGGGCAAAGCCAGGAGGCACAAGCCAAGTCCCTTCTTGCTGGAGCCAATGCGAACAGCTTTTACCTGCTCAACTTGGGAAGGCTTATCAGGGCTTCGGCCTTATCCTCTGTGGAGCTCTCGCTCTCTTTGCTTGGAAGCAAATGTGGAGGCACCTAAAACAGAAATTCTGGAGGTGAGATGTGGCAAGAGACAACTTGGAGGAGTAACACAGCAACTACCAAATTGCCCCTTAGGTCTACAGAGCAGACACTGCTTTACCATCAGCCCCCTTTTGCGTAGCCCAGCAGTCCCTAAAGAGATTGGAGGGAGTGGCATAAGCTGGCATATGAGCAGAAGCTCCCTCAAGTTGACAGTTTCTCCACTCTCATTTGCAAGTGTTTTGTCCATTGATGAGGCACCTGCCTAAAGCATTGGAGAAGCAACTTGTCCAGTTTGCATTAGTGTGTGTCAGTGCAGTGGCTATAAGGAAGGAAGGAAGCAAGGAAGGAAGCAAGCAAGCCAGGAAAAAGGGTGGAGAGATGGGTGGTCAGCAGGAGGCACAGCAGCTCCTTGGCCACCTGAGAAACTGCATTGTGGAACAACAAAGTTCCTTGTGCAATGTGGCACAAGGAACACCTTGTGCCTGGCTTTGTGCTGCTGACGTACCTCTGCTTTTTTGGCCTCCAGCACCGTGGCCTCCATGCTGTCTTCTTGATGGATTTCTGGCAGCAAGGGAGATGCATGGGAACAGCTATTTTGCCTGGGGCTCCTCGCCTGCTCTGCCAGCAGGGCCACTTTACTCTTCCCAGCAGAGCTCTAGAAAGCAAAAGCACATGCAGCTGAGAGATGTCTCAGAGGACAAGAACACAGAAAACAAAACCCACAGGGAATCCTACACCACTTGTCTTCTTGATGTGCACATTTCTGGGAGCCCAAGTCCCAGGCTGGGACAAGCCTACCTTCCTGCTCCTACCTGTGCTTATCTCTGTGGGCGCTGGTGACTCCTCCGGGCCAGCAGTCTCCTCCCCCAAGATGTCATCCATGTTCTCTAGCATGCAGTCCACCAGTACCTTCATCTGTGCATGGAAAAGCCTTGCTCTCAGGTTGGGGGCCTGAGAGCATTCCAAGCAGCCCTTGCCATCATTGCTGAGCCCTGCCTCTGCGCAGAAGGATTACACTGGCTGGGGGGCCACTCTTACAGGCACCTCCCACACCAGCCTTGGCTGGAGGCAGAGAGCTGCCAGGCAAGGCACAGGCAACTGTGGGCTGCCAAGTTGGCCAGCAGGGCTGCAGCCAGCTGCTGAAGACGCCATTCATTACCTTGTCATTTTCGGCCAGCGTAGCCTGGAGCTCCAGCTATTCTTCCTGCAGTGGGCTCAGCAGGTTTGGCATCAGGCAGATGGCCAGGTTCTGCAGGTCATGTGGCTGGTGGATGCACATGGGCTAATGTGCCACAACAGTGCCAGCAGCTGCTCCAGGAGGAGCAGGTTGGTAGCATGCAACTTCTTTGCAGACCTGAGGGAACAGGAAGGCAACATTCTTGAGCAAGCCCACATTGCCCATGGTTGTCCCCAGAGCTGCCCCCAGGCAGGAAGCAGCCAGCCTCTGTGTTGTGTGGCTTTGTGGGCGCTCTCAGCCCATGGTCAGGGCTCCTTCAAGAAGGAAGCGCAGCACTGCTGCCCAGCTCCAGTTTTGCCCTGAGCCCTTGAAAAGGAAAGCTCCCTGTGCACTTTGGGACTGCCAGCTGGCAAGAGGGAGCTGCCCAAGAACACAGCCTCTTCAGGAGAGAGTCCTCTTTCAGGTGAGTGCCAGGCTTCCAGCAGTGCCTGCTGCAGAGCTGCAAGCTGCTGCCCACACTTAACACTTTTAGCTGAGTGATCTTGTCCTCCCTGCTGGCCATCTGCATAGCTGCCATCCAGTCCTTGTAGAGGTCTGTGATGAGGATCTTGGCAGGGATGCTTCTCAGGTAGTCCTGCAAGGTCAAGGGCTGCCGGTGAGCCTTGGAGCATGTGGCCCAGGCAGGAGCCTTTGCAGAGGCCGGTCAGGAGGGCTCACCTTGAGGATGACGGCCAGCAGCAGCACCAGCTGGCTTGCCATGTTGACAGGCAGGCCATGGTCCAGGGCCTCCCACAGCTCCTGAACCGCACTGGTGCTCTCTGCTTTGCAGAAGATGCCTTCTGTTGTGGGCCCTTGCTGATGCAGGACAGCCAGCAGCTCCTGCAGGAGAGGCAGGAAGGCAGAGACGTGTGTGAGGAGCTGCCCTGGTGCAAGAGCAGTGGCCGGGCCCGGAGCTATGCCCTGGCCTGGGCTCCCTGCCTCCTGCTGCCAAGGGGCTGGGAGCAGAAGGCTGAGCCACGGCTGAAGAGCTCAGTGGCCTTTGGCTGGGGGACACGCGTGAGGACACTGGCTGGGCAGCAGGTGGACGCAGGGATGGGCAGCCCCGGTGCGGCATGTCTTTCCTGTATGAGCCACGGCAGCGTGCCGTCGTCTGTGCAGACGGCTGCCAGGGGCTGACTGAAGAGCGCCCTGCTGCAGCCGGAGCCCTCCTACCTCTGGGCCCGGGCAGCCCCAGCCGGGCCCTGCCACAGAGCAAAGGGCCAGGGCAGCCACCTCCTCCTCGCCTGCCCCTGCTGCCGCTGCCGCTGGTCCCTCTCGCTGCTAAGGAAAAGAGAACCAAAGCCTGACACTGGAGACTGCCAGGCTACTGCTGTTGCAGCCTGCTCTGCCTGCTTTAGGCGCCGTGTGGAGCCCTGCGGCACCCCAGGCAGGCAGCCGGCAGCCGCAAGCCGTAAGCGACTCAGTGCTCCCTTTGCTCCCTGCAGATCTCTGTCTGCCCGACGTTTGCCGAGNAGAGGCCGGTCAGGAGGGCTCACCTTGAGGATGACGGCCAGCAGCAGCACCAGCTGGCTTGCCATGTTGACAGGCAGGCCATGGTCCAGGGCCTCCCACAGCTCCTGAACCGCACTGGTGCTCTCTGCTTTGCAGAAGATGCCTTCTGTTGTGGGCCCTTGCTGATGCAGGACAGCCAGCAGCTCCTGCAGGAGAGGCAGGAAGGCAGAGACGTGTGTGAGGAGCTGCCCTGGTGCAAGAGCAGTGGCCGGGCCCGGAGCTATGCCCTGGCCTGGGCTCCCTGCCTCCTGCTGCCAAGGGGCTGGGAGCAGAAGGCTGAGCCACGGCTGAAGAGCTCAGTGGCCTTTGGCTGGGGGACACGCGTGAGGACACTGGCTGGGCAGCAGGTGGACGCAGGGATGGGCAGCCCCGGTGCGGCATGTCTTTCCTGTATGAGCCACGGCAGCGTGCCGTCGTCTGTGCAGACGGCTGCCAGGGGCTGACTGAAGAGCGCCCTGCTGCAGCCGGAGCCCTCCTACCTCTGGGCCCGGGCAGCCCCAGCCGGGCCCTGCCACAGAGCAAAGGGCCAGGGCAGCCACCTCCTCCTCGCCTGCCCCTGCTGCCGCTGCCGCTGGTCCCTCTCGCTGCTAAGGAAAAGAGAACCAAAGCCTGACACTGGAGACTGCCAGGCTACTGCTGTTGCAGCCTGCTCTGCCTGCTTTAGGCGCCGTGTGGAGCCCTGCGGCACCCCAGGCAGGCAGCCGGCAGCCGCAAGCCGTAAGCGACTCAGTGCTCCCTTTGCTCCCTGTAGATCTCTGTCTGCCCGACGTTTGCCGAAGGGCTGCTCTCCGTTGGACCAAGCCACCAAGGAGTAGCGGGGGCAGATGGGCCGGCCGTGTTTCTCTGTATCTTGTCCTACCCCTATATGTACCGGCTTACCATTGTGCCTGTGTATCGTTATGTCTCTGTCTGTCTCCAGTAGATACCAAGTTGCCTAGCTGTTCAGTTTTATGTCTTTCGTTACAGGGGTTCAGAAGCGTCAATGGGTACTTTGGTATTTGTGTAGTTCTTTATCAGTTTGTGCTGTATATAGCCATTTTTGTACAGATGTCAATATATTTACACACCAGGGATTATGTCCATCTCAGTGTGAACTTCTATGTAAACATGACTCGCATGGTACAGTTTTGTTCCAGCTCTCTGAGTATTTAGTGTGATTGATGTTTGTCTATCCAAACATGTATCTTTATAGGCAGTCAAACATTAGATGGTGTGAACTGCAAATGACAATAGTCAGCAGAGATGTAAAAATCTGTCGTAAGCTTGTAACAGAAGGTGTTGTAAGAAGCACAGGTACAACAAGCTGTAATATGTTTCCTTTTTCAACTCAAGTTGCTTTTGGTTCACTTCTCTCTGGGCAGCACTGCTGGACCAAGGTGCAGTGAACCTTTGGAATGGAAATGGGTGTTGGTTTGTGTCATTGGGAGAAATTAGCAAATTAGGATCCTGCCTTAGGATCCAGGAGGGTTTTGGCAAGGAGTGCTGATGGGGGCTGGGGAAAAGAGGCAGGTGTGCCCAGCCAATCCCCTGGTTGCATAAAGACAGGGCAAGAACCTATACAAGCGTTTGGGCAGGTGGCAGAGCCACACATTTAGGGAGAAGTTGCTGCAAGGGCCTGCTAAGGAAAGCTCCAATTGCCATTGGGAGAGTGGGCAGAGGAAAGAAAGCCCCAGTCCAACAGGGCATCTCCCTTCTTTTAGGACAGTCCAACCCAAACCCATCCATGCTTCTAGGCCTATCTCGTGTCCCATTTTTTGGGACTGAGCATGGGCAAACCACCTGCCCATCAAGAGCCACCCCTGAGTTTCAGCCTTGGCCTCCAGAGCCGGAGGCAACCTCCTGCAAGCATGGTGAATGCTGCCTAAGGATGTTGGCTAGGGATCCTCCAGCAACCATGAAGCTCCATCTGATGGACAAGCACCATCAGCACATTGAAGAGATGGGACATCCTCATGCACACTGGGACCCTTTGCAGGCTTAGGGGCCTGCACTGTATGGATTGTGGCCAAGAGTGCTGTGGCTTTCCCCTGAGCTGGGGAGGCCTTGGGAACAGGTTGCCTAGTAGCAAGGTACAGGCCTGCCCACCCTGTGCTGTCCTCTGCAGGTGCTTTTGCTGTTGGGTGATGCAGGGGATGGGCTGAGTGTCCCCTCAGATGGGGCAGAGGGCACACAACTGGCACGGGAGGTTCGTGGGTGGGACGATTGTGCTGCTGCCAGGCAGAGGGATATTGAGGGCCTAGAGAACTCAGTTGAGGGGCTGGCACTCAATTCATATAGTATAATTTTCATTTTGGTTAAAAACATTTTTCTCACTGTATTTTTACAGCAGTATGTAATTGATCATTAATAACAATTGTGATTGCCCCTAATTTTCCTATGCTTTGCCTTTTTAACTGACTCTGTCCTGGGGTGACTTTATGATGCTTGTATCCCCTGTCGTCGTTCTGTTTGTGCTGTATATTAAGTTCTGTACCTTTAAAGCTGGTTCTGGGAGCGAAGGGGGAGAAAGAAGCAGTGCAGTTTGTTTTGAGAANTTTGTGCTTGTGGGTATTTTGTTTGTTAAATAAATAGCTTTTTCCACTTTTCTCTGAGGAAGTTTTTTTCCAAGCCAGCTGGAGGAGGGACAATTTTGGGTTTGCTTTCCCCTCCCAAATTTGCCCTAAACCAGGACACTCTTATTTTCTGAATACTACTGATATGCTTTGCCAACACTGCTTTTTAATCTACTACAAGTACACAGGCATTTTGGGTGTGTTTTCAGATTTTAGAAGTTTTATTATATCCACATAGATGCCTTCTATGGAGAAGATTTTAAATATATGTTTAATCATATATTTTGGCAAGTCTTCCTTGACATCCCAGGCAGTCTTGATAAACATTGTTATCTAGAGATAAGGAGAGAGAGAAGAAACTGTCATTCACAACTCCATGTAATCCCAGTGGGAAACTACCTACAAAAAGAAGATGCATTCTCTTTAAATTCTTAACCTTGTTAATCAAAACCCATTGACATAGTTATGCTTAATTTAACGTGAGGCATTCAATTAAGTAATTAAAAGCAGATATGGAAATTATTAATTAGACACCAAACTGATAAAAATTTGTTTTCACTGACAAAGGTTTACTAAAAGGTCAGGAAGATAATTAGTGTTCTCCTCTATCCTTTGCGTTGCAGGGAGTGATAATGGAAGATTCTAAAGGACACAGCAAATCAATATCTGTTTCTCTGACTTGTGTCACCAGAAGAATTTTTTGAGTTTTGGTCACTGTTGATCTACCAGACATTGGGCCTGCTCACAACAGACAGAGTACGCCAAGGACAAAGGATCTTTGCACAGGAGTTAGGCTTCATGAACAGAACTTGTAACAGTATATGAAGGGGAAAGGCATGAAACAGGCTCTCTAAGATAAGCCTGAGGGCAGCACAGCAGTGTTTGAGGGATGGTGTGGAGTCCTTCAGTCTGCTTCATGATGTGCTGTGTACAGTGGGGCACATTTAAAAACTATAAGAGGAAACAGAATTTTTCTTCCTAGTCCCATAACTATGACACCATTGTCATAAGCAAAACCTGAGTTTTACTGACATGAGTCATATGACCGGTGTGTCATGAGAGATGGTTGCAGGCTCTTTGGGAGGGATGGGTGGGGCTGGCGAGCTGGCAGGGTGGAGATATGTGTGAAGAAGGCATGGGATTGTATGACACTTGCAGTTGGCAGTGAGCCTAAGAGCCTCTGGGTAGACATGAAGATGAAGGAAAATAAACACATATTGTTGTGGGGACTATGCTGTCAACCATCCATCCAGGACTAGAATTGATGCATTTTTCCACAAGGAATTAAAGGATATGTCAAGACCACCTGCACTTCTCTGTGATTTCAGCTTCTCAAGCATCAACTGAGAACATCATACCAGTCCAGGAAATTTCTGAAGCATGTTGAAAATAACTTTTTGGACCAGATACTAAGGGAAAGAGTTAGAACAGGTTTATTGTTCCATATTTGTTGCTTGCAAACAGAGAGGGCAAAGCGTAAGTTGGTGGCTGTCTTGGTCACAGTGACCATGAAATATTTAAGTTTCGAATTTTTGGCTCTAGGACAAAAACTTCCAGCAAAACTTTGGCCCTGGGTATGGAAAGAACAGGCTCTGGGCTGCTTAAGGAACTACTTTGAAAGGTGCCCATGGAATCTGCCTTTGAAGGTGCTTGATGGAGATTGGTGATAAGCAGGGGTCTGTGCTAAGACCAGTACTGTTTAATAACTGCATTAATGACATAGATAATGGGATCCAGTGCAGCTGCAAGAATTTTGCAGGTGACAGGAAGCTGAGTGACAAGCTCCAGAACTGGGCCCACAGAAAGTTCATGAGTTTCATCAAAGCCAAGTGCAAGGCCATGCATCTCAGTCTACAATTTCTTCAACAGGATAAGTGGCTGAGGAGGTGCTGATCTCTCAAGTGACCAGCAATAGGGCACAAGGAAATGGAATGAAGCTGGAAGGGGATGTTCAGACTGGGCATTAGAAAGAATTCTTCACTGACATGGTGGTTGGTTGGAACAGGCTCTCCTGTGAAGGGGATACAGCACAAAACTTGTCAGAGTTCCACCCGGATGATGCTTTTAGTAATATGGTTGATGTTTTGATAGTCTTGCAAGGATTAAGGAATTGGATTCAATGATCCTTGTGCATCCCTTCCATCTCAAGATATTCTATGATTCTGTGATATTGTGAACTTTTCATGTGTATTTGTGTATTTTCATGAAAATAGTCTAAATAGAGACACATTTGCAGGACAATCTTATAGCATTAATATTAATGTGAGCTATACTGTTAATGCCAGCAGAACAGGGCTGAAGAACAATCTTATAATAGTCATGAATAGTTCATTAACTGATGATAGCTGAATCTTCAGAAATATTTTACCCTCTGTTCATGTAAATTCATATCTCACAATGACAGGTTATGAAGATCTATGTATTTACCTTAAAACACAGCATAGCTCATGAAAATTTAATCAACTATTCTAAATGTTGTTGGGTTTTTTTGAATACAGATGCAGTTCGAGTCACCTTATAATAATAATTTTTAAAAATAACAGTAAAATACATTACTCTAAAGGGAAAATTAGAATAATGGAGGCTTCTGATTAGAAAGAAACCTAATGAGATCGGAATTATCTATGCAGAGAATCAGAAGATGCAATAAAAGAATGAATATAAGCAAAGTGTAGAAATTATAGACATAGGTGTCACCATACCTGAGACACAATAAAATTAAATTAATTGGGTTCTTGTTAATCACTAAAAGGAAATATGGGTGGTGCCCTCTAGTGAACAATAATAAATAATAATATGTAGGTAGTAATAAGTACTTAACAATGTTCCAGTTAGAAATAGTAAGTACTTAATATATGACAACTCCATAACTTGGAGAACATGTCCTTATTTTGTATGCAAAGGGAATAGTACAGTTATTTTGCCTAAACAGAGAAGTGAAGCTTTAACAAAAGAGTAACTGAATAAAATAGTTATTTTTATTAAATCACTGCTACCTTTCCTTTAAGCAATAGATGATGCTTCATATGTTTGGATGCATATGTCCTTTTTACTCTTAGTGAAATATGTTGAATTCAAAGTTTCCTACAGTGGTTTGACCCTATCTGGACCCCAGGCGCCCACCAAAGCTTCTCTATCACTACTGCCATTCTCAGCTGGATAGGGAAGAGAAAATATATTAAGAGGCTCATGTGTCGAGATAAGTACAAGGAGAGACTGCTACCCAGTTACCATCACAGCTAAAATAGACTGGATGTCTGGGGATATAAATTGAATTTATTAGTAATCAGAATCAGAGCAGGATAATGAGAAGTAAGCAAAACTTAAAAATACCTTCCTGACATCCCTCTCTCCTTCCCAGACTCTACCTCCTCTTGCCCAGCAGTGCAGGGAAGTGGAATGGCAGCGGTAGTCCGTTCATCACATGTTGTTCCTGCTGCTGCTCAGGGAGAGGAGTCCTTCCCCTGCCCAATTGTGAATCCATCCCATGGGGTACAGTTCTTCAGAAACTGCTGCAAGTGGTTCTCTTTGCACAAGGTTCAGTCAAGAACAGCCTACTCCAGCTTGGGAATCCACAGGATCGCAAATCCTACCAGGGAACTTGCTCAAGTGTGCGTTCCTTTCACCATGGGTGTACAGGTCACTGCTGCAAGCTTCCAGTGTGGGTTTCTCACAGGATCACAGCCTTCTTAGGTATGGAGTCCTCTGCGGGCTGCAGGTGGATCTCTGCATCCCCGTGGCCCTCCACAGGCAGCAGGGGCACAGCTGCCTCACAGTGGGCTGCACCTCAGGCTGCAGGGGAATCCTAGTTCTGGTACCTGGAGCACATCCTGCCCCTCCTTCTCACTCACTTTGGTGTCTGCAGAGTTTTCCTCTCACATATTCTCACTCTTCTCTTTTCTGAGCCCAATTACATCTGTGTTGTAATCTTTCCTTGTTAAATATATTACAGAGTGTCCTGGGGTGACTTTATGATGCTCGTATCCCCAACTGTCTGTTCTGTTTATGCTAGATATTAAGTTCTGCACCTTTAAGACTGGTTCTCAGAGTGAATGGGGGGAAAGAAGTGTGCAGTTTGTTTTCAAAAACTGCACTCACTCTCCTGCATTCCTTCTCCCAGACTCTTGACTCCAGACAGACAGCAGGAAAGAGCTCTCCTTTGCTTTTCAGTTAGTTTTTAGCTAACTGAGGCAGAGAAGTTCCCTGAACTGTGGTTCACACCTGCGGGAGCTCACACCTGCAGCCCATAGGGGCTCAGGCTGAAATTTTCTGATGCCAGAGGGACCGATAAGAGATTGAATGAGCTGAGCTACACCCTGTGACAAGGACTTTCTGAATTTACCATCTCTATTTAGAACAGTGAGAGGTTTTATTGTTTAATATTATTCATTTTTTGTGCTTTTGAAGTCTTTGCTGGTTGATTAAACAATTTGTTCCAGTTTTCTCTAAGGAAATTTTTTCCCAGACCAGTTGGGAGAGGGGTCGCTTGAATTTGCTTTCTAGGGGGACCCCATTTGGAGGTTTACTCACAAATATGCCCTAAACCAGGACACAGAAGCATTACTGTCATTTTTGATTAGCTTGGCCTTGTCAAATGGTGGGTTCATCCTGGAGCCAGCTGGTATTATCTCTGTTGGACATGGAGAAATGTTCTAGCAGCTTCCCTCAGAAGCCACCCCTATAGCTGCTCCCACTCCAATACCTGGCAAAGCAAACACAATATATTTTCATTGCTAAATGCCACAATAAAGACTGCCTAAATTACTCAATTTAATAACACTGAACTATAATTATAAGTTGTTATTAAAATACAGAAAAATTGAATAGCTTTGTAGACTTGTTAACTAATTTTCAGAAATTTCTATATATCTACAGTGGTTGTCTACCACTGCTGGTATTTTTTAGCAACATATGACAAGGTAGAAGTTTTATCAATTCAGTAAAAGTTCTTCGGAAACTCTCATGAAGCTGGAGACAAAATCACAGTTATACATTAGCAGTTTATACACGAAGAAAATATACATTTTCTGGTTTATTTTGGGAAAATAGCATAGCCAGATAATATGTTTTTTAAATAGATCATGCATCATTTCTTGTCACAGTTTACTCACCAGATACCCAGGTCTTTTGGATGGACACGCCTTTCTGAAAGACTTCCATGAGACTGTCCCCTAGTTTTCTGTGGGAGCCAAACATTGTCAGATGACTAACTTTTCCCCAGGGGACTTAACTTCTTGGTCCTACTGACTTAGTCCTTGTTTCTAGCCCACCATGTAGAGCATGTCCATAAAAGGTTCCGTTTTTAGGGGCTGACCCAAGTCACGGACCTGAGCCCCTGTGGTGTGACAGCAGGGTAGGCCAGTGAGAAAGCCACTGCAGCCCCTTGAAGGTTTGGGGTATAGAGGTTGCAGACACATAGAGAGACTTATCAGGCCCCGAGAAAAGGCTTTCTGATGCTAAGTGGGGATTTCTGAATCAGGAAGTGTCAGCATGCCCAAGAAAGATGAGCAGCTGTCTCCACACACATCTCTGCTCTTGGTAAGCGGTGAGAGCAAAAACCAGCACCTTACTGTGGACTGAACACAGTGTCACATTCAGTCAAGGAACAGCTTGTTAAATTTATACTATGACACTTCTTTTATGTTCATAATGCACACTACAATTGTTTTTGAATATTCACATGCAAAAATAAACTTCCTGCAAAAGCATGTGGAAAAAGAAATTAATCAGGTGGTTTCTACACTACATACTCCTAAATCTATTTTTTCATTATCACCCAGAGCAAACTGGCCTGAAAAAGTGAAGAAAAATAAAATTTGAAAAAATACTGTTTCTTAGCAGCAAAACCCATGAATAGCCCTGGGGATTAAATAAATATGTTGGGTAGCTTGGAGCAAACAGATAAACTTTATCTATTTGGGAATACATATGATCAATAACAGAAAGTAAGAGATGTAAGTGATTCTTTTCTATTCACTAAAGCTAATGTGAATTCTGCATTTCTGTCACAGTGAAATTCACATTTTCCTTGTCCAATCAGTTGGTATATCTGTAAACATGGACCACCAATAGCCTGATAATTAGTCTTTAGTTAACAGGTCATTCATCTTAATCTAGGAAAGTACAGTGAAGCAGGATTTCCTCCCAAGATAGCAACGTGTTCTCCAATCTCAGACTAAATACAACTGGTAAAATCATGCCAATTTCTACAGGTTAACTGAAAGAAGAGATGAGAAGAACTGGCTTGTAAAATTATATTATTCATAAATAAAATTGGTTTTTAAAATTTTAATTTTCAGAACCTATAAAATATTTTTTGTTTTACTTTTTCAAGTAACTTTTAGTTTACTAGAATAAAAAAATGATAATATGTCATGACCAGACTCTTCACAGGTCTGTCAAAAGGTCTTATAAATAATTTATTCATTGTGAAATTTCCAGTTTAAGTAGTTATGATTTCAGTGAACTGTCATTTTAATGAAATAAAGTTTTCAGAGTCTTCATTTGTTCTGGATTTTACGTCTATTACTTGAAGTAAATACAAATGGATTTTTTGCAGTAACTTTTTCTGTGAGTGTAAATTATTTTGTGTTCTAAATCTAGTTTATTCTCTTGTGACAAATGCTCAAAACATAAACGTCATGCTCTTTGTTTTTGTTGGCAGATGGGGATTTGTGTTTGCTTCTTCATTTACAGATGCTCTATAAATGTTCTAAAAATGAAAGTCATAAATTCCTACCTAAAATACTTCACTCTCCTTACTTTCAGCAAATTCTTCTTTCTTTCTGAAAATGTAAGGGGAGAGGTTTTACTGAACTTGAAATGTAAATTTTTTTTCTATTTTGTCTTACTATTTTTCATTTTATTACTTGACAATTTAAAAGGAAAGATTGAATTAAGTGAAGTTCTTCCACACAGTTTCCAATTTTCCTTGAAAAAGTAAGTAGTAACTTGGACTTTTTTCCCATACTGCTGGTTACTAAACCTTCTGATGTAATTTTCTTCAAATTGCTAATATTCTTTTATGTTGCTTTAACTACATGTGGATCCTAGAGCCTAGAGAAGATCTTGAAATTCTTCAGGTCACTTAGGGAAATTGTTGGGCTTTTTTTTCATTTTAAGCGATGTCTTAACATTTTAAATTTTGTGACAAAAATGACAAAAAATATCTGTAGCACTTTCAGAAAATTAAGTTCAATCTATCATATATGAAATTTCTCACCATTAGATGTGATCTTCATTAACAACTTTATCTAACAGATTATCAGCAATTTCATTTGCAGTAACTCGTGGTAAAGTTACTGTCAATAATTTTATGCACGGAAAATTTCCTCAAGTATTTTTAAATTATTTATTCTATTATTTATTCTATTTAATTAGAATTTATTTGTTTTCTAATTAGCTGTAATCTGCCTTGATCCACCAGTGGAAGTATCTTATATGACATGTATTTAGAATTGTATTTAGATTTCACATTCCAACTTTGCTCCCACTCTCTCATCTGCTCCTTTTTGTCTTCTTTTTCTCATTATTTTGTTTAGTTCTTTATCTACCACATTCATTCCAGCTCTGGTCTCTTTATTTCCTTGTAAATCCCACCCAAAGTCCATAAGTAAGACATGGTAATGATTTACTTTTGAATTTTTTAACCTTATTTTTATGAATATTGAATGTTAGTGGTTTTCTCTACAGCAGTTATAGTTCAACTGCTGCAGCTCTGCTTGGAAAAACCATCCTCTGCAGCTGTCAGTACATCACTGCTTCAAAACCAATATTTTTTGTCAGGCCTTTTTGTAAGGTCAGGTCATCTTACTTAATGAATGAGGATATGTAGAACACATTACAGCTCTGTGTATGTGGATGTCTTTATATCCTATTAACAATAGAAGACCAAAATATGATGGGTCCTGTTATAAATCAATGTTATGTTATTCTACTGTAAAATTTCTGGGATTTAATATCATCACCTGAGAGTTGGGCAGCACACTATCTTTTCAGAAAGTAACTAGCTCAGTAGTTCAGAGACAGGGCAGTTAATCTTTATCTCAAGAGATTCTGATTTAATTAAAATCTGCCTTTTCCATCAACATCATTATCAAAATTGCATATACAGATGATTTATTTTTAACAAAGAGAAAAAAAAATTGTGGTTGGTTAATAATTTAAGTTTTGTTGTAAATTAAAGAGAAGAAACAGTTAGGAACAGGTTTTCTATTATTCAGTGACACGTAACAATAAAGGACGTGATCTCCCTTAGAGTAAAACTAGTGGTTATAATTTCCAGGAATATTAAAATCTGCTTAAAATATTCTTCAATAATTAATGTTGATAAAATCTCTTCGTTTGCAAAAAATACCACTGAATATTTGTGCCAACTAAAAAGTTCTGTAGAAGGCCAAATACTTTACATTTGTCATGAGGAAAACCTTTTCCTTTTCTTAGTATTTTGCTATAAATTTTCCCATGTTTAAATGACCTTATCCATGCATATTTGCATATTCCTATCATACTTATAAATTAGTGACTGGTGGATATGTAATGGGATAAGAAGGAAGAAGCATGACCAAGTTATTTTTATTTCCATGCATGGTTTGGCTGGCTCAGATATTTTGTGTGTTGGGTTTTTATGTAACGAAAAAGCAGTCTTAACAAATATTCATGAGTTAGCCTGCATCTACCCCACTAAAATGTCCCCTGCAAAATATTTTACAGAAAAAAAATATATATAAAAAAAAGTGTGCTGGAGGGACAAGATGTCCT
>VYXD01009987.1:0-13987 GCA_013397195.1 Hylia prasina | reverse complement strand
CCCGGAACTTCCCTTCCCAGAACTTCCCTTCCCGGAACTTCCCTTCCCTTCCCAGAACTTCCCTTCCCGGAACTTCCCTTCCCTTCCCTGAACTTCCCTTCCCTGAACTTCCCAGAACTTCCCAGAACTTCCCAGAACTTCCCTCCCTTCCTCCCTCTTGTCCCATCCTTTCCCTTTCATCTTTTCCTATTGTCATTGCTTAGTCAAATGGCTTAGCATGTTCCCATTGAAAACTGTGGTTTGAGCTGAAAGAGCTGAGGATGAATGTTGCACAAACAGAACTGAAACAGTTTAGTTTTGTTTCTGCAGAGAAATTCTTGTCTAGGATTCTTTTCTAGGATTCTGTTCTTTGATCCTACGGATATGGTGATCAATAATACATAGATAGGCTATTTCAGCTATTCACATCAGAAATAAACAGGATTAATCAGTCATTAGCAGAGATAATAGCAAAGAGTCTAAGGCTATATGATGCCCAAAACTCTGTTCTGCCACCAGTTGGGGATATTGTTACAGGATGTGCTTTCATCAACACCTCCATGAGCCTATGTGAATTTCAGTACATTCTTTTTCTCCATGACATCCACATTTACAGTTCACAGATCCTTATGTATGCCAGTGATTTTCATACAAACAACTAATCTGTGCAAAGTGCACAGACTACACTGGGGACAACAAGCAATATATTTTGTATTCAAAAAGCTCATCATATTGACAGCTGCACACGATTCTTCAGGTTCATATTTCGTTCCATTCTCCTCACACATTAAAACAGAAACAATTTATTGCCCTCTATTGCCCCATCTTCCCCTTCTGTCCTACCTTCCACCCCTCACCTAATTGATCCTTCTCATATCCCTGAGAGCACACACAGTTTCTGCATCCTAGTGATTTTTCCCATTTTCTCATGTAGCTGCTCTATCACCCCATCTCACCTCCTGATCCATTCTTCTCTTTCCCCTTTGTCAAGACAGGTTTTTTTAATTTTCATCCACAAACATATTGGTCAAATTGATTCATATCTGAAAGAACTGAAAAAGGACCATGTAGAACTATAATAACAGTAATGATAAAATAGGTTTTCTGTCCTTTTAGCATCTTGCTTAGAAAAAAGATAAGGTACAGCTCCAACTTCCAGCTGTGGTTTAAAAACAATAAATTAATGAAGTATCACCCTTGTTAGTACAGTCATATTATGGACTAAATACACAAATATCCCTATAGAGATGAAATGTTAATTCAATACCTTCTACTAAGATAAAATCATACAGTAAGGGAAAATCTGATTTGCAGAATTCATTTGCATTACATCATATGGTCTAGCCAGCCTGATCTTAGTGGAACAGTTTGGTTTACAGGGTAAACAGATAAGTCAAAGATATTTCTGCGGAGAAGCAGATCCTTAGTCTCAGAAGAAGCAGCATCATAATTTTTATCATTCCCCTATCCACTGGGTTGCGCTGCTGAAACTAGCACGAAGTCTTATTTACTATACTTCACTACAACAATAATGGATAGAGTTATATAGCATATGTCTCAAGAATAAATTGCTTCAATCATTTTATTCTCAGGAACAGTAAGAATCACACTGATGACTCTCAAGCAATAAGAACAACATCATTATTTTACTCTTTAGATAATATAATCTGTGATTCAGAAGTCTTTATACACATAGAATTTACCTACTAACTTCAGGCATTTAATATCTGCCCTTAGACACCAAACTGCTATTCACTTTAATGAAATGCAAAGCCTTAAAAATAATGACACAAGCCATCTAAATAGATAGCTGCATGTATGGGCACTTTCTGTCAATGCTACCTTAAGAAAGACCAGTGATGATATATTACACTAAGTCTTTATTAGTCACGAAGTGAAATAAGGTTTCTATTTTATACAAACATAAAGTGAAAACTTCTAAAAAAACCAGAAAATTTTACCATATAACTGTGGTTATTAAAGAGCTTTAGGTACAATGCTGTTTTCAGTGCATATATCCTGGCAGTTTTTTCTGTACTATTTTGCCTGTGAGTGGAAAACCTTCTTAAAAATAGGGGTCATCACTTCAATATTTTCAATCATAATCCTTTATTCTGTGTGGAAAACAACTCTTTCCATACAATTTTATGTGAAATACAAAATTTCTGCTGATGGTGAAAATAGTTCTAATTTATCACTTGGGTATTTAATTTGTATCTAGTTTTTGGCCTCTGAAGCTGCTGCCAGCTGAACAGGAGGGGAAAAAACAAAGAGAAAAAAGATAAAATTTCGTTGCTATCAAGGTTGCTTTCCCATTCTAGAATGACATAAACAAAACTGCCATGGTGCTTCAGTTGTCTTTTTGAAATGAACAAAGCTATTGTGGCTTTTTGTGGTATTAGAGAGTGAACATGTATTTCTGTAACAATTCGCTATGATGCTACCCATCTTACTTTTTTCCATTGTTTCTGCTCCTGACTCAGTCACTCAGAGAGCCCAAAATCTATTTTCTGCAAAACTTAATGTCTTTAAACGATGTTTTCTTCTCCAGTGGACAGGAAAAGCAGACAGCAAAAGAGCAACTAAGGGCCCTGGGTTAACAAAGGGTATTAAATGGTTCTGTGGTGCTGGAGACTGAAACAAAACTGAAATGAGCATGCACAAGAGTGAGTTAACTGAGTGGGAAGAAATAAAGAGATGGTGAGGACCAGGAAGTCAGAAGGAGCCTACTTTACTAAGTAGGTCTGTGATTGTGTAGTCTTCACAGCTTATTTGTATACACATGCCATTGAAAACTCATGTTTTGAAAGGTAAATAAATGCTTGACTATAAATAATAATTAAAGAATGAGCCAAGGAGTTGGCAGGAAAATAAGCAAAATAATTTGTAATCCAATTAGCTCATTTTTAAACAGATGAAGAAAATTTGCACCTCTTTACTGCTTACAGTCCACAAGATCTGATTATATGCACATATGGTACTAAAACCAGAGAAGAGATATAAAACTTGAAAATCAATTAATTCAGTGAATACAATGAATTATGACTTAAAGATACAGAAAATTACACTTTCTTTCTTTCTTTCTTTCTTTCTTTCTCTTTTTTCTTTTCTTTCTTTTTTTTCTTTTCCTAGAAATTTAAACTTGTAGTTTAGCAATAGTTCACCTACCCAGTTCGGGTGTGCCAAAATTTAAATTAAATATCTATTAAAGACAACACCTTAGTAACAAAGAAATCTAATAATTTAATTCCTGAACAAATAATAATCCAGCTGGTCTATGCGGTATTACTGAGGATTTTGCAGTGTGGTTCTGGAGCAATGAATTTTTTATGTCAGCAAAATATCAACTAAAAAAAGAGAGAAAGGGAAAGCATGCAGCACTTATTTGGTAGAGGTATTGATTTTTGCATGGCCTGATTTTGGTGGCAATGGGCCACAGAGATGGCTCCTGTGAGAAGTTGCCAGAAGCTTCCACCATGTGTGGTAGAGCCAATCCCTGATGGCTCTGAAGATGGACATGCTGCTGGACAAAACTGGGCCAGTTAGAGAGGTTGGTAAGGCCTCTGTGCTGACATATTTAAGAAGAAAATCAAAACAAAGTCAGGTGTTTTTTGCATGTAGTCAGAGAAGAGGAGGAGGTGAGAACATGTGAGGGAAACAAGGAGACACCAAGCTCAGTGGAGAAGGAGGGGCAGAAGGTGCTCCAGGCGCCAGAGCCGAGGTTCCTCTGCAGGCCATGGTGAGACCACGGTGAAGCAGCTGTGTCCCTGCAGCCCATGGGGATCCACAGGGAATGCAGAGATCCACCCACAGCCCATGGGGAGATGCCCATGCTGGGGCTGCTGGATNCTTTGCAACTTTAAGTTGTGCCTGTTTTGCCCTTGAAGTGTTTTCTCCTGGGCCTTAACTCATGAACCCTTTGTTAATTTTTTTTTCTCTCTCCTCTTCCCAGTTGTGCTAGGGGAGGGTGAGCAAACGAGTCTTGTGGGTACCTGGCACTGGGCCAGGGTTTCTTTATTTGGTGTTTTTTCCTCAGTATTCTAGGTTTATGGCTTATATATAAATATAAGGACCAATGTCTTAGTGCTATTTGCTCTGAACTGTCTGCCACTTTTCTCAATTAAGCATTTTTGCAGTTTTGAAGGACAATTGTTGCTAAGATCTCTCTATATATGTTCTTTTGTTCCTGTCTAAGTTATTCAGGTATTTCAACATCTCATCACTAAATGAAATTCCAATAAATTTTTGGCAAATTTAACTTTCTGCTACCTTGTTGCTCTTGCCCAAGTGGTGTAACTCTTTTATCTACTTCATAGATGCATGCCATTTTGGCATACATACGGCAAATTAGCTGCTCCTTGGATAGCTAAGCCTTTATCATCTATCGCTAAGTTTGCTTTATGTGATTTTGGGTATCTGTGTAGACTTGTAATTGCTTGTCAGAGACATCAATTGACTCCTTGAAGCTACACTCGAACTTGTATTTGTTTTTAAGCCCTTACCCTATTTTCCTGATATCTACCATAATTGAACTGTGATTGAAACTCATTGTAGCTTATATTTTCTCTGCACACAGATAAGCTTTAAAAAGTGTGGGAAAGTCTTGTTCTGATTTTCAGATAATTTGCCACTGTACTTGAAAATTATGTCTAGAGTCTGTTCTGTAAGAAATATAAGCTTGGTACACCAAGCACTGCTGTCTGGAACCTACCATGCGAGAATACCTAGTTACTGTTACTTTTGTTTAGGAAGTTGGCTGAATGAAACAACTACTTGCTCCCATTAACAGTGATGTAAATCTTTGGATTGTCATTTTATAGGAGACTGAGTGGAGATTTTCACTTTGATTCTTTATTTTTCTATTGTGTCCAAATAGTTTTTAGTTTCTTGACCAAGAATAATGTCACCAAAGATGAAAAGTTATTTATGGACCTAATGTTACAAAATCAGTAAAATAAATGGAGGTAATAGATGCTGATTTTGCCAGGATTGTAGTTCTCGAAACTCTTTCAAACCTGGTAAAAATATTTTTTATTATTATTCTTATTATTAAACCAAATTAAAACTTTTGGCTCTAAATCTCAAAACCTTGCCTAAACCTAATCCTGACCCAGGTGTCTTTCTTGCCTCCTGATGAATTCTGAATGTGCTGCTTAATCCTGCAATTTTTTTTTCTTTTTTCTTAAAAAAGGATTTACGCTGAGATCTGGAAATTGGTTTTCCCAAAGAATAACTCCATTACTCAAGCATAATGCTGTTGATGGACTATGCTTAATAGCAAGTAATATTAAGGCAATTATAATTGTAACAGGTGTTTTCAGGGATAACTATTAGAGTGCCTTTGGTATTTCAGATGTACGATTGTATCTTAATCCACATAAAGATCCTATCTGCCAATATATTTGTAAATAATGTTTATATTTTTTCCATATATGTTTCTGAATATACTCAAGAGTTTCAATGAAAATCCCTAGGATTTTATGGCACATTTCTTTGCTATGTGAGGGACATTACAGAACTGAGAATTACAGATTCAAGCACTTATGAAGCATACAAGGTAACACAGTTTTTCTCCATAATTTTAATTGGTGCACTGTGATCTACAATTTCCTTTTTCAAGGCCCTTCATTAGTTAATACATTGTGCAGCATTTCTTAGGCAATCAAGGATTTAATGCACGTCCTAGTGCCTCAGCAACTTTATAATGTTTGCTGATACATTCCATCCTCTGTTCAGGAAAATATAAGGAAGCTACCCACTCTAATAAATGGGCAGATTTTTGTTGGTTGGTTGATTAATTTTGACTTGGGTGTTTCTTTTGCAGTTAAGGATGAAATAGAGGGAACTGGAATTATTTTTTTAATTATATCCACCCTAATAAGATGACAGCTAAAAACCTGAAAAAACCTGTTGATGTAGAAAATATCTTTAGGGAACTATTTCCATCTTTGATGTATGTGTCTTGGGCAATGCAGAGAAGAAAAAAAAATTAAACATTTTTTGGAAATAAAAGCGTTAGATAGAACCCTTAAACCATTATTGCAAACTGCTTTGGCAATAGCAGTCTAAATTTATTTCTCTATACAAGTAAACTATTTGTAATTTTTAGCTTGCTCTCCATCCACATTATATTCAATCCTGTTAATATGACTCTTTCTTTCTGGCATACCATTTATAATATTCTTGACCTCCTTAAACATGCATAAATGAGTGTTGTCATCCATTCTCTAAGCAGTTAATGATATTTTTACCATAAGAATCTTGTAACTTTCCTCCTTCCTGTATGCATTTTGAAAATGTATACAAAGGTTAACTTATTATAAAGTAAATGCATGCAGTTAAGAGCTTATAAAAATATCTGATTTTTTCTGATTATGAAAATAATCAGAAAATGTGTTTATTGTGAAGGTTTGTATTATCAGAAGTTAAAAGAAATTATATCCTGACTATAGCATGACTAAGCTTTAATTCTTTTCATATTAAATGTGTAGTTTTACAGTTCAGTCAGTTATATCATTACTGTGAATTCCATCTCATGTAAAAGGATATTACATTATTACATAACATCATATATGTTATGCATCTGTTGTATTTTATTTATTTTTGAATTATACCAAAGAATTTAATGACAGACAATATAAATTTCATAGTTACTGGAAAAATCATAAAAAATATAAACCAAGTAAACTAAAAATAGATGTTTTAAAATAATTACAAAATTAAACATATGTGGGAAATGCAAGGAAAATAGTCTTTTCCATAAGTGTGCTCTTGTCAATCTGTTTGCAAATTCAGAGAGGCACTAGACCAATTCAACGAAAATGAGAGATCTTGTCCATGGTATGTAAATGTTATAAATGTTTTCCTTGACTGTTGAGATTGATAAAGAAATATTAGTGAGGAGTGAGTTATTCTACATGAATTTTTTAAATGACAAAGTAAAACTGAATACAATTACGGATGAATATTAGAATTGTACACAATTCCTGTAAAGACATAAAAGAGAACTTTTGCAAATAAAGCCAATATAGCTTCTCTTCCTAATAACTGGCAACTGATACTTTGCAAAGTTTATATAAGATGGGGAAAACAAAGTCAAGGCTGATGGCTCATGCAACATCCTCCTTTCAATCCTATGTATAAATTAAAAGGCAATTCAGAGCAAATCAAGGTCAGTGGGTCCTATGCTATATATGGAAACAGGTTTTGAAATTGAAAGTAACTGTCACACAGTGAATGTTGTCCTGCTAAATAAATATTTAATAGAAACTTTTCTGAGTGCTAAAATATTCATGGACTGATGACTGTATCTTTTTTATAGCTGCATTAATTAAAGCAGCAGAGGAAGAACACATATATAACACCTAGTGTGCAATTCCCTATCATATACAGAAAATTGAGAGTTGAACAATGTAAGTTTCAGGGTCAGTACATCATGCCTGTGTCAACCCATATAAGTACCGAGTACACAGAGTTTTAGGCATTTCTTATTCCATTAGAGAAAATAGATATTTGTTTTCATGGCTGCATTTTTCTTATAATCAAAGTGTAAACTCATGATGTTCATTTCACTTTTATCCATATCCTCAGAGCCAAATCACCTTTTGTTTGTTTGCCTAGAATGTTTTATTGTAAAGTAAAAATATTACTCTATCAGAACTCAGTAGACAGACATATTTTTCAGTATTCCTCTTTTAAGTAACTTGCCTTACTAACAAAGGCTACTATATGAACACAGTTTATCCACAGTATATATTTTCAGTTAGGAGGCAGATAATTATTGCTCACTGCAGAAATAATGTTATTCTACTTGCTCATGTAATAAAACAAACTTTAAATGCCATTTTACAGAGATAATAATTACACACCACAGTGCCATTTTAAGATGAAGCAATTATACAGAGCAACTTCTCAGTAACCCAGAGGTCAGAGGTGAGAGATGATCACCAATTCTTGCTAATACAAACTTAAATTGGTTTAAGCTAAATGTAATGACCTAATAATCATGAAAGTGGGGACTGTAAAAGCATAACAGGTATTGTGGCACACTTCCAAACAGAATCATGTAATCCATAAACATAAGAACCAGTGTCACTTTCATCTCCCATTCTCGCTTCTTACTGAGTATTTCTCCTTGTATATTCCAGGAAGAAACACAGCACAAAGTGGCTGTTAGCCCTGTTACAGGATAAAATTACCTTTTTAAATAAACTAGTGGCAGCTTTGGAACATTAAAATATATTGTTTCAATTAAAAGAAATAACCTCAAAATAATTTTTAAACATTAAGAGGAAATTGCATTTTTAGTGCAAGTGTTGCAATACCTCTAAACATATTTACTTCTGAATATTTACTTCATAGAATGCAGTAGAAAAAGAAAAGAAAGACAACAGTTGAGTAATTCTAAACTAGACACTAAAATAAGCTGTTCTTGCAGTTTGAAATATCCCTTTCAGTGCAATTCAATTAAGATCACTTAAATCACTAGCTGAATTCTCTTTGTTTTTTCTTTTCCCCTCCTACTTTTTCTTGCATAAATATGTAGATTTCATATATTTTCTGCTTATTTCAAGTCAAGCATTTGACTGACAGACCTACATTCTTTGACAAACAGCTTAGATTTGAATGGACATACTGGAAAACAAATATTGACCGAAGGCAAAACAAAATCCTTCCTAGGAAAATATTGTGTACAAGTTTTCTTTCAATATATCAGACATAAAAGCATCAGACAAAACCTTTAGGATCTTTGTGTATGCTGTGTAATTACTCAAAAGGCAAACTGAGGGAAGGAAGTTTTTAAGATTAATTGCTTAATAAATCTTAGCTATAGAGAAAGTAGTAATGCTAAGCAGCATTTATTTTCTGCATAATTTAAGCAGTACTATAACAGAACTACTGAGCTTATGTTGCATCTTTTCTATAAATCCTATGTATCTGCCAGAAAATTATTTCCGCAATAAATTAGGGAATAAATTAAGGAGGCACAATGCACCTAAAAAATACATTCAACACATACACATCACTGTTCCTCTCTGCAACTTGCCATCCATGTCGCAACAGATTTTACAGGGAGGAGGAAGAGCAAAGCCTTTCTTTGAATTTAGCTGGCTGTTTTCTGGCTTCATGTGCAGTGAGAGGATGTGTCCTTATTTAACAGAAAACTGTTTCACTATGGGAGTCATAGTGAAACGGGATCATCCCCAAGGGACTGTGCTACCAAGCATGCAATGGCTTGCATGAGTGTCAGCAAACTGCCACATCAAGTGGCAGCTCACACACAGGCACTGCTGTGTTTTCAGGTGCAGACACAGCCTTTATATGCTTTGTCTCACCTGCATACCCAATAAGGGTGATAAATTACTTCAAATTACTTCACGGGTCATAATCATAAAAACATGAACATGTGTTTTAAAAGTTTCCTGTATTGTATTCCCAGTTAATATACAGTACAATGTAACTTGATTATCTAATTTCGTGTAAGTGAATTACTCTCATTTGAATTCAAGCTTAAGACAAAATGATTTTCTGTGTTGAAGAGAAATTTTAATTCTGATGCTGTATATGAGGCATTTCAAAACTAATAAGGAAGTTTGAATAAGGGAAATCTGACTGTCTATGTGTTAACTTTGGCAAAACATTTTTCTGGGAGCTGAAGTCTTCCTTAATCTTCTATCTTTAAATTCCAGCACTTCTGAGGGGGCCTATTTTCTCATAGAACTCACTTATTTATTTGAGAATAACCTCTAAGGTTGAATAAAATAATTCTCTATAATAAACACAGCAAAAAATATCTTCAAACTCACAGAATTTATTCTCATCATATGTGGGGAATATCTACGGTTTGAAAGTGCTTTTTTGAGGGGAGGCAGTGGTTTGCCCTTTCTCTGTAGGTGTCAGTTGTTTCAAGCTACATGCACAAAAAAATTTAACAAGATGAATCAGCAAATCCAAATCCTTAGTATTACATCAAGTTGTCAGGTCTAGAGCTGCAGGGGAGCTGCAAGGGAAGATGACTAATGTGCTGCCCAAGACTATATAGATACATCTGGTTGAGCGGTCTCATAAGATTTTACAACAGGACATAGGTTTTGCACAAAATTTTGTTCTCCATTTCTTTGTAAGGGGAAAAAAATTCCTTTTTGACAACAATCAGTAAATAACCTCCCTCTCCCATGCTTCTTCTAGTCCTGTGTATATTGCCATAATTTATGAAAACATATTATAGACATAGCTCATTTTCTTACCCTTATTACAGTTTTCTACTGGACAGTTGAAACTCTCCTGCTTTGAAGTCAAGTAACTCATGTCACAAATGAGACATTATTTTAGGATTATCTCATTTTTAATATGTTTTGAAATGAGCATCTGAAGTATGATTACCTCCTGGGAGATATAAAAAATGAGTGCAAATAATACAAATTAGGCCATAGGGCATGAGAAACATAAGCATTTAGAGAACATCTTAAGAGCTGGAAAAGTTTATTTTTCTCATTGAGTATAATGCAGATATATATATATAGCTACTAAAGGCAGAAGAAAACTGTGTCTACTTAGTAGCCACTTGCATACTTGAAGATTATTGTTCACAGTTTGTTTTATCCTGGAGCCACACACTTTTCTCTTTGTTGTAGGCTTTGATGTATAAAGCAGCAAGAGTATGTGTAAACATCTGCTATTTCATAAGCCCTTTAATTCAATGGATGTCCAAAATACTGAGGACAAAAACAATGCACAATGATCAAAGATGTCTGAATTAAACCCCAGAAATTTTAGCAAGCATGGAAGTTACTACCCTGAAAGGAGAAGAAGAATAGTATCAAAATAGAACATAAAACAATGGCTGTGCAGGTACAGCTCCAGAAGGATATTTTAGATTGAAAATATGTCACTAGTTTGAAGACCAGAGTCTCTTGTCCAAAGCAAGCAAAACGGACAATGTGCAAACCTAAATACACAGGTGAAACACATTTAGCAATACTGAAACTTCTGAGCAGCTTATATCTCTTAACAATTTAAGAAAAAGTACAATGGGAGAAGATTTATTATAATAACAAATAATCAATATATTAATAAAAATTGTTTGAAAAAACACAATTATAAACTCTTCAAAAATCAGCAAAGACAGTGAAGAAAAATGTAAGGATCTTAACCTTTTGACAATTAACAAACTTTTCCCCGAGGTGTAGCATCCGAAAGTCCAGAACTGCCAAAACAACTGAGGCAGGCTCTGAATCTACTAGAGTGAAAAATTCTTCTGCTATTTCTGATATGTCAGATGCTAAATATATGGGTTAAAGTCTTTAATATAACAAACCATGAGTGTCCTCTTGCATTTTTTTATTGTGTACTTCTAGTTTTCTCTTCAAAATTAATCATTCAGTAATACAAATCTTGTGTTACTTGTAACTCAGTTTAGTTTCCCCTCAAAAATAGTTGGAAATCTTCTTTTAAGATTTTGTCTTTTTTGTTTGAACAGAAAAGAAAGAAACCTTTTGTGTTTTGTTATAACAAGCAGAACAGGATATAGATTATTTAATGTACTGCCCAGCATCTAACACAAATTAGTGGATTTACATGTTAAATAATAATCCTTCCAGAACACATGGTTTAATTGAATGCAGTATTCTTCCCTAAATTAAGAACTCAATAGGAACTGATCACTCAAGTTACTGTTTTACATTAGGTTATTCTGATTTTTGCAATGTACAATGTGTTTTGACTGATGATCTACCTCAATAACATTAACTGATACCAAATGAAATGTTGCAAAAATAAAGAAATGCAAATATGAAATGGATTCAGAATCAAAACTGCAACAAAGTTTTAATAGATGATTAGATGAGACAATTTCTACCCCTGAGTTCATATATGCATACCTTTCACTTAGGTTATAGATTCTCTAGTGGAGAGCAGCAGTTGTACACTTTCATTATATGTGGATTTTCTTGCAGATGGAAGAAAACACCAAATAAAAAGGAACAGGTAGTAGAAAAAAGAGGAAGTGTGGTGTTGCTTGCTGTTGGCTCACAGAAATAAGCCAAAAGACATATAGACAATGTAGCATTAAAATTTTGTAATTCTGCCATACTTATCCATCAGTAGCTTGTCAAGTGCCTTATTATCACCACACTTGAGTAAATACTTACCTATAAGTACAACTGACATAAATTGGTTTGATGTTCAGTACCTGCTGTGTGGTGAACATGGAGCTAAGACTGTCTCTGCAGAGCCCCAAGGTTGTTGTACAGAGGATGTCAATTCTCCAGCTCACCTACTTCTGCAATGCTATGTACTGCATGTCAGTAACAGTCACAGGAGGTTACCACAAGAATGCTGGGGTTTATATCAGGCAGTGAATGACAGGGGTTTGTGTTTGTTCTAAAGTGTTGTATATCTATCTGATTTGCTTAAAGATCTAGTAAAATAAGAATGGCGTTTATCAGAAAACGGATTTATTCAGTACCTATTCATGTTGTTACACCTAAGGAACTTCTACCATTTCTTCTTATTTGTATAGTGATTGAGCAATCATAAAAAATTAATTACACCATAACTATTGCAAAGTTTTGTAGTCCAGCTGCACCTATGAAAACTGGAAGAGAAAAAAAGAAAACGTATTTGTTCAATATACAGACAGGTAAAACTGAATTGTCCAAATCAAACATAAAACACAAGAAGGTAACACCATCCAGTGTTAGCCCCTGCTGGTCATATACATAACATTCTCAAAGGCCTTTTCTGGTGAAATCTTTTCCTTTCTACAGTGAAAAATATGTGAAAACAGGACTAAAGAGTAAATTTTTACTCATTTTTATAAAACAGGCATGTTTCTAGTTACAGGACAGCCTGACATCATTGCAGAAAAACATGACATAAAATAGGCGGACAGATTAGACAGATGCCTGTAATTGCTACGTGTCAATAGTATAAGACTTACCTTATGTTTTAGTATATAATTCTCTCTTCCTTGAAATGGATTAGGTTCCTTTTGCTCAAGAGCAACAGCAGCCAACAGTAAACTCCAATTTCATTTTAACCTGTCAGCCTGAATAGCCTTTCATATGAAATAGTTGTTGGAAGCAGAGATGTTAGCATAATTTTTTTTCCGTATATTTAAATAATGGAACCAATCAAAGATCAGACACTTAAGAAGAGAGGCAAGGGCTCTTTTCTTATTTCTCCTGACAAAAAGAATGAATAGCATCTGCCCTGAGAAACCACTTTCATAAAAGTCCAGTATATTGTAGATGTACCCCTAGTATTGCCAAATATTCTAAATGTACTAAATATTAATTCTCTCACAGACTTTAGCAAAATTTTCTTTCCCATTTGTCCCTTAGTTTAGTCACAATCATCGACTATGAATTAAACTGACAACAGAAATGTTGGTGCAGTATAAGATTAAGTGGTTTTATTTTCTTTTGATGACAGAAAAATTATCTAGAGTGTATTTAACAGACATTACTTGCTGTTTAGGCCTTCTAAGCTTTAGTCTAAATATTTTCCAACAAATACTCTTCAAGCTCTGATAGAGTGTGCCTGGTTTTGCCCTTACATTGTAGGATCATCAGGAGGTGTGCTTGTAATAAAGTATCTTGAAGTTCAGATTGTCTGGGGATAAGAAAATGGATTCAATTTCATTTTACTACATGACAGGCCACTAATGCAAATATCTCTATTTACTTTGCCACACATTTTCTTTTTGTGTATCTCAGTGACATCACAATTACCTAATGCCATGGACTACTAGCATGAAAAAACACAAAATAAAAATCCAAACCCAAAAGGATCAAATCAAATAAAATTGTTAAAATCACAGAAGACAACGGCAATAGTCATAGCACATACTAACTATTTAGCTTATATGCTCTCTCAGTTCATGTAGCAAAGCTTCAATCTTTCATCAACTTCCTACTCATGGTACATTTTTGTCCTTTTTATTTTTTCCTTTTACACTGTGGAGAGGGAAGGGAAGAGGAGGCGAGGGGGCCCTTGCTTCCAGGCT
>VYXD01009977.1:43322-70915 GCA_013397195.1 Hylia prasina | reverse complement strand
GCGGGGGGATCTTTTCAGACAGGAAAACATACCAACATAACTGGGAGAGGAGGAAGAATACTTGCAAATTGGAAAAGTCACACAGATTTTGGTTATTTCTTTAGTGAAAAAGTAACTAGATAGGGTGGCAAGCCATTTTGGTTTTCTTTCAGTTCCTCATCAAAGCAGACCCAATCTCGCACTTAGTAATTACATCTCTTATCAGAAAACAAGAGTACATCTTTGAAGTGAGACTCCAGGAGCCAATTAGGCAGATTAGTTTCAAAATACACAGGATGCAGCAGTTCTCATATACTGACCTTTGTATAGCTGTGCTAATGGTTTTGTCTCCATATCATCAATGAATTAGTTCACTTGCAGCTACTTTAGTTTTTTTAAATGTTAGGAATAACTTTATTAGCTACCCCAGCCTAGCTGAAATATATGGGCTGACTGTCGAGCTGTATCATCTGTTGCTCAGTTTAAAAAAAGAGGACAAAATCAGTGAAGTGGAGTGTCAGCTCAAAGTCCAGGTCTAAATGTTCCTAACTGTGATTGCTTTAATTGGCTTTATCAACAGAAATTTTCTCTGTAAACAATGTATTGTTTATCTAAGAACCAGCAACACTGTCAGAAAATGTACATATATTTCTCTTACTACATGAAAGTGATGAATGAATTCTAGCTTGATTTATTTTTTTCAAAGCTTTTTATTTCTGTATTTTAAATTTTCATATCATGTTATTTGTAATAAGATAAGGTATCTACAGACATCCCTTTCCCTAGTAGTTATGGACAATAGTAAGCTTGCTAATAAATAGTAGAACTTCACTTTAATATTACAAGAGGAATAAGTCAGTATATCATCATATCACGTATCATATATCATATTTTCCTCCTGGCCTGTTGAATATTAGTCTTGAATCTAGTAAAGGTCAAGAAAAAAAACTAAGAACTGAAACATTATGATCTTCAATAAATACAGAGCAATGCAAAGTTTACTACATCATTTCCATTGTTGCTAACATTACAGGGAAAAATACTACTAGACCCAATTTCTGTTATCATATTTGTGCTGGTGGTCACTGTACTATGAAATCCATTAGAGAGTTCCTGAAGGGAAAAAAAAAAAAACGTTCAGGAAGACTGTTCTTTGCAAAATATCATCAGGGTCAGAGTTCTGTGAAAAATAAATTTATGATCCTTAGCCTGACCTCGCCCTACCCCAGAGCTAAATTGGGTTTATAATACTGGATTCTACTGCTTTATAAATAAATAGGTCTTAAAAAACTTTTTTTATAAATTTGATTTTTTTGTTGTTGTTGAGGACTCACAAAGCCAATTTTTTTTATTCTTTTAATGAAATCTGAACACTGTGAAGAAAAACTAAATTTTGCAGGAAGAAAATGAGTTAGGGTGAAGGAAAGGGAGAGGGAGAGAGAGAGGGAGAAGGATAGGAACAGGGACAAATAATTCCACAGTCACAGTGTGCAGGAAAAGACAGGCATCTTGAAAAGTAAGTTACTTAAAACTCTAAGGACAGCAGATATCCTCTTTTAGAATTTATGACAATAAAAAGACAAGTAACTTGATGTGCTAAATGGCTGAGGTATCAAATATTAGCAGTATACTAGTAGAGGGGTATTTCCAAATAGTGGAAAACAAGTTCAGTTGCAGAATACATCCATAAATAGCCATTAGGTTTATTGTTAATAGGGTTACAATGTCAGATCTATAACGTAGATGCATTTCTAGTGAAAATGTTCAGATTAGTTACTGATCTCACAAGGATTTTGAGGTCCATTTATTTTCTTGGAATGTTTTCCATTATCCCTTCTTCAAACTTCATAAAACTTGTGTTTTTCTCTTTTCTTGTTAGTTGGGTGCAATGATTGTCTTGGTTTAGGAGACAGGTATCTGCTAAGGAAAGCTGGAGTTCCCTTAGAATGGAGAATGTAAACCCCCCTCCCTTCGAATTATTATAATTTTACAATTAAGGGCTTTCAGGCAAAGATATAGGAATAACAGTTCTTTTACCAGGAATGTTAGAAATGCAAATGTAATAGTACAAAAAAGACAAGTAAACAACAAACAAACAAACCCAGAAAACCCTGACAGAATCAGGGACACGACCTGACACCCTGTTGTTCAGGGTGTTTGGAAGCAGTCCTCCTGGAGAAACAGATGATCTGTTGGAGCAGATGATCCCGTTGAAGAAGGGCCCAGTGATGCTGAGATGAGTCTGATCTTCCTCTGGAGTCCAGTGGAAAGCAGGATTGTCTGGGGTTCTGAGTCTCAGTTTTTATCTAGGCAAGGACCCTGGAGCCCCCACCCAGTGGGTGGAGCATCTCACAATGGGATGATGTAAATGTGTCATGTCATTGGTGGGCCTTAATGACCCATTAGCAGAAAATATCCCCCTGGAGGGAGAATGGGTGGTGAAAGAGATAAGAAACAACACCCCACCCGGTTTTAATAGCTGAGCCATTATCAGAAAGGCATCCACCCCCTCCCCCCAGAGTAACAAGAGATAAAGAAAAAACATTCCCCCAACTGCTTTCAGCAGATGAAAATAGAATACAATATTTTTGCTTTCATAACCCAAGACAATGATGTAGGGAAAAAAAAAATAAAAACATTGTGCTTGTGCTGTGCAGATTTACAGTAATAATGTTGATTTATGTCTGACAAAGATCTGAGTTCTCAAATGCTGTTACTTAATCAAGCTATGAACACAGTTTTACTTGGATCTATTTTTACTTAAAACATGCGTTCATCTTTTCTGTATGTATTCAATCACTTTCACAGTTTAGGCGTGTGACACATCAAATCCTCTCATTTTTTCCCAAATTATTTGTGACAAATTGACAGTTCTTAGTGCCAGGCTTGTAGTGCTTTATATGATGTATGACTTATACAGTCAGTTCCTCAAGTGGTCAAATATCAGTTGATATAGCTCTTTTATATAGCAGTGAAATCTCATTTAATTCTGGGAAGGTAATCTTAACTATTTCTTGCATTCTGTCAGCATTTTTTTTCCCTCAAAGTGTTGAATACAAATACCCATTGAATACAAATATCTCTCAGAAATAAGCCAAGAAACTTCATGGAAACATCTTTGCCTCTGGGGTGGAAAGAAACTCTTACTAAAAGGGACTCATGACTATGACATTTTCCATAATGTTGTAGAAACAAACAGATGATTGCTTCCTTTGCACAGGTATTTACTGCAATGCAGTGGGTAGCACACCAGAAGACCAGGTTAACGGAGAGGGTCAGAAAGTTGTAGATAGCCATAAAATTGAAAATTCTCAGATCATTACATAAAGAAGTGCTTCAGTATTGTGATAAGTTAGTTGAGACTATTATTTTCACGTAAGCAAAGATAATTTTTTAATTTCACAATTCATTTTATATAGTCTTTACAGACTTTGTGTGCAACTTTAATTAGTTAATACCTTTCTTGCCAATTATTCTATTGGTTAGTAAAGGGTGTTCTACTTGTCTATTGAATTTGTGTGTTCTTGGATTGTTTACATATTTTCTTTACTGATTCTCATGGGACAAATCTATTGCTATTGAAGGTGCATTTGTTTTTCAACCCAGGAACAGGTTATGTTATGTTAACAAGTTTTCATACTGATTGTTTTTGCGTAGGAACTTGCAAATTACTTAGAAGTGACGGGCTAACTTGGGCAATTTAGTAGAGTAAGCTTGATTTTATGAGGCCTATCTTCTATAATTCTTTTACCTGTCATGACACTTCAGCACCTTAATGTGGTCTTTGATGAACTTTTTTTTTTTAATGCATACTATTTGTTGTACTTCAGTGCACTTCTTGAAACGACTTTAAAAGATGTAGGGTCCCAACTGGACTTCTTACAAGAAGATTTGCATCACTCTTTAAAGATTTAAACTATATTTCTATTCTCGTGAACTCAATTCTAAGCTGCAGTTTTGAAATTTGAGAAGGCCAAAGATGCCTTTCATTTCTTTTGTGAAAGTATGGATTTCATGAACAGAGCAGCAAGTATGCTTTTTGACTTTACACAACTTTGCCAGAACATTTCAGGGCCATTTCTTTAATCTTCTGAGAAGATTCTCTTGATGACTCAGATTATAAAGATAGATCTCATTTACTGATCCATGCAAGCAGATGAAATTTCTGACACTTTCATATATGTTCTTTTTTTAATAATCTTCCTAAGAGAAGAACTTAAGTAGATGAAATATAAAATGGACAGTTAATTATGAGTATAGAAAAACTGCCTGAATTAAATGACGATTGTTCCCTACAAGCACAAAAGCTTTAGAAGTTGAAATATGAAACTTTTTAAATTATTAATATTTTAAAATTGAAGGAAATCAAATGGAAATTCAGCTGAAAGTTACCTGGAGAGCTCCACAGAAAGCATATATTTAGTATAGCAGGTTCTTATGGAACTTTGTGCATACATGGTAGGGAAAATGAAAGTGAAGAGATAAAAGCTGTATTCAGAATGGAGATTTTATATTATTTGATTAGGATGAGATTTTTCTTGTGTTAGTGATGAGTGAACTTGACTGACTCTTTTTACAACTTTTCTTTAAATGTAAAGAGATCAGGAAAATAGCTCTGTAAAGTATTTGCTTTCTGAAGCAAATTAATTGGTTTTTTTCTGTTTGTATTTCTTTTATATGTATTTGTATACAGATAATGTTCCTGGGGATTAATTTAAAAATTGCAATTCTCTGCAGTCACAGTCAGTTTCCAGAACTGCTACCTGCATAACAGCTGATAGATTTCAATGGTAAGATTTACCCAAAGAAATATATGGCTGGTAGCTTCAAAGCTACGCCTGACATCTTCAGCTGAGAGCCATCAACTCATTTAAATGAGGTTGCAATCAAGCAAAAAAACTGTTGAACAACTCTGAAACTTCCAGAGCTCCATGAAGACTCTCAGTTTTCATATCAATTCAGAAATTCAGAAAATCCAATGCTTTGGATGAACATATTCATTCTTGCTCCATATTAAAAGGTTAACTGTATAAGATCACAAACTGTCTTCTTAAAGGTCTACTTGTTTCAATTCTTTTACAGTGTAATGGAAATCATGTTGTAAATAAAAAGTGAATTCAGAATTTCATCACAGCAGGCATAAACTCTGCACTGAACCTGTAAGTCTCTGTCGTGTATTGCAACTGAAGGCAGGAGGCTAATTGTGATCTCCATTAGTTCATAACGTTTCAGAAACGCTATTGTTAACTGAATCACAGACTGCTACACTTCACAAATCAGACATTAACTAAGAAAAAGAGCTGATAATGTCCTCTGAGGATTGCACTAGTTTCCTTCCTCCCTTGCTTTTATTTGTGCTTTTGAAATCAAGGCCTTGGACAACAACAGATTTGCTAATCCTGAGAGGACGCCATAATTTTCATTGTAGTGTTCCTATAGGCAAGTCATTTATGATTGTCTTACAAGCACATGTGGGTAGGAAAAACTGAAGCAACCACAGCATTTGGCTGAAGAAGGCCTCCTCATTCTCTCTGCTCACCTAATAGTCTTACTAACAAAGCTAGTTTGTAGTGCTGCTCATCAGTCCTTACTCCTCACACATACACTATTCAGAACTGCTTTCAGGAAGATGCAAATAGCAAAAATAATGTGATTTAGAGAGCTATTTGGTTGTTGATGTGGATCAGCCAGGCTTAAGGATAGCAGAACAGAGGTGGTGTGGACGATACTTAAGCAGACGAAATCTGTTTATCTTAGGTAATCTATTTCTCTATCTTGAAGCAAGTGGCTACTGTGACATTAATATTTCACTGACTGACTACAATATAATATGTGACAACCTGTCATGTAGTAGCAAAATCGTATTCCAGTAAGAATACTACTCAGCAGTAATCACATATATTTTCAGTTAGACACCATTTTGAGAGACACAACAGTGCTTTTAGAGAGTCCCTGTGAAAGAAATATGTGAGAGAAGGGATAGCCAGGTAAAGACCAGCTCCTAGACTCCACTTACCTGCTTTTAGCTTAGAAATTACTCACATATTAATGGCAAAGCAGAGATTTTCCCCTTTGTTGCATCTTGTCTTGAGAATAGGAACTATGAAACAGCATGCCCTATCTTGTGAAATGGAGGAAAAGATGGAAAAAAAAAATCACTGTAGCAGCATATGACCTTTTTTCCAACCACTGGCAACAAAAAGGGTGCTGTCTGTGTTTCAGCACATCAGCTGTGAGTGCTCCAAGGAGTAGGAAGCTGTATGGACCTTCCTTTTGCTCCACATCCTCTGCAGGTCCACAACACTGCATAATATAAACCAACTGATTCAATGTAGGGATAAGCAGATGATTCAGATAGTTGTTTTCATAGTAGAAAAGGAGATACAATGACTGTAAGATGACTTTTCAGAAAGATTAGATGCTGCTCTTGAAATTGGTGCTCAATTTGTTTTAGCTTCAGAGAGCATCTAATCCATTAGCACTGTTAGAAATACCCATATCTAAGCTTTCTTATACTAAGAACGCCCCCCCCCCCGACAAACAACAGATGAATAGAGAAATATTTATCTGAATTTTTCTGAACCATGAAGTTCTTGTCAGGTCAGAGGTGTTAGAAAGTGAGTAGCTGTGTTGTACTCTTTCTTCAGAGATTTTAGCAATTTCATGCTGAGAACATATTGCCTGCAATTCTGTAACAGGGGGAGTGGTTCTTCAGCAGCTAAAAGGTGATGTGGAGAACAGTATGTGTCCTGAGAACCTAAAAATATTAGTAATCACTGATATTATCCCTTGAATTCATAGGTTTCACCTTTCTTTAGCCATAACTTCTCGTATACTTAGAAAGGGTGGTAGGTCCAGAAATTTCCTATAATTTCCTATAAATTTGCTTGGAAATTTCCTATAATAATTCATAGTACAGGTGTGAAACATTTAAATTATCTTGCATTTTAATTTCTTTTTATTTATACTGTGACTCTATTCAAAAGGACAATTTTCTAAAGGTATAAGCTTTCCCCTAAAATCTGTATAAAACAAAAAAGCTTTTCAGGAGTGGAAGAGAGATCTATGGAGGAGTTCTTCCAGTTGAAACTTTTTTTTGTTCCTTCCTCAGCCTAAGGTACTTCCAGCATGTGATTACTAAGAATTTTCCCAGTCATATGTGTTGGTCAAAAAAATTTTGACCAAGAATGTATTTTTCCATAAAGTGACTGAACATTTCTTAGCAGAGAAACCCTCCTAGGTACAGGCACCCTGATGTGCAAGCATCTTTTCACAAAGACAGTTGATTGGTTCATGTGAGTTTGTTCATGTTTTGGTAAAATATATCTGAAAGAGAATTAAAAACCCAAATTAAAAACCTAACATTTCCCCTGTCTATTATATTCATCCACGCTTAAGCTTACAAACACGAAAGAATCACACTTTTAGCCTAAAAGTTTTGTGAACGTGTCTTGTCAGGGTTTGGGGCAGAGTGAGGTCTGGACTGCATTTAAAACAGATACTTCTTGATGCAACCCAGTGAGACAAGCCCCTGACCTGAGCACCTTGCAGCACTGAAGCAAAGCATTGCTTTGCGGTGTATTGTGGATGCTTAGTTGTATTCTGGAAAATGTGCAAAAAGTGTGAGGCCAGCAATTTCCACTTCAGGCTCTACAGTCAGCTCTCTCATCAGCACTCTGGGGAAGGTGAGAGAAAGGTTGTCCTGGAGGCCTCTCAGTGACTGTTGCTTCGATAAATAGGAAACACATTGCTGAGTCTGAGGACACAGGTGTGGGAATAAGTTATTAACAGATACTCAAAAAAGGGTTGTAAATAGCTTCAGGGTGTTTCATTCTTCTTGGTGATGCCCTACACCAACTGAAGAACTTAAAACAGTTCTCTGGTTGCAAACTCCTGTTAGTGTCATTCTTCAGGATAATTAAGTATTGTCACACTTTCAATACCTAGGACTAGGTACTTCTGCTAACAGCCCACTTGCAACCCTTTGCCAGATGCACTGAATCTCCAGGTTGCTGCTGCTGCTGTTACAAAAACAGAACTTAAGAAATAAGTTTTAATATCTTTCCCTTGATTAATTTTAAGAGAAAAATCTTCCTTTAATAAAATCGACTGGAACTCAGAATTAAGACCATTTAATGACACTGTTACTTGTAGGAGTAACATTGCCAGAAAGATTAACTCTCTTAGAAAACAATTGCTACTTCGAGGCATTATTTCTCATTTTCGGTAACCTTTTGTATCCAGACCAAACCTTTATGCCTTTGGGTTTGTAGATGGGAAGAAAAATATCTAGTTCTACGAGGCAGTAATTTTCAATTAGCAGTGTGCTCTGGCAGCCAGGAGGGCTGACCCTGGCCTGGAGTGCATCAAGCACAACATCCCCAGCTGGGCAAGTCCTGCTTTGCTCTGTGCTGGTGCAGCCTCACCTTGAATACTGTGTGCAGTTTTGGGTGCTACAATATAAGGATATAAAACTATTGGAGAGTGCCCAAAGAAGGGCAACAAAGATGGTGAAGTGTCTGGGCAGGAAGCCTTGAGTAGAGGCTGAGGTCATTTGGTCTGTTCAGCCTGGAGAGCAGGAGATTGAGAAGAGACCTCAATGCAGCCTCCGAATTCCTTGGGAGGGGCAGAGGAGGGGCAGGCACTGATCTTTTCTCTGTGGTGACCAGTGACAGGACCTAAGGAAATAATTGCCTGAAGTTGTCAGGGGATGTTTAGGTTGGATATTAGAAAAAGATTCTTTACCCTGGAATAGGCTCCCCAGGGAAGTGGCTATGGAACCAAGCCTGACAGATTTCAAGAATCATTTTGACAACACTCTCAGGCACATGGTGTGGGATATCTTTTCCAGGGCTGGAACTCAGTGATTTGGACTTGATGATCCTTGTGGGTCCCTTCATGAAATTGTACCTCAAACAAATACAATAAATCCAAGGTCAATGTAAACACAAACCAATTAACTATGGATTTTATTAATACCCCAAAACAAAGCCTTTTATTATTTGCAGTGGACATCAGCGGAGTAAAAAGAAATAGATTATCAATGCCAATCTCCTTTTTGTTTTAGTCTTTCAAAAGCTATGGGTATTGTGACTTTTCAAACCAATGCATTTGCTGTGAAACACTATTACACAGGGGATTTTTGGTGCACAGGTACTAGAAAATACTTTTACTAGTGTTCCTTCACTTTGCATAAAATATTTGATGTTGGAAGATATATAGCCCTGATAGTAGATTGTGACTATGCAAACTGGACCAAAAGATGGCTTGCTTCTGTGGCAGTAAAAAATATGAGCAGGAGAGAAACTCAGTCCTGCATCCCCAGCAGCTTTAGAAGAGGGAATCATGGCGTCACTCATGTCAGGCAGAACTGAATCTGTCTCTCAATATATCTGATGAATAATGTGAACATTGCTAAATTCTGTTGTTTCATAAATTGAATCCAACTTTCTTTTTATATCAATTTAGAAGGTTCAAAATGGAATTAAAAAGCTTTGTTTTGTAATTAAGGCAAATCACTTTTTCTGTGAGGAAAAAAACCCTCTTCGTTTCATCCTCAACCATTTTGTTTCCCCCTATTTATTCAGTTCAGTGATTGAACTGAAAAATTATAGTGCCTAACTACTATTCATTTATCATTCAGTCCAAACTGGAATTGCAGTTATTAATCAAAGTATATTATGATGGCTGGCAAAATGAATCACTGTTCCTCCAAAATAAACTCTTTGTAAGTGAAAATTGATACACATATGATGTATCAAAAAATGTTGCCATTTCTTTTAGTACCTAGAGCAACAGCTTTAGGGCTCTACAGGACCATTTCTGAAAATACTTATTTTGTGGAAAATATCAGCACAAACAAGTTAGGGATATCTGAACTAGGTTATCTAAGGTAAATATTTTCTTTTAGTATTCAGTTAAAACTTATTTTAAAATAAAACTTTGAGAGTTTTTTTATGTTTGCATAACACATTTTCCTAAATATTTTGCATGAATTTTGTGCTGAGAATTTAATGCCATATAGAAGTTTAATTAAATGCTCGTGTAGTTTGTAGAACTTCATGAACTTTGATGAGAACAATAAAAATGAAATATTCATCTGCTGATTAACTTGTCTTAAGTTAAGAAACAAGCAAAGCAGCATTAGTAAATTTTCCATTCCAATTTTATAGATGTTAAAGTGTTCAAATAGACGGCATACATTTCCAGCTTATAAAAATGATATGGAGGGGAAGTAGGAACAGCTGTAAGAATTGACTTGAACTCTACATAGTTGATATACAAGGCATGAAAAGTATTTTGCTGTCACAGTGTTTATATATATATATAAACATATATTGCTTAACTATGTTTACACAATTTCCAGGAAAAAAAAAAAGTTATAATTAAATTCTGAAAAAAAGAAACATATAAGAGAAAGAAAATTCATAGGTGTTTTTAATGAAACAAAATAAATCCTTACATAGATATTTCTCTCAAAAGCACACAAATTAAAATTGACAATTTCCAGGCAATAAAATCTAATTCAATCTTAAATTGAAATAATATCTGCAGGATTTTAGGATGATATCTGCAAATGCTGAGCAGTATCTCCTCCAGGCATGCTTTTTGATTAATTTTTTTTTCTTTATGGAGACCTCACAATTTCCAAAAAATTTCTCAAAGGTGCTTTTTTATCATATAAGGTCCAAACAGTTGGACAAGAAGTTAAGAAGTTTGTTTGTTTGTTTTAAATATTACTTATTGTTGTTGTGAGATTTTACGACTGAGACAGTTTGTGTATGGGTGTTCACTCCTGTCAAACCCCCAAACTCTCCTCCTCTCCTTCACCATCAGGGTGAGTGTGTGCAAACCTGGTCTCAGCAGATGAGGCTGTGGGCTGTGGCTTCCCTCCCCTACCACGAACCCAGCCAGGGATGATTTTCAGCACAGCAGCTGGATTTGGCTTCCCTTCTCCATTCATTCTTCTCCCTCAGCCTTGTTTACTTCTCCACACACCAGAGATATGTGGACAAAAGTATCACCTTTATCTTATCTCAAGTTCCCATCAGAGTCCAAATTCTTCTCAGAAGGCAGATTTGGGTAGGGTCAGCCTTCAGTGGTCGGTAGTTGCTACAGTGGACAAAGGTACTTTGATGATCTTAACAATGTTTAAACCATTAATCAGTCCCTCACACTTTCACACTTGCATGATCGGTATCAGTGAAAAAGTTAGGAGGAGAATAACATATGAAAGAAGGGAAGTAACTTAATTAACTTCCAGGCCCACTTGCTCTAAATTTTGACAAAATCTCAGAAAATTCATTTAAGATGAATATTAGTCTTGACAAATTACTTTAAATTCTCATACCTAAATGTGAAATATTGATTGGAGGTAATTATCAGATACTATATGAAATCTGTGATTACAAAATTTTAAACCAGATTCAAGACAGTAAAGTTCCAGATGTTTTAAGATCCATTTGCGTTAATTGATAAAAAGTGCGTAAAATGTCCTTAAAATATCTGACTCAGTGTTTCTGGATTTTGTTCAGGTGTGTAATCTTCCTTTTATATCTTGTGAGGAAAAAAACAGTGAAACACTGGATGAGGTCGAGAGTTCTTCTGTACAGAAAAACCAGCAAGACTGAGGTCTCATGCTAGTCAAAAAAAGAATATAATCATATCCACAAACTCACATATAAGTTTTGAGGTGAGAACATCATTATGTTATACAATAGGATCTTGTAAGAAGTTTCCATGACAAAAACAGGCATTCAAAGAGTGAGTATATTTTAACCAAGGCAGACTTACAGTTTGATGTCACCAGGCATGGGTAATTAGAAGTCACCTAATGAAATGGAACTACTTACTCGACCAGTGAATGACAATCACCCATTATGTGTTTGTTAATGTACTATAGATATAATTTAATTTTCTTTGACTTATGATTCAGACTTTATATTTAAAAAACAACACTGGCACCTCTGATCTCTAGGGCACAGTCTTATTTGTAATGTAAGAAGATGAAGCAAGACATAATGTGCTATGGCAAATGCAGACGAAAGCTTCCAGGTAACTGGGTCCTCTTCAGATTCCCAAGACTTGAAAAATAGAGGTCTTGCAACGACACCAGCCAGCACTTTGAGTGCTCTCAGATTAATCCTAGCAGATCCCATAAGACATTCAGGGAAGCAGTTGGCACAGCAAATCCCACACAAATTCAGGGTTTGACTGCATATTATAGATTAGAAACTTCAATGAATAGTAATGTTTACAGAGTCCTAATGAGTGGAATAAAACTGTGGAAGTTATTAATGTTGAATTGCAAAGGCAAATGCAATCTATTTGCTTGACTTGGAATAACCAGCAGAGTTAAAAGGGCTCATTAATAGAATAAAATAACATTTGTTGGGAAACAGTAACAGCTGGTATTAGAGATGAACTACAGACTGAGATCTCCATTTATCTTGCCACTACACTACCAAAGTACAAAACCTCAGTAATAGGAATGATTTTTCTGAAATCAGTATGTATTTTTCAGCAATGTGTTTTAGTCATGCATTTAGATTCAGTGAGGCAACATATCCTTAGGCATGAAAGTGGTATCAGCTGTGTCTTTGAGCAGGGCAGAATATTCTATCCTCTTCGTTGTTTCAAAGGGACAATTTTACAACTAGGTATTTTTAACTTATTTTTATTCTTTTGCTTGGTCAATGCCTGAAAATGGATTTTTATGAATATTAAAACATTCAGATATGCAACTATTACAACAATCCATAATCTAAACAAAATCTAAATATATTTTGGTATCTGAATCAAAATTTTTGTATCATGAAGATTATAGGTAGAATTCTTTGAAAATAAGATTTTACACGTATTAGAAATATAACAACCATTTGCTTTGATAAAATTATTTCTTTCTTATTCAGTAGTTCATCTTTTACATCTTTGTTTCCTAGTAGCTTAATGTGCATCTGTATAAAAGGTGTGTAGATAGTATGCAATGGTGCATCTTAATACCGTCTCTAAACTCCCCATAATATCTTAATTTTTCATATTCAATCACATTCTGTAAATAAACAGCAGTTTACTGGGGCAAACAATCATAGACTGAAGTCAATTGACAAAAACATAGGAATGGATAACGTTTAGAGGATACAAAATAAGACATCTACATACGCTATTTCAAGACATGGATAAATTCCTCTTCTGTAGCAAAACAAGTACTGGTGATTAAGGAATAACAATCCATGCACATGGAATATAGGAACACATCCTAATCCAAGTAATGGGAAAAAAATCTCTGGTGTCTAGATGGTATTTGAGTTATGTATGGGAATAAATTCTAATTATGGTGAAATTATGAATAGCAAGGGGTTGGTACAATGTTCTGCTAGTAGTAGTATCTTTTCTCCACAGGAAATCTTGAAGTTCTGTTTCTGTATGCAACAAGAAGTGATTTTGAGATCTTTGCTCCAACTGTGAATCAATCTAAATATCTATGAATATTTGCACACTCTGAAGGTGTGAATAATTTACTGTTAAAGAGCCTAAGAAAACACAATTTACATCCTTTCAGAAACTTTACATGGAAATTTTATTTTATTTTTCTTTTTTTTTCTCCCAATTGCTTATTATACACAATTTTCATTGTAATTTCCCTAAATATATATGGACAAATTTGACATATTACACAGTAGTACAAGCCTGGAATAGAAGTTAATGGACAAAAATGCATTAAAATACAATTTAATGCAATGCATAAGCATTTTACAGGGTTAATATACATTATGAACAATGAATTTCATCAGGTAAAAAAAAGGATTTGGCATCTAGATAGAGAATGTTATCATTCACTCATATCTCTTTGGAACATAAATAGCACCTCTAGCTAATAAATGATTGTCAAAAAAAAAATCTAGCCAATATATTCAAGTAAAAACCATACAGTATTGCAAAATACAGAAAGGAAGAAACAACTTTATTAGTCAAAAACAATGGTTACTGCAAGTTTAATTATTGCATAGCAATACCAGGTTCTGTTGATAAATTGCAGATATGGTTAACTTTCCAAGTAGGCTATAAGTGGAAAATGCAGTTGTATCACTCTTCAAGGAAGGGAAGTTATATATGAGTCATTTATGTACCACTCTGAAAAATCTCCCAATAATTTTAAGGTATAACTTTTTTAAAGAGTGAGAGCCAAAGATAGACTTTTCATGGACTTGCCTACTTGCAGACAAATTAAAACCACCAAAACCTGTAAGAGGTATGATATACATTGTCAGTGTTTTTAGTGATGAGTGTTCTGGAGAATTTCACATACTAATCTAACAAGAATCTTGTTTGCAGGCGCATGAGTATTCTCACTTTCCGTACTTGTTACAAGAATATCATGTCCATCAATACTTTGTAAGAACTGGTCATACATATCCCATTAGATGAAAACTCAGTATACTGGTTGTAGTCTGTTCAGAGATCATTTAGCTAATATTTCCACAGCAATGACAACCCACCAACAAGTTCACCAACAAGGTAGGTTTTGCCATCTACCTCAATGAACATTCTCAGTGATCTTGGGCTGCTTTGAACTGAGTCATGGTTGGAAACCAGTGTTATGTAATACTGCAGCTTTTTGAATGAATTTCTACTATAAATAAATCTAGCAGAAACTGAAAAATAACATATGCTTTTACAGGAATGCTTCAAATTTTTCTGTCATTTGTGGAAGTTTTTTATTTTCTTACAATTATGTTTCATTAATCAGGCACAATATGCAACTTACTCTAAAACATTATATATATTTTATATATACATAAATATATATAATATATATAAATTAGAGTTTTATATATAGGGGAATACATATATACACACATACCACATCTGCATATATATTCCCTTATATATGTCCACATATACATTCACAGAAGACATAAACCATTTTCTCTGGAAATAAAAAAATGAAGGTTATAAACTGCTCAATGAAGGCTTAAAAGGAAATAGATCATTTCCTTTGGGGTTAACAGACTTGTTTGGATATTTATTTAAATATATCCTTTGTATTTTATAATCTACATTCAGAGTGTATGGTGGGATTTCTTTTTTTATTTACACAGACTGTTAAAATAATACATATTGTGCATTAATTTAGGGACTGATTCATTAGGAATATTATGCAGGCATAGAATATTCACCAGTTGTAACAAATCCTGCGTTTGCTGTGTTATATCCGACAGTCCTGAGATCTGGAATGGAGAAAATAAGGCTGAAATCTGCACTGAAGCACATCACCTCCAATGTCTGATAAAGCTCTTTGATTGGTAATTTTATGTCAGCTCTAGTGGACTTTGTACTAGGTCCTAGAAGGCAAGAATGGTTTGAAGAATACCTTTGAAGGAACAATCATCTCTGGTTTAGTAAAAAGAATATGAAGAATAATCATCATTCCTTGACCCCAATCTAATATTTTGTGAGTACTTCCTTCAACTGCCCCATAAAAAGAAAAGCAAGCTAAAATCTGATATTATTTCTAAATCAGGAACACATTTTTTTTTTTCAGGGATGCAAAATGCAAAATATTCTGTAATAATTTCAAAACCTGTTTGGATATATTAACTTTGTTAATTTCCCTAACTCAGAAATTTTAAGAAAACAGAAAGGAAAAGTGGGCCAGCATCTCACAGAAAGATCAATATACTTTGGATATCTAAGTGACACGTTGAATTTTTGTACCACATCAGTGATGCAAAAACTTCACAGGTATGGGTTAAGAATAAAGATATGCCAACTGATACAAAGATGTGGTCATAGATGCACTGTCTTGAAAACAGAAGTGCAAGCAACTTTAAATATTTGGGAGACTTTCTAATAGTCTGTACAGGTTTTACCATTGTGCATTTTCTTAACTCCATTCTTTCAGGGTTGTGCAAGTCTCCAAAGTTCAACTGAGAGGTAGACGATGTAAAAAATTTGAACTGCAAAACTACAACATGCAAATTATGCTGAAATCACACAGCAATGCTTATGCAAATTCTGATCAAAAATGTGACAGTACATGCAAGCACTTTCATTATATATATATTTGCACAAATATCAGAAGTGCATGCACCCCCAAAAAAATCCAAACAGCCTTGTTAAAACCAGTAATCCATCTCTGAAAATAACTATTATAAATTCCCTTTATATTCCTCTCTGTAAGTAGAAAAATAGTAATCTATAGAGAAACTAACAAAAGTTGCCTGATTCAATTTTGTTATGGCAAAATTGTCAGTGTCATTTATAGCATGTTCATCTACAACAGTGGTGACTAGCTTTGTTTAGTGAAATCCTGATAGCAGTCCAAAATGTGGCTGCATGCGGTATCTGTAACTTATGTATCCCAGCAATATCTCTCCACTACTATTCACAACCAGACATGAAAGAAGCAAGTGAAAAATGTTGCATTTGGCAACATGGCAAATGTGTAATTTCAGGAAAACAAAAACCAAGAAAGAATTAAAGATAAGTCACTACAACCCAGTCCAAATTTCTTGTGTTACATCAAAATCAATATGGAGTGGTGGAGGTGGGGAACGTTAAAAGGAACAAGAATTCTCTAGGAAGAACAATCACGTACGCATTGCCAAATGTTTTATAAGCACAGTGGATGCTGATATGCAATGTGACCATTAAAATTCATGTGAATTTGAATCAATATGAGTGAAATTGCTGCCATTCACTTCAGCAGTAAGTAAAGCTGAACTTCCCCTCAGTAAGGACAGCATCACTTAAAAAAATCTATTTGAAGATGAAGTAAGATTTTCCCTAGCTCTGTCTAAACAGTTCACAGAACACAGTCCTGAAATGAAAACATTGTAGTCTTTCATATAAAAAGATGCTTTTCTGAACGTCATGGAAATAACAGAACTAACAACAATTGCAAATGCAGTTGAATGGTGAGAGATAGGAGGGATGAAATTGGGATTTGTTCCTGAAATAGTATTGAGAATTACTAGTGAGGAGTCTTTCTCTGGAATTGGAAGGGGCAATACAGGAGAATTGTCCAGCTAATAGAGCATATGACACAAAAACCCCGAACAACTGAGAAGTATCTGGATGTGTACTTTAAAACAACTTGAAATTTAACCCTGATATTAAATTGGGGAAAATCTAATTGATGCTATCCACCTTCCTACTAGTTTTAAAATTTTGGCATTATTTTTTCTAGAAGAGAAAAAGGGTAATCAAGTTTAGCAATACTGTGGGAGAGAAATTAAAATAATGAAGTATACATGAATATAAATAAGAATAAGACAAATTAAGGATTTGCTTGCACTGACTGAGACTACAGATTCTTAGAGCGCATAAGAGATGCATTGTCCTAGGAAGTTTGAGTACATTTCTTCCTCACTGATCAGGGGAATGTCTTAGTCCTGACCTTTCAGTGGTTCAAACTGAGGGTGAGGTAATTAAGAGAAATAGAGCAATTTAGAGAGCTTATGTATATACCCAATCTAATGTCAAAAGCAGAAATGTAAGGATGAAATCATTTACAGTACATATTACAGGTCAGTGCAAGTAGGACTGATATTCAGGAATTTGAAGGCAAGTTATACTCATTTTGCTACTTTGATGCTCAGAATAAAGTTGATTCAAGGCAATTTATTATTATTATTACTTTTAGAAGTAAGATTTACCTATTCTAGGCAATTTCCCCTTTTGGACCTGTTATTTGGAAGACACAGGTTTTTATTTTGAGGCAGTTTTTGCATAGATATGGTTCCAATTTTCTTCACCCATCTCTGGGTTTTAACTTCCTTAATATTCAGTAGCATCAAGAGTATGTTGATGAGTTTTATTTTGTTGCTATTATTAAGAGAAAGTAATGAAAGAGGTGTAAGGAAATGTTTAGCTTGACTCTTCCTACTTTCTATTGCTCTAGTTGCCTGCGACATCATTTTGCCTAATGGGATTAAAAACTGCACATTGGTGAGTGGTGGTAAAGCAGCTCTTGCACTGCTATTATCTCTTAACATAATTGACCAGAGATGAAAGAGTAGCATCTCCGTAGAATGTTTATGGAAATTTTTATTTCCTCTGAGATAGTAACATAATTTTTGCTACTGGTGGTCAGGTGTGTCTATGGCTCAAGGAACTTTTTTTTTCCCTTATTTCCTATGCCATGTTGTTTTGTATTCTGAGATCCTGCATAGAACAGGCAAGTTGCCTGCATATTTCCTGAGGGACTTTTTTTATCATCATTTTTCTGAATCCTTTATTTACTCAACAGCAACTTTAAACAGCCTTCAGTCAAAAGTTGACACTTCTTGTCTTCTACCTTGTATTCCTAATCATGATGCTTTTTTGCAAACAGACAATAAGCACCAACAATTTTACCTCAGACATTTTAGTTCAGCTCCTGTATTAATCTATTTTCAAATAATCTCTACCTTGCTATCCATGGCTGTCAAGAGCAGAGTCATATTCCTGGTGACTACTTTTCAGCTAAATTTCAGTTCATCTTTCACAATCCAGTATTTATAATTGATAATCCTCACTGCATGAAAGCTTGGTGTCCATGAATCTCATCACTTTCTGGCTATGGGCATTCAGGGCCTTCACAGATCCTGGAATTCACTCAGTATGTTTGTATAGCCTAAAAAAGAGCAATGCTTTCATGTTGTGGGGTGCTGGCAAAGCTAAGGTTCAGAGGGAGGTGCAATGTATTTACTTTCTCTCTGAAGCTGGGGGTTGGGAGAGAAACTTTAATTTTACTGGGACTGAATCATTCCCCTTTACACCATACATGGCTCGAATACATGTAACCTGCATTTTCTCCCAAAACTCTGACATGCATATATTTTGTTTCTGATGCTCCTAAAAATTTACAGGATTTGCTGGAGAAGTTTTGTTTTCCTGAATATAACTAGGTTAAAAGTAGGTATTAAATTCTGTACCATGGTGAGAGTAGACTCGTGATGTTTCTCCCCAAAACAGTGATGAGAATATTAAAAAATTCAGCACTCCTGTGGAACTTTATAAAACGATAAACCAGCAAAACAGAAGCAAGCACTATCAACATTTTTAGAAAAATATTAAAATAATATTGTACATAACAATATTAAGAAGTAACTTTTTTAAAAGCCCTCCCAGATCGACTAGATTTTACTATTGATTTTTTTAAAATTTGTTATTGGCATTTCCAAGTGTGTTTCTCACAGTTATCTCTCTGTCCAATATATTTCCAACTTTTTGTGATTTAGAAGAGGACTGAAATGAGTAATTTTCTTTTCCTGGAATTGAGTGTAGGTGTATCCTGCATAAACAGTGCATAAATATTTTATGAATCAGACCCTTAATATTCACAATTTTTGAGGCATTTTAAGCATCCCTCCAAAATAAATAGCACCTTTCCTTACCCAGAAATAGAACAGAAATAATTTCACATATTACCTTCAAAAGCTTGCACTTTTAACTTTCAAATGCAATACTAGATGATTTCTGTAAAGTAAAATTGTAGATTTATGCTTTCTTTTGTCTAAAGGAATAGGAACGATTGTACATTTTAATTTATATAACGGTCTGTGTGGAATTGTAGACACAAGACTAAACATCCTGCATAAAACTGATGTGTCAACACAAAGCTTCCAGACTGGCATTGTCAAGATACCTTGCAGCATTTTTGCTCAAAGCAGCACTACAAAAAAAAAAAAAAAAAGTAGCTTTTTACTAAATTCCTGGGAAAGGGAAGCGGGAACTGGTATGAAGCTACCTGTGTGCAAAGATCTGAAGTTAGATCTTAAATCTCCTCTCAGGAAACCATCAAACAACTAATGACTTGTCAATAAAGCCAAGCATCTACTTGGAAGCCATTGTCATGAACATTAAGGCCACAAAAGCCAAGGGTTAGTATCCTTTTAACATGAGCAGATTATGAATCTAGTCCCCTTAGGAAAATGGCTTCACAGTCTGATCCAGATCCTTCAGCTACACAGAATACATAGTCAAATAAACTGATTGCCACTCTTTTCAGAAGTGTAAATCTTGGGTTTAAACCTTTTACATACAGGCAGATTTTAGAGTAGTTTGAATTAGCAAGGTGTGAACATACTTTGAATTCAAATGTATATTGTTGAAGTACTATGTAATCAGCTATCACTGGAGGAAACTATTTCTGGAATATATTACAAATCAGCTTTTTATTGTATTTTAGAGGTGTGTTCACCAATTATTTGTCTCCTACATTCAGCCTTTATGTCCGTAATTGCTTATGCAGACGTATTTTTTGTCTAATGGGTGTACAAGAAGAATGTGTCAGTGTGCTTCAGTCAGGTATTATATCTCTTTTGAAAGAAATCTTGGACTTTATGTTCTTTTTAATATTAGTGATAAGCAGAGTTTGGATAGATTATTTCAATAGACTTTAACCACATCGTAATGATGAATGCAAGTATCTTCCCAAATAAGAGTAGGAGATGCTTTTGCATTAGATACACTTCTGAAACAAAACTATTTGTCATTGGAAGGCTTTATAGCCTGGTTTATCTCACTCTTGATTGTCCAGAGTAAAAATTTCATGGACTCATTTGCATTGAGTCACTACCTCTGTAATCGTAATTTTATATCACTGAAACAAATAAGCTGTAGATAATAATTTACCTTAGAGTCTTGCCATAGGACAAAAATCTGTTCCCATCCAATATTTTGACTGATCATTATTACCACAAAACCTGGCCTGTGTCTTGAAGACATATTCCTAATGGAAGTCATAAATACTGCCTTCTGAGTGATATTTCAGATTAAATATTGGTTTCTCTTTCTGATGGATCTTCAAGAGCTTTATCAGCTCTGCTTGAAGCATCTTCATTCTCATTGTTTGTTAACGGTTCTGCTTCCTTTGGGTCAGCATTCTTCTGTGCTTTCTGCTTCTCGTCTTCTAACTTCTTTTCTTTTGCCAGAAGCCTGTAGTTGATGGCATTGCCAATGAACAACCAGATACTGGCCACAGTCACAATCACTCCACAGACAAAATACATGTACTGATATTCGCCAGTAACATCTACTAACCAACCTGAAATACAAAGATAAGAGGGGAGAAAAAGAGTATTTAGGCTAGGATACCAAATATAATCCATGTTTCCCTTGGAGAAATATCTATATATTTTTTGGTTTTGAAGTTGGAGCAGAAACCCATTTTCAACATATTAAAATTGTCTAATATAGACAGTGAAACTCTTAAAAAAATCCCTGTATTACTCAAGATAGCAATTGCCATTGAAGACACTGACAATAATAAAATATTGAAGAACAAGGTAAGTAAAGCTTAATGAATAATGGCAGACAGTTTTTTAGCTCTTTTATTTTCACTCTTTCATTGCCTTATTATTTTATTCACCTTCTAATTGTGTTTCCTATTGTTTGGAGTGACAGTCTGACAAAATGAGGCTGTATAAAGACAATAGCATGAAGAGGTATGTGTCTTTTTAGGCTGCTGTCTCTGTGCATCAGCTGCCTGCTTTTCACACTTACTTTCCTGTGACTGATGAAAGAGATAGAAAGGCTTGTCCCTTCGACTGATGAAAGAGATAGAAAGGCTTGTCCCTTCAGCCATCACACTCAATTGCTGAGTTTTAAACTCTGAGCCCTGTACCTAAAACTTACATTCAGACCTCTGAGATAAAATTTCTTTATGACAAGGAGAGTAAAATATAACAGTTCTTCCGATTTATGAGACATTCCTTCTAAATTTTCCCAATTCCCAAATTAACATCTGTACCTATCCAAGTATTTAGCTCTGAACTTTCCTACACTATATTTGAAACTCACAGGGTAACCCGCACACTTTAATTTAGCATATATTTAGATGCTTTTACTGGGTTGAAAACATAATGCCAGCCTATTCACCTAATACATATTTACAAGCCATGAAATTATTCCAGACTTTTTTTTTTTTTTTCCCCCACAAACCTAGTATCAGGACAAACTCAAATAGCACTGAAAGTGTACAATTTACCTATTAGTGTAGATAGTGCAATTTTCTGATTTTTATCAAAAAAGTCTTATAAAAATACATTTCAAAACAAAGTTATGAATTAGCAATGTTTCAGCACACTATTTTAAAACATATGAACTAGTCAAAATTGGAGCTCAGCTTTTCCATGTGTTCATCCCCTTTGCTGCCTCTATTTAACAAGTTAAATCAATTATTCATAGTGTTTTGACACAATAAAATGTTTTCCAAAACTCCTGAAAAGTTAATATACTGAAAAATAAATAACTGTGGAAGCTACTGCTCCATAAATATTAGAGTAGATATTAATCTTTTGAGTTGATACTGATTTCAGAACCTGTCTGAAAAGGCTGGACTCCAGTGGTTACAGGCTCAGACCCCCCACTAGGTGGCACAGAAAGAGTCTGTGTGAGGATATTTTCTGCTCTACCGTTGCCAAAGTGGATTTGTATGTTAAATGACAAGAAAAATATGGAATGTCTTTCGAAGTATTAAAAATTTACTTGTACAAATATTATTTTACTGAAGTGAGTGGAATTGTTTTAGCATATTCAGAATTGCATACAACAATGCTATTTTCATAGAAATACTGACAGTAATCTGAAGTACTTTGGTATATATAAATTCTTTTAGGCACACATAATCTTGCTGACTTCTGAGGCAGTGCTAATGTGGGTACAGTATATGTTCATAAGGCTGGCAATCTAACTATCTTTATGTTCTCACATTATTTGGCTTATACTGCAACACACACCAAGATACACACCAATGCTTCTCAATAAAATTAGAGCATCTATTTTTTTTAATCTCTTACATCATCAGAAATCTCAATAATATAAAGCTTGCTGTCAGCATTACTGAATACTGACAAAGCTAACAAACAGAAAATATCCTCTGAAAATACTCTCTGAAAATACTTCATTTTTGCTGCTGGAAGCCCAAGTGTGATGAATATAGTCTAAGTTATACACATAGTCTCCCTTTAAGCTCCCCTTACACTTGAAAAGACAAGTTGGCGACACTGACATCTTTCAGTCAGTTCACCCTCTGAATTGCCTTGCCCACATCTGACACTTCCTTGTTAGTTTTTTCTTCTCTGGAAATGCCAATTCCCTCTGTTTAGATAAATTAAATTTGTTTAAGCAAGTGTAAGTGAGTACTCTTCAAGCCACCCCTAGGCTGGAGAAAAGTAACAGATGCAGTTATTTTTTACTATCAGTCTGTCACATTTCTAGTCACAGTGAAAACATTAAATAACATTAAGAAAAATGTTTATATTAATTCAATGATGTATTGTCAGATTACAGTGTAATGTCTGAAAAAAATGGAAAGAAATAGATTCTTACCTCCTAGAGGAGGGCCTATGAGCACAGGGCAACATTCCACAATGGTGACAAGTCCCACCGCACTGGAAAATCTGGCAGCTCCAACAAGGTCCATCAATGTCTCAAAAAGAACGCTGCTAACCATTCCAAATGCAAACCCAAAAAATACAGCATATATCACCAAGCCAGTGTAATTTTTTGCCAGAGGGCACAAGATATGACAGATGCCATTGTACAAGACAGCAAAACTGAAAAAATACTGAATCTTTGGCCGGATAAACCTGGAGTTTGCTACGAGTCCCATAGAAGGCCTAGCAAACATGTCTACAAAGGCTAAGATAGAGAGCAAAAAAGCAGCAGAATATTCATCAATGCCCTTGTGCTTGGCATAAGGAGCCAAGAATACTATTGGAGCAAAGAAACCAATAAACATAATGACATTTCCTGACAAATATATCAGAAACCCTCTGTGTTTGAAGAGGGACAGATCTAGATACTTATTCATAGTTTGCCAACAAGATTTCTTGTTGTTTTTGTGCAAGGCAGAATCTCCTGTGCCTTTTTCAACATCTTTTTTCACAGGAGGGACTTTTTTTGGTCCAACAGGTCTCATAAGTGACCCAGCCACACAGCAGTTCAAAAGAAGTCCTCCCAGAATAAGAAAGCTTCCTTTCCAGCCAAAAGCATTAAAGAGGAATTGATTGAGAGGTGCCAATGTGCTCAGAAACACTGGACTTCCAGCCATTGCCAATCCATTAGCGATGGGACGCTTCTTATAGAAATACTTGCCAATCATGGTCAAGGCAGGCTGTAAGTTGAACGCCAAACCCAGACCTAAACAACACATAAAAGACAATATTATTGCAGGTCATGCAGTGAAAAACGCATCCCACCTCTTTCAAGTTATTTTTAAAATGACCAGTATCCAATCCAATGATTCTCAATATAGAAACCAACTAGCATCAGAGAATGAAATACACCTTTATTGCTGTCTATGAGTGTTCATACCAAGACTGTGACATGGTGGCATTTGGCTATTTTCCCCAGTAGCACTGCATTGAAAGCCAAAACTCCTTTTTGTGTTTCAGTAATGATAGAGACAGGGGAATCACATACAGAGGAATGATGGTATCAGTGCCTTGACTCATAATTTTTATATTTGCTAAAGTATAATACAGTCCTCTCTTGGTTCATTTAACAGAAGTTATTAAATGTCACCTCAGCTACAATGAATGTAGGGTTTATTTAAATGCATAAATCTCCTAATTTCGTATTCCAACCATAATTAAGATCCCACTTGTCTGCAAAACTGGAATATAAAATGGCAAATTATTTTCCAGCATATTCAGCTCTCCTTCTCCAAGTCGCTGTTAAGGAGTTGTAAAGGACACACGTGGGAGCAGATCATCCACCCACATCAGCTGAGTGTATAAACTGAACCCGAAGCTGAACCTCTAGGCCGTCCCTCTGTACTAAGACATCTATGCCATAAACTCTAATGTGCATCTGCTTGATGGTACAGGAGAGAAGCTTTCTTCCTTGATAGACCCATTCCCAGACTCTGACTTTCCTCTTTCATAGGCACCAAGTTTAGGATGTCAAAAAATAAAGAGTTTTAAGGATTAATCACTGAATAAAAAAAGGACTCCTTTAGTCCCAACACAAAGGAAGATGACCCTGAATATACAGGTATTATCTCATTCATTTATTACCTGCCCATATTTCACCTCTCCTTCCTTATTCTGAGAAGGAAATTTAAAAAACCCCACAACTTTTAATAAGAAGATTCTTTAATTTACTGGCATTACAATATCTTTAAGTCATTGCCTTAGGCAATATCTAGGCTTTTGATAGATGATTATGAATAATTTTATTTGGTGATTGACCCTGGGGATTTTAAACAGAAAATTATTTAACTAAAAGTTTTTATACTTTTCTATGAGAGTATATATATGTACAAACCTACAGAAAGCTGGTACAAGCTTTCACAATTCTACTAGAATTTGGCTAGCCTCTGCCACCCTGTCTGCAGTGCAACAATTGAAAGCTAAAACAATGAATGTGAAATAGTACACAAATGACTGTAATAATAACTGTCATGAGCCAATCAATTTTTATACCACACTTATAGTGCATTGTGGAAAAGTACATACATACAGCATTTATTGAATGAATTCATGAGTTGTTTCTGAATTGTCCTAAGAAATAATTTAACATCATACCAGTTAATGTAAAGGATTAGGTAGTTCAAGTAGCTGAAATTAACTGATCTTACTATCTTCTTGGATTGCATCTGTACACACAGAATTCTTCATCAGTCAGGCTCATTTGTAGAACAATGTTAGAAATAATTCGATATAACATAATATGACCTTTCAAACGGGACTCTTACCTCCAACCACACCGATACATATATACAGTTCAAGGACGCTATTGCAGAAAGAGGATGCAATCATTCCAAAAGAACACAGGATACCCCCTGCTATCATCACAGGCCGGCTACCATACTTATTCACCAAAATGCTGCTTATGGGACCTGTTGGTAGAAAGAAAATGCAATTTCAGGTAACTATCTTTGTATTTACCACATGTTGGAATACCCTCCTCTTCCATCCTGGAAAATGTTAAACTGTTTCTATACCAATCTGTCTTACAAACACTCTGAGTTTGCAGACACAAGACTGGATGTGGATATCCTGCCTCCATGACAATATAAATATTGATTAGTTATGGAGAGAGATAAAAAGATTAAAGACATCAGACAAGGAAGAAGGATTGTTACAGTTCATGACCAATACCAAGACTGATCAATGGAAGTTTTGAAAGTGCTTGGACTGAACAATTTCAAGTATGAGACAGGTAACAAAACTCCACAGAGCAGGAGCAGCCTTCAGGCAAGTAGACTAAAATTACTTAATACTGCAGCATGTCCTGCACCCCTACATAGGCTTAAAAATATTGTCAAATCAGAACATAAATCTCTGGCCTTTGTGGCTTGCTTTCCCTTACCTCTTCAAGAGGGGAGTGTTAATGGGCAGTAGGATGACAGTAGGCTGTCTGGGAAAATCTAAAAAGTGGTTTAGCATAAAAAACCTATAAACTTTTAAAATATTGCTGTAGGTCCATATTTCAGTTTCAACTGCAATTCAGTTTATGGTATGATTATATCCATACTAACCAAACAGCTAGCATTCAATTTAGCATGACATACATTATATGTTTTTGAACAAACATGGCTAGAGTAGATGATGTGCTACATATCAAAATTAAGAGGTTGTCAAAGCTCTTTAGGTAAACCTGCATAGCACCTGATTGCACAATATTTGGCCCAAACCATTACAAAATAGTCTTGCTTTTGCAATAACGAAAGTTATCCAATACAAAAATTTAAAAAAAGAAAATCCAAGAACTCAAAAAACCCAACATGATAAAAAGCATTTCAAACTTAAGATAGAGCAGGCACCCAGTACAAAAGGGAATGCCTTGATTTGCATCTGAGCTTACTGCAAGTTATTCAGTATACTGCTAACAGTTTTAAGTCTCTGTTTTTACAAATATCTAAAGGAATAAATGCCAGAAACTTCATGCAGTGAAAAGCCAAATCCAATGAAATTTAGAAGTGTACTTTCATAGGCAAAGATATATTTTAGATCCACTCTCTGAATTACCTGAAGTGCATTAGAGTATTATTATTGATAGACTGCAGATGTTAATTACTATTTGCACGTACACAACAGAAGTCTTAAGAATATGCTAAATGATCAATTTTTCCCTTGCTTATGGAAATAACCTTCTACAACTGAGTTGCCCTGTGCCTGCCTCTCTTTTCTAACAGTTCATGAATACAGAGATCAACTTGAAATTAACTTGACTGGAAAGCAAAGATTTGAGTGATATTTGTATCTTCATTTGTATATTCAATAAATAGCTTGAGTCCCAAGGAGTCTTAATTATAATCGTATATTGATGTCCACAGACTTAAACATCCACAGCATGGAATGGACACCCAAATAGACAACAGCCCAGGGATTTATTAAAAGACTTTAGAACACCTATGAAGCACTAAAACATTTAACTGACAGCTTATATGATGAGGTAACTAACATTTCTTTATTTCCAGTTGAGGGTAACCACTAAGCAGAACTGTGACAAGCAAGGCTTTCCCCTTTGAGACGGTATGAGTAAGCAATGAAACATGGAAGAACATGGTTTTTTGTTTATAGAGTTATGTTTGGAAAATCAGTGGTTGGGCTCATGTCTGAGCTAGAAAGCAAGCCCTTTTGCAATATGTAAACAATAGAAATAATTTCCCTGAG
>VYXD01009977.1:14036-43290 GCA_013397195.1 Hylia prasina | reverse complement strand
AAAAAAAAAAAAAAAAATACTCTTTTAACTGGAAATCTCTTTTTAACTCAAAGCAAAAAGTTTCATCCCAGTATCAAAAAACAGCTCTAAGTTTGAAAATAAATAAAAGGCAATTTAAAAAATCTAATTGTTGTAATTGCTAAACACAGTAACAGCATTCACAACACATATCAAAACAATTATTATTAATTTTTTTAAAAAATAATTTCCCCGTTCTTCTTCCTGTCATGAGATTGAAGTATTTACAAAACTGAAAATGAAAGATTTTTTTAGTATTTTTTAAGAGACAATTCCTTACCAGGAACAGGAAAACTGCATCTCTGCAGATCTTCACTGTGGCAGTTAGGCTGGGACTTAATGTTAGCTTCACCTACAAGACCCAATAGCTGAGCTCAAATATGCATGTATTAATTTAGGTAGGTTGTCTGAGCCTGACTCTATACTTTTAAATGTCATAAATCTGGAATGTATGATGACTTTAAAAATCATTTAAACATAATACTCTCTTTGAGATGTTTTCTTTAAGTTAATGATGTGTACTTACCACACAGCTCCACTTAATTTGAGGTTTTCTTTCCGTGTATTCCAGTATTTTGATTAAAAATTTATGCATGTGGGAAATATTAATTGTTCTATAACCCATAAAGTTAGTTTAAGCTCCCTAAATTATCTAGGAACTCTTCCAATGTGATAAGTAGGTTAAACATTTTATTCTGACATCTATGTTTCCTAAAAAAGTTTTCATAAAGTTTCCTAAAATAATGCAGATTCACACCTTAACATAGATGATTCTACATAAATTACAGCTGTTTGCCTGCCATCATGTGTTTTATAGCCTTGTATAAATTTCATGTCACATTTATCACCTTCTACAGTTATTTAAGCTATGCCCACATGCCAGCATAGGTCTATATTCCGTGTATTCTTTCTTTTTAGACAAAGGAAGATTAAGCTGTTTAAATACTATTACACTGCCAAAACCTTGCTGTACATGAATGTATGTTAATGCACTAAAGGACTTATGGATCTCTGAATCTACTTTCCCAAAGCCTGAAGTAACTGCATAACAGATGTTAAGTCAGCAGACCCACAAGAATATTTACTCTGGTCTCTTCCTTAACACCCACAAACCATCAGCCACAAAAGATTTTATACTCCCTAAACCAAATTTAAGACCATTATCATAATATGGTAACACTCTCACAGCTGTATTTTGGTTTTATATCTTTCTGTTTCAGGCAAAGGACCAGGCTGTGAGAAGGTATAAGACAGCAACTATAACCAGCACCACTGAGAAGCAGTTTTAGGACGGGCTGTGCTTTATAGGACAAGAAAAAATATCTGCTTTTGACATTGTTTGTCATTATGCCAGGGGAAAAGTGGCAAAAGTCCTTTCAGCTATGTGAGCAGAGATGGGATCATGCATTTTGGAGGTGTTCATGATGTTTCATGCAAAGTCTATAATACTGTGACACCTATGTTCTTTTTCAATGGCACTTGCATTTGTGCACAGAGAAGTTGTGGGTGCTGAAAGCATATTGAGATTAATTGTCATGAAGAAAATCCTTCCTATGAGACTGGTGTGGTGCTGGAAGGGGTTGCCCAGAGAAGCTGTGGCTGCCCCATCCCCGTGAGTGTTCTAGGCCAGGTTGGATGCGGCTCTGAACAATATGGTCTACTGGCAGGTGTCCTGTCCATGGCAGGGGGTGAAACTATATCATACTAAATCATCAGTCATAGAATGGCCTGGGTTGGAAGGAACTTTAAAGGTCATCCAGTTTCAAACCCTTTAAGGTCAGTTGCAAAAAGTCTCTCTCCATCCTTCTTGCAGGCTCCCTTCAAGTACTGGAAGGCCACAATTACGTCACCCCACAGCCCTCTCTTTTCCAGGCTGAACAATCCCAATTCTTTCAATCTTTCCTCACAAAGAGATGCTCCATCCCTCTGATCATCTTGGTGGCCTCCTCTGGACTCAGTCCAACAGGTCGATGTCCTTCCTGAGCTGGGGACCCCAGAGCTGGCTGCAGCACTGCAGGTGGGGTGTCACTAGAGCAGAGCAGAGCCCTGCTGCCCACAGTGCTCTGGATGCTGCCCAGGACATGTTTGGCGCTCTGTGCTGGGAGTGCCCATGGCTGGGTCATGTCCAGCCTCTCCACCAGCCTCCCAAGTCCTTCTCAGCAGGACTGCTCTCCATCTGTTCATCCCCAGCCTGTGTTCATACCACAGTTTGCCCCAATCCAGGTGCACCACCATGCCTTGGCCTTCTTAAACCTCATGAGATTCCCTCAGGCCCAGTTCTCAAACCTGTCCAGGTCCCTCTGGACATCCTGTCCTTCAGGTGTGTCAACTGCATCACTCAGCTGGTGTCACCTGCAAATGTGCTGAGGGTGCACTTGATCCCTTCATCCCTGTCATTAATGAAGATATTAAGTATTATAATTTATTATAATAATAAATAAGGTCGCTGTGCAGACTCTTGAGAGACAACATGTGTCACAGATGTCCATCAGGACTCTGAGCCATTGACCACTGCCCTCTGTCCAACAAATTCCTTATCCAGCTAAGAGTTCACTCACCAAGTCCATCTCTCTCCGATTTAGAGACAAGGATGTGGGGAATCGGGTCAAAGGATTTACATAAATCCAGAGAGGTGACATCTGTAAACCTTCCCCTGTCCACTGATGAAGTCACTCCATCATAGAAGGCATAGGTTGGTCAGGCAGGACTTGCCTTTCATGCAGCTGTGCTGGCTGACCTGAATCAGCTCCCTCTTTTCTATGTGCCTTAGCAAAGCTTCTAGGACGAGCTGTTCCATTAGTCCTAGTTTGATTTCTCACTGCTGTAATACAGTGACATAATTAGAGATCACTCTGTAATTTGTTTCACACAGTGCCAGTGCATTTATACTTTTTATTTTGCTACCTCCATTAATTTTACTATAGAAATAGAGATGAACTTTCTGGATAAAAAGGTAATTTTTTAAATATATACTGACAAGGTCATTACAGTGTTCATAGTGTCATCAACCCAAAGCAACATGAAATGACTCAGTCTGAACAATATGACATTTATTTAAATTAAGTGAATTGCTGAAAGAAGTTGAAAATAAAAGTAATAATATTTCAAATTGCACTAATGCTACATTGTAGATTTTGCATCCTGTCAAGTGGTTTAAACACATTTTCAGCCATCTGCTCTGCAGAGCCAATGCAGCTGTCTTCCCAGTCAAGGTTTATCTTTTATTTCTGTTTCCCACAAGGTTGGAAAAGCCCAAGGAGCTCCAATAATTAATACTGGTATTACTATTTGCTAAGATCAGTCTGACTTTTTCTCTTTCCTTTTTTTTTTTTTTTAAATATATATGAAGTCCACTAACAAAAACTCATTCAATCACAAAGGTTTTAAGCAAGTAGTTAATACTACTAATGGAATCTTATCTCTGGTATTCAGGGGAAAGGCAACTCAAAATGCTTAAACATGTTCATTAACTTGGAAAATACTTCCAAATATGCTAGTTTTTTCAAGCAGGACTAAGTCAAAATATTATGCATTGTGTGACAGTCATCTCTTGTTCAAAAACCTTTGGCTAACTTCTTTTAGTACTCATGGACAGGCTTCAGACAGAAAAAGAATTAAAAATATTCAAAAGTCATGCAACTATTTTTGTATTGTTTTTAGTATTTTTATTCTTTAACATGTTTCTGGGAATGGTAACCTGCATTTCTGACATATCCTATGTGTTTGTGTAACAGCAATGAAGTCAATTAGTTCAAGAATCATTGGAAAGTTTTCTCTGTAGCTCCTCTGTGACAGCATTTTTTTTTTCCATTTCATATAACATTTACAACTGGCTGCACTGATTCCATGAACCTAGATAACACACTAACCTTCACAGAAAGCAATGAGAAAAAGATGCTTGTGCAATAAATACCACCAAACAGAAATGTGTAACATCGAGTTAGGGTTGTTAAGACTATGAGTTAGGAGAGCTCAGCAGCTAAAAGCTCAAGCTGCCAGGGAGGACATAGTCAGTTGCTCAACCATCCATCACACTTTGCTCTCCACTTCCCCTGCTCTTAACTACATTTCCTCAGTGTCATTAATCTGAATGCTCACATTCTCACTTGTGTCCTGAAGGAGCCTTGTATTCTATCAAGTCTTTATCTTTTGATCTCCAATGAACATTAATTTTACCTTCATCTACTCCTTAAGGGCTTTATAAGGAATGCAGAAATTGTGTGTGTGGTAACACACAGGAGCCTGACTCTGGCTGCTTCCTCTTCTTCCTCCCGAAAAGGTTACACCTGCAAGTTTTGAAGTGAAGTGCTCAAGTCAGAAACAGGTATGTCTGACAGCAAATATAAGCTGCCTTTTCCTGAAATGTTCAGGAGAAACAAAATAAGTGATCAGTGGTGCTGGTACTTCATCCAAATGTATTGCTTGCATGGAGGAATCACAGATCCTTGATATGATTTGGTATTTTGTGTTTTTGTAGTGCCTTATCAGAGACATGAATCAACATGAATCAATTTACATATTTTGATTAAAGCTCTTGTTTGGCTTGCAGGTTTTTTTCTTGTTTGTTAGGGTGCAAATGTGTATGGAGTTATGGACCATGTAATTTAGAAAATGTCTTCAAGTTAGCAAATTGCTCTATAACTATGAATCTGGAAAGTTGGAAAAATGCCCAGCTTTTAATCAAGGACTAGCCATGCTGATTATTATTTGCACGGATATGTATCAATGCTTTAGATTAATTATATTTTGCATGCTCTGCTGCAGAATTTTTTTCATGAAAGGCAAAATAACTTGATCACAATGCAGAAGGCTTTTAGATAAATTATGACATTTGAAACAAGCAATATGAAACTTCATTGTATTTAATAGGAAATGGGTGTAATTCTATGAGCTACTGAACACTGAGAAGATTTCAGAAACATATATGGTCACTGACTAAAAAAGCTCTGGCCCAAAATTAACTGCCCAAATTTTACATTGACATCTTTATTATGAAAAGAAATAAAATGCAGAAAAATACTTCCATACTTCCATACAGCCATTTTTAAAAATTTTCCTTCTATTTGGTTTCCTGTTACCTTCAGGTAAGCCCACACATATATATTTTCAAAAACTAGTCTTTCAACTTAGAAAAAAGTAAGAAACAATAAAGAAGAAAGGAGGGAACAAGCTAATAATGAGATGGAACACAAGCACCTATAAGAGAGTTGTATTTAAACAGAGATCCTGTAAAACAAAGCACGTATTTTTCCAACAATGGTCTGCATGCCTCTGTAAAAGGGAAATAACATCAGTGCATGATATGTCCATTGCAAATAATCTTCTCAGAAAAATGGTCATGTCTTCACAGAAAACCAAAGCTACCAGCTTGTAACTTGAGCTTTTAGTGTATCAACATGAACATTAGAAAACTCAGTGGCAAATAATGCGGTAGTGGGAAAAATTAATGAATTTTTTCTGCAAAAGAAAAAACAATGAATTTTAAAGCTAAGTATTTAAAAGCAAGTATTTTAAAGCTAAGTATTTAATGTCCTTAGGATGTCACAGGCTTGCATGAATCTAAATTTAAAACAGCTTTTATGACTCAAAAAATGTGTTGGGGATTTCACTTAAATAATATAACTGTTAAATGCATAGTGAACATGGGCCATTAAAAGCTACTTATCCTTCAAATGAAAAACCAAACAAGGGCTTATCCACTGTCTCCCCCCCGGAAATACAGTAAAGATAATAATACTAATATATAAATATTAGTAAATGTAATTATCTACATCAGTATACACTATATGAGGTAATATTAAATTAAATTTCCATTTCGTTCGGGGATTCATTTGGAATTTCATGAGGCATAACTCAAATGTTCTCATGAAAATGGGTAATTTTTTTTTTGTTTTAGAGATATCATCTTTGGAGTGTTATCTGTCTGTCTTTATCTTTCTGTCTCTGTAGATGGCTGAAATGAAAGGCTAAGTTCAATTTGCTAATATCTGTATTTGAGCACATGAACTGAAAGTATCCCATTTCTGAATATTTACAAGAAATCCTAATAGGTCTACTTTGAGGGAACAAAGGGAAATCAGTACTAATCAGAAGCTAGAGGTTTATTTATAGCTAACCAGTATTTCTATCTAATAGTTTTTCTGTCTCAAAAATAATCTTATTTAAAAACTGCTATGTCCAGACATGGAGACTACATACTCACACAAACACAAAACAAAAAACCCTAATGCTTTCTCTCATCTGATTGATGTACTCAAGGATAAAAATGGCTTGTTTTTTTCCAGAGATAATAGGAGCTACTTATCCCATTTATAAGTATTTTTCATTTGAAACCTTCTGAACTCTTTCACTTCCAAACACAAAAATTTCTAATTGAAGACTTAGTGTTTAGTACTTAGTGTTTAGTACTCTGTGCCTTTCCAAATCAGGTTACAGTTTTTAGCTATCAAACTTGTCTTTACAGCTTGTTAACTGTAACCAGATTGCCAAACAAGTTCTGTATATTCTGCTGTTTCAAAGCGGGGGGGATTTTCTGCAGATAATAAAACTGAAAAAAAACCCAGACAGAGCTTACGCTACACCATTGTAAAAATTATAATTATAGCAACTTGAAAATAAGAGATATGTAGTTAATCTAGGAGATAACTGTTGGGAACCAAAAAAGAGTCAAAAAACCCCCAAAACAAAAAGACAAAATAACCAAACTGAAGAGTTCATGCAAATATTTATTTTAATTCTTCACAGACATTTTTCCTAAACCATGCTATTGGATAGTTACAAAGGTTTTTCTTTTTTTCTTTCTTCCTTCCTCTTTGAGGAAGGGCTGCCTTTTCTAAAAATCTGTGTGTATGCACATGTGAACACAGTATTTGTAGATGTTCATTACTCACCACCTTCTATTTATTATTCCCTATTATTATTTATTATTTTTATACCCCTACTAAAAAATCCTAGCTACTTTTCCTGGAAGGAGAATAATACGTTGTCAATTCTGCCTAGCAGAATTTTGGAGAGCAAAAAGTCATAACAAATACAATAGCCCAGGCTATTGAGTAGTTTTTAGGAAAGTGTATTCTCCAACTCAAACCAGTAAATTTTTCAGATAATGCATTCACACTGAAAAATTCAGCCAAGTTCAGTTAAGATTAATATTGGGTTGGATTTCTCTGTCTTCTACAAATTGCCCATCATATTGAAGTTCATACAACATCCCCTTTCCCTCCTGCACCTCATCCTATAGTTTATTTGTTTTCTTCCAGAATAATAATATAACTAACTCAACTTGGAAATGATTCCATATATACTGTTACAGGTAACAGTATGTAATTTCAGAGAAAGAACAAGATGCTTCTTCTCAGTTGCTCCTTTATCACTTTCCTTTCTGCTCTCAGTTTTACCGTATATAATTAAACTTCAAATTGAAAATACTGAATCTATTACCTGTGATGTTTCTGTGGACCACTTGCTGTGAATTATGGATCATGAGTGGATCATTAAATCTCATCTACACACTTAGAATAAAGGTGAAGTATAAAGCTTGATGTATACAGCAGTGTTCAGAGAAGTCAACATATTTAGGTCCTTGCCAATAACATTGTAAGATTATTTCCAAATGCACTTAACCCGTTAGTATCATCAAACTTAAACTCTATTTTACAGAAAAAAAACCCTAAATCATTATTTTATAATTTTAATTACTATTTTTTTAAACTAATATCCAGTAAAATGCATATGGTATCCTTCAGTGCTAACATTTAGAAGCCTAAGTGTGTCAATTTTTCATACTCCTTTACAAACCATAAATTAGATAATTTCTAAATAATGTGATGCTATAATAAAATATTATATTTAGTAAAATAATAAATATTTAATAATATGTAGTTCCCTATGTGCTGAGGGAATGGGAACAGGGAAAAGGAAAAAGGGAAGAGCAAGGAGAAGAGAAAGGATGAAAGAAACAGAAAGGGGGAAGGGAATTGATCTGTGTTTTAAAGATATATAAAATGGGAACTAAGCATTCTCATTAGTTTTGGGCACCTATTTAGAGTGTAAGTGCAGACAGTGGTAGTGTATTAATGGGATCATACTAGACACAGAATTAACATTATTCCCAATATTTTTCAAAATACATTCAGTTATCAATTAAAACTAACTCTTTGTGGATCTTAACTTGCTTTGTTTTTTTTCCCTGTTTTCAGACAAGCGAAAAAATAACATGTGCTTATATTCAGAAAAATCTGTGAAATTATAGGATGATATGTAAAGTAAAAAAACCACTATTTGTCTTCCTGGTATAAAAGACTAAAGCAATATAAACTGTTAAATACCTAGAAACATGAAAAAAAAATCAAAATTAGAATAATAAACAGCCAAAAGCTACCAAAATAACTTTTGATCAAAAAGAGTAACAAGATTTAGGTGATGTTTTTTATTTTTTCCATGTACCATTGTAACTGTGCTCAAATTAGTAGCCTTTATTACACCCTAAAAGAAGTTGAAACATTGAGGACAACTCAGTGACTATGTACAAAATTCTGAAAGTATCCCAAACCAACCATTCTGTGAGCTTATGAGTTCCAATTTGCTTAAATTTAAGACAACCAATATTTAACTGCTTTCTAAAAATAGTATTCAGTAAAATATTTGCTGAATAATCAATAATTTAAGAGTAGTTTCTAATGTCTTTTTTCTTCATTCTATTTTCTCCGCATCTCTTTTACGTCTCAGAATAACTCTAACCAATGAAATTGAAGGAGATTTTAAAAATCTTTATATCTGAGTAGACGTCAGTTTATCTTTGCATATTCCCATACCCTCACATATATTTTCTCATCAGAGCTGAATTTACCATTGAACTGTCACTTTTAGAATTCCATCTACTTTAGAAAAAGCTTTATTTGATACTCTTTCAAATTTTTAAATTGTTCTCTGTGTAGAGTCACATGCCATTTATTTTGTGGACTCAATCAAAATTAACATAAATTATGACCAAATTAGGAGTTAAAGAGTAATGAAAAACTAGTAGAAAAAGCCTGGGACTTGGACAGTGGAAAAGAAATATATTATGAGGGAATTGGAAAAAGGCTGTTATGGCATTTGCATTTTGGCCAGACTAGAGAGGAAACAACATTCCTAGCATTCTCTACACAGTCCTTTCCCTTGTAGCAGCAGAGAATGCACCTCCATAGACAAGATTTTCTGAAAGTGTGCAGGTGAGAAAGTCTAGATGAGGTCTGCTTACATGAACAAACAGTACTTGAGCCCTGTCTCTAAAAGCAACATGAAGGTGACCTAGTCCCGCCTTCTTGCACTTGAAGATAGCATTTGTGTGGCTTTTGAACAAGGAGAGGTTTTTTACCTGCTGTGAAGAAATAAAACAACTTGCCACTGGCAGAAACCTTATTCTCCATCTAGTAGTGTGAAGGGGCTCCCTTCTAATGACTGTAATTCTTCATAAATTCAAAATAAATTAGTGCCCATTAAAATACAGGCTTCTCATTATTTGTGTTACAGATACTGCCTAAGCATCATGGATTTCTGGAGCCACCTTTCAACTAAAGAATTATGTTGATGTTCTTCAGCAAGAACATATTAAAATAATCCCATGAAATACGCCTGTTTCTGCAAGGATTTACCAGATGTGCTTGTGAGGACAATATTACAGAGGTTTAGTCAGGAAAGTAATAGTTTCTTCTTACAGGAGGAACTATGTTTCTTCATTAAGTTTTAATACATCACACTGGAAAGCAATTGATGAGAACTTTGACTGATCTAGGCAATGTGTACATCTGAACACCTTGTCGGGTAATTTTTCTATAACATCAGGTGAAATAATCTGGAAGAAATTCCATAATATAAATTTGTTCTTGTCTTAACCCCATTTGCCACTTCAGCTCCGGTTCTCTGCGCATAGGGTCAAGTGCTTTGCACTCAGCTTACTGTTTACATTTGAGTAAGTAAATATGAAGAGCTTCTAAATCACAATGGCAAATGTAACCTTGCACACTTTCCACAGGTATAAACTATAGTGCAGTGTAAAAGACAAGAGAACCACTCCCACATATATTATGTGGCATGCTACTTGATTTTTAAGGAACAATACAGAAAATTAAAACAAGCATTCCATGAACTAATTTTATGTTTTAATATCAATTTTATTCCCAAGCTGAAATAAAAAATTCAAGCCTCAGACTTTTCAGTTAAATTAAAACTCAAAAAAACTCACTCTGAAATATCTCTAATGTATTTTGCCATACAAATAAACAAATTAAAAATGTAATTGTGTGGCATTACCATGAATAAAATCTTCCTCTTAGCTCAAAAAAATTACATTTTTTTCAAGGTTATTAGGTATCACATTGTATTTCATTACCAAGTAAGTCTCAGGAAACTTGCAACTCTATTTTATTTCTTATTTTAATATAAGCCCAATGTGTTGTTTATTACATGCACACAACCTAACACTCACTGAACCTCTCTCTGAGATGAACTGCCACATCTCACTCTGTGAGGTGCAGTCCTCCAAGTGATTGTTCACCTAAGGGCTCATGATGAGCCCCTTAGAATCATCTCCAGTGTTGACTGCATTCTCTTCCCATGTAAGAATCATATAATTTGAGGTCACTACCTGGAACTGTTTTGTTACAGAATCTGTTGCTTCAATAGATAATCCTTACAGTCACATTGCCTGATTCTTGACTTCTCAGAGAACTTCGCAGCACTGGAACTCTATGGAATCCAATAAATTAAAACTGAAGTCAAGTACAATTGACTTAAGGTAAAATTGTACTGTGTCCTTAAACTTTTGTTTTCCATTTATGAAGCAGACATAAGCTTGCTAACAAATAGGTCAGAAGTTTTATCCAATGATCACTTCAATAAAGTGAATACCACCAGCTTTGCTTAAATCCTGTAAATCTTCAAAGCTAGTATTCTGTATTTTATTTATATGTTATTTGGGGAAAAATATATTAATCATTTATGGATCATGTCTTTTAAAGGTGAATATAAATAAAAATGAGATTTAAATGAATGCCTCTGGAATCACTTAAGTCATTGAAGGTACACTGTCAAGGAATTTTGATGTTGCAAACGCACCTAAGATGAACATATTTGCATAAATATATAAACATGTTTATATGTTGACTTTGGGTATGTGAAAAAAATAATTACTTAAACTTTGAACTTTATGAAATCACTAAGGTATTTAAAATGAAGCATTTCTTGCAGGATAAGCACCAATGCCCATACATGGAATGGAGTTCCAGGCAGTTATTTTAGATGTCTCTGATAAGAGAGTAACACCATCACTGAAGATGTTCGATCTCTCCAGCTTTAAACCCTTGTGTTCCTTAATTAAATGTTTCATGGTAACCCCTCTGGAGTCTTGGTTTTTTATGGATTGTACAGTTCCTCTAAGGACAGTCTTTAAGTTAAATATTCAGAAGTAAAAACTCCTGAACTTGGTTTATTTACCTGCTGCTCTGAAAAATACAACCATGCTGATGAGGTAAATAATAGCAGACTCATACACTTTATTACGTGCACTTAAAGCTAAGCTTACCAATGCCAGAAAATGGAGAGATTAATTCTGCAAGTTGGGTATATACTAATAATTCAAATAATTTAGACCAGCACTGCTCTAGAAATTTTTCTGAGTGAAATTTCACTTCCAAGGACATAATATTACTGCACCTTCTGGGGAAGGCCAAATAGGACATCTGTTTCTTTCTCTTGTGCCAGTCCAATCTTGAAAGCTGGTGCAGAGTTCCTGGGAAATCCTGCAAATCTGGAAGCAATATATGTAGGACAGAAGAGCTCATCCTTTAAAAGAACTAAAAATTTCAGTCAAGTAAGTTCTGTTCCAGGAAGAGCAAAGGATTCCTCCATAGGAGAGCAGTATGAGCAAGGTTTGCATCATGACAAAATTGGTGCTGCCAGCTGATACTGATAAGAGAAGTGTTTGGGGATCTTGTTACAAAGAGACTGAACTGTATTTAATTTTAAATCATTCACAGAACATAAAAAAATATAACAGATGCATAGATTTCTATCAGCTTATAATCAGCTACAGAAGAATGTAAACCTGGTCAATTATTAGACAAGCCAGTTGTGCTTTTTTCTTATCTGGTTATGGAAGAAAGGGAATTATGGGTATGAGGAAAGTCACTGCAAGGTAAGAGAAGATTTACAAGCTCAAAGGTACTGTTAAAATTCCCAGGTATTTTTAACAGCATTAAAACTAATACAACTGGAACTTGGGAGAATTCAACCCATTCAACATACAAGAAGATTAAAGAAGAAAATCAAACCTTAAACACAACAAGCTCAAAACCTCTAACACCTTATTGGGTGTGTATGTCTAATAAGAATGTTCTTAGATTTCAAGGTCTCTACGTAGCAAAATATATTGTATTAGTGTAGGGCAACAATCATGTAGGGTGGCATCAACTCAAATTGGTACAAAATTTGAACTTTACCTCTAGATTCTTTTAGCACTCAAAAGCCAAAGAAGACTTTATATTTGATGCATTTCGGATGTTTAGGAATGAATTAGAAATTCCCATCTATTGACTGATGCCAGCAGATGTCTAGACAACTGGTCAGATGTAGCTGCCTATGCTGAGGAAGACTAAACACATGAATCCTCTTCATATTATCTCCAGCTACTATTGCTAAAAAGCTGTAAGGATACCATTACTTTCTTCAAAGTTTTCTAAAAGTTAAAGCTCCTAATGGCATGTGTTTCAAAGCGTTACACATAGAAAACCAAAGGGGGCACACATTCCCATCATCAGTGAAAAACTGTTAAAAGATGTGTTTGAACTATGTGAGGAAATCAACATCTTATTTCACAACAGAGTTCCTTTTTAATCACACTATTTCATTTGGATGTCATATCATAGTAGATATTCCCCCAAACAAAAATCAGGTAGAACTGCAATGCAAATTCTTAGCTGTTTCCAGACATTGAAAAAGTACCTGCCAATTTTGTGGAAAAGAAAGATAAGATTTTCTTTGGCTTGTATGCACCAACGAAACATGTATTACCTACTAAAGTTGCATTTGTTTGTATTCTTTGACATACAGAATCTCAGCAGAATATCACTATTAGATGAAAAGGTTCTGACTCCTGAAAAATTCTTCATATGGTTTATACATTTAAACACATGTGCCATGTGGTCTTTGAAAAAAATCTTCAAAAACAGTAAATCAATTTAAAGAGTGCCTAATATATATAATATAATCATAAAATACATTTTAAATCATCATTTTTTTTTATTTCTGCAGTTCCTCTGGCATCACCTGTCACTGAGTCCTTGACACACTCACCTCTGTTAATGACAGCAGAACTATATATCTTTATGAATCACAGTACATCTCAGCTGTTGCCATTTGATATTGGCTTAGAATACCTTCTAAACATATCAGTACAACTCTGTTTTCCTTGAATATACTCTCCAAAATAAACAAGGGAATTAGACATTCCAAAACAATGGACCAGTAAAATTCTATAATAAGTTCTTTGTAAAGTGCTGGGTTTATTATTTCATTTGAAGTGCTGGGTGACTACAATGGTATACACAGACTTTTCCTTCCTCACAGTTCTTCCCTGGTATCTGCTTAAATGTCTCATGATTCCCAGTTGCGCAAGACCATTGTTTCATTACCTTTGAATTACCCAACACACATCACGAACACAACCATTGTATGATCCAGTGAAAAACTACATGGGAACTAATCCAACATTTGCAGTACTCACCAAATAAGCATTCTTTTGTCAAAGTTTCACAAACTCAATGAACATATCAAAGGCCTCAGTTTGTCCCTTGATATTTTTCTTAAACAAACCCAAAGTTTTAGCCCCTTAGAAAATGATGCATGTTATTTATTATTGTTAGACTTTGACCTATTAATTGAAACTAAGTGGAAATCAAAAAAGGATCATTTTTGCAGATAAAAAAGCTGTCAATATTGATTTACTTATTGAAATCCCTGTCTATAAAACCAAATTAAGGTCAAGACAAATACAAAGTCTTACAAAGGGAAAGAATTATTAATTCATATTCACTATGTAATCCACATTGCCTACTTGTATGTAAATGAGACCTGTTTTAGTAAAAGGCTCACGTTAATTAAATTTAAGTTACCACAAATATTTCTATAGAACCATGGAATTGTTAAGGTTGGGAAAGACCTCTAAGATTACCAAGTACAACCATTAACCCAGCACTGCCATGCCCTAAAGCATGCCCCAGGTGATCATATGTCTCAAACCATGACCAATATCCTACGGCTGGAACACTAAAAGAGGTTCACAGAAACACAGTGGGAACTCTGTATCATGTAATGTCTTTCTGACAATTACTCAAAATTAACACAAGCATACAATAAAAGACAAAAAACTCCTTATTTCTCTCAGTGGAAGCATGTCCTTAGCTTTGAGACTGACTTCTGAGTGTATTCAGATCCCAGCAAAACCTTTTTTTCATGAAAACTTGACAAAATTGAATCCCCAAAAGACACTGAATATTTAGCAAGTAGATCTTATCTATTCAGCAAAATGTAACAAGTCACAGAGTAAAAAACCAGCTTGTTCCTGTACACAGGGTGACAAACCTATTTGCAAAGAAAACATATAAAAAACCATCTACAACAGCTATGCTTTTTTTTTTCACCTTTCTTCCCTTGACCATTTTGGAGTGTTTTCTAAACACCTAGGAAGACATCTCTGTTTAAAACATCTCTGTTTAAAATGTCCATAGCTACTGTAGAACAGTACCCTACTACGTCGAGTTTTACTAAAACTCAAAACCTTCCAAGAAATATAAGACCGGGCTGTATTACCTTTCACAGGCTTTCAGGTTTTGTTTTGTAAGAACTGATGTACATTTATAATATTTTGTTTCTCTTATCGCCATTTGCTAGTCAGAGTCAAAATGCTCTGTTCTTGTGAAACCTCATTACAACCCCTTTTTTCCTTTATCTGTGAGTCTCAAATTAACTTGACATAGATGTTTTACATATATCTTAGGCTAAATGTGAAGTATTCCCTTATGCCCATGAGGCACTCGGAAAGTTAGCAAGTTCTGCTTTCAAGGGCACTCTAAATGAGGTTATTAAAATTCAATACTTTGCATATTCTGATGGGGAAAAACACTTGCCTCTGACAACAAAGGAGATAGGTCAATTCAAGAAAGCTTCTCAATCTCCATACGGATGGCCACTGAATTCCTTGCGCCAGTATTTGTAAAACCACGACTAAAAAATGTTATCGGGGAGGAAGAAAAATGTAGGAACCCAGATCCTGCCCAAAAGTAAAACTCCATAACCATCTGTTGTTTGTATTACATGGACTTCACAACTGTCATCTCCACTGTGCATGCCATTCCATCTTCACAACAATATCACCAAAACACCCAGTGAGATAAAATCACAAATATTTTGAACATACCATATGATATGTTATTTTCCAAATTAATATTAGACAAAGTCAAAATGAGGACTTGTCTATAAGTTACTTTTGTGCTGTCACATGAAAAATCCTTCAAGGGTTTGCCACTGTTTGGAAACACTTAACTTAAGACTTGGAAAACCTAAGCAATACTGAAGAGAAAAGAAGACATTAAATGCTACATTTTTTAAAGTATGTGTGTTTTGAAAAATTATAGTGGCCACTCTATACATTAATATAGCATCTTTCTTCAAAAGCAGTCTAAAGATGCATTTTAAACTATTTACTCAGAAATATTATCTGGGATTTAAACAAACCTTTCATGTTTTCTGAACTTCAGACCAGCAAGACTGTCCCACATTTCACAGCTGGGTATGGCTTGAAGGATTTCTCTCAAGCTAATCTTCATAGCCCAATGTTATACCCAAAAAGTTCTTTTTGAGAAACAAACAAACAAAAGAAACAAAAACTGCAAACTGAAACTGTCCTTGGAAACATGACAGAAAGACAGTTAAGGACCAGTGAGCAAATGAACTGCTTTTTCCCTGAGGAAATCTAAAACTCAAAGTCAGCTCTGTCTGAAATCACCAGACCTGTCACATGGCTTTCATAGCTGCCACTATGGCTCCTATCAAACCCACACTAAAAGCAATGAAAACATTTTTACTGGAAACAGATCAAGCTCTGATAAGAAGCTCCTTAATCACCTTTGGCTGATAATGCTGCACAAGTGAGAGGTAAAGTTTTGAAAAAGAGAAGAATGAACTAAGAAAACTTGAGGTCAAACGTATTGGACCTTTTTCTTTAATTCCTTAATTTCTCTGTGTGTTGGAACAGAAATATGACTCTGTAAGTATATGGACACATATGTATTTTATATGCATAAGAACACATATATGAACACGCGTTTTATACATGTATCTGTTCATACACATTCTGGAACACAGATTGTGCTATCAGGATAACTCAACTAATTCCATTTTATCCCAGCTTCTGTCCTCCAGTAACAAAAGTCTGGTGGTCCCAATCTCAGTCCCTTGGGTGTAGGAATCCATCACAAACACATCACCCTTAATTTAATGCAATTGACAGTCTCTGCTCAAGAGAGGCAGAAGGGGTTACCATGGAGACTGAACGACTGTTCTTCTCCAGAGGATGCTTTTATCAAGAATTGCCTGAACAGTAGAGGCTGTGCAATACTTGTAAACCTTAATCACATCACTGGATCTTGCTTTTTGGAATGCCTTTTTAGTAAACTCTAACAAACATCAAAAGGTTGAGGGGTGGGGGAAGAAGGACGAGAGAGCTTAAGAAAACAAACAAACCAACTCCCTAAAACACAACATAAAACTGCATATTGTGATTGAGCAAGAGAAGGAGTTTCATATTGATTTAATTTATCAGATTTGTCACCTCTGCCTGGTGCTTTCCTAACAGGGTGAATGCTGTGCTTGACCTGTTTGTTGGAATTAACCAGGACTGCAGGAGACCATATGGATTGCCAGATGGTCTGCTATAATTTAATGCCATTTATTCTAAGTATGAAGTAAGTGATAAATATAATTAACATTCTTTTAGCTCCTTACTGAAGCTTTTTTTTTTTTTGAGTCACTGAAAGGTAAGTTAATATCTTGTTGCTGAAACACAGATGCCAGCTAATTACTGCAAGAGGCTGCAGCCTCCAAAGCAAAAAGTGTCTGCACAGACTCTAACTTATTCACTGACCCCACTGTGACGATTAATAGGTTGAATGCTAAGCAGTAATGAGCATGGCAGTTCTTAGATGTTTTCACGTTACCTCCATTAGTAGCATGATTAACAGTGTTCATCACAGGTGTACGTATCACACTTCATAACAAACAATGCACCTTGTACTTGTGGCCTGAATGTGTATTTCACATTATAGCACATCAAATGTGAAGAAAGAATCAAACCACCTTCAGACAGTAAAAACAATGAAGTGATTTCCTTCAGAAATGTTTTTTCCGGATTGCTATTTCATATTCTGCCAGTGATTGTCTAAATGGCCTAGTTTTTAGGAAATGGTCCTAGAGAAGCTTTGGCTTCAAAGAGTGTTTATATCAGTCAGGGTTGTCATTCTCAGCATTTTAAACCCACAAGTCTGTAACAAGATATCCAAACAACTCTGCTTACTGTTCCTGTGCTGATAATCTTCATAGTAAATGGGGTAGGTGTTAGCAGAATGAATAGCAAACAATTTTTTAATTTTTAATGTCAATATACAAGTGGAGCTAGTAACTGGTAGTCAAAACAGACAAAGGAATATTAGAGAAAAGGCAGAAATACTGAATCTTTCGTAGGAAAAGTTTTGCACATTGAACCTCACAGATAAAAATGACCACAGCTAAATGTCCTGAGATTTGCATGTGCACTGTTAATAAAACCTGGGTGAACTGTGACCTGACAGAACTGGCATAAATGAAATGCTATGCAGAGAACACAACATGGCAACACCTGCACTATAGAGCAAACCTGCTTTACATTGTTAAAGGAGCTCAGCAAGCTCGGGGTCAGCAAGACGCAGCACACAGAAGGCAGAAAAAAAAATCCAGCTTTTCTACACCTGTGCTCCTCCCGTGCTCCAGATGGGATCAACACTTGTTCAGAGGCCTCCACAGCTACACAGGTACACTCCACAGTGCAAGTGCTGATGCACCCTTAAGAAAGTGCTACATTAGGGGGGACTTGAATGTGATGAGACATACCCTCTTTTACTCCACTCTTTAACTCTCAAGTTATTTTGTCACCGGGTGAATTCACATGACGGTTGTCACTGGCGCTATAAAATCCCTTCTATTTCTTCACCAGCATGCCAGTAACTCTAGGATTTTCTATTAGTATATGAATAAAAATAGTATCAAAATATCTGAATAGCATGCTTTTGTCAAGATGTGTTCATAAGGTCTCTGTGATTGACAGAATTTGAAAGAAGATCCGTTTTCCTATCCCATCAACTGAAAGGTATTTACCTGAGGTGCTAAAGCTAATGCAATTATGGCTCCAGCTTCATTATTGTAGTCAGAGGGGAAAAAGAGGTAGTTGGAGAGAGCAATCCAGATGGTCTGATCATCTCTTTAGGCATGCTCCCTACTTCCCTGACTGCTAAGTAAGGTAGGGCCATTCATGTATCAGAGCTTAGGGAGACTGAAATAAGAGATAAAAAAACTACCATGCTGAAAATGAAACTTTATTCATCCTTCAACAGATCATTTGTTGGACCTGACAACACTGTACTTTACTGTTACACAGACACCACTTTTGAAAAATACCAGGATGATACTCTTCAGTGATTGAAGAGTTTCAGTATCAGTATGCTATCAGCACAATGTTTTCAGTCTCTATGTCTATACATTCACACATATGTACATATACATAAACACGTTTATAAATGTATGCATGTAATTGCTCCATTAGTGCAAATAGTCAAATGCACCAGGTGGTTACCTTTTAGCATTAAAAGAAAGGGAAATACCAGATGTGATGCCTGAATTAACCTAATTCACACCTTTGAACTAAGTGTTTTGCCTAAGCAGCAGCTAGCTCCCACCAATACTTAAGAGAGAAAAAATCCTGAAAAAATGAAGAAACCATGTAGAATTTAACAAGTTAGTCTTTGGGGTTGACAGACAGAAAGCCTGTCAAAGCAGATTTGACACTTAGTTCTTAAACATAGCTTTATACTTTAAAATCCTTTTACATCCGTCTTGTTCTTTACTCTTGCTTACAAGAAAAAAGGTATCAGAGAATTTATGTTCACTGTTCAGCCCCGAGAAAAAGATTGTCTGCATCTTAGCTGTCATATAGATGGCATGTTTGAAACATCACTCTTGGCCTAAATGGAAAGTTGTGATTAAGGACAAATAAGGACCAGATAGAAACCCCCTGTCTGTAGAGGAATACCTGTGTCTCATGAATGAACCCTCATTGCCATAGTAATATTCTGGCATTAAGCTTCATCACTGGATGTACTGAGAGATCTCACCAAGGCAGTGAAAACTGACCAAATTTATGCCTAGACCCAGAAGAAATCCATTGACTTGTTGGGAAACTTGTTGACTTGTTGCTGCGTCTTGCTGACCCCGAGCTTGCTGAGCTCCTTTAACAATGTAAAGCAGGTTTGCCCTATAGTGCAGCTGTTGCCATGTGTTCTCTGCATAGCATTTCATTTATGCCAGTTCTGTCAGGTCACAGTTCACCCAGGTTTTATTAACAGTGCACAAAGGCCATTGAGTTGTTGGGAAATTATACTCTCAAAAACTGTGAATTTAGGGAAAGATTGCAAAATCTTTTTTTAGCTAAATTACCTAAATCTTAGGTAGAGTAACAAAGAAAAGGCCCTAAGGGGAAAAAGTGCATTAGGACCATATGAAAAAAGCAACTGAGCAATGTTATTTACTAATTTCACTAATGTCTTACCTCCTGCATACATGACAGCCAACATTATCGATGATATCCAAGCTATCTCACTATATGATGTGTGGAAGATCTCTTGTATTTCTTTGAAGAACACTGTGATGGCTTTGGGGAAGGCATAGGAAAATCCAATGGAGATAAAAGCACCAAAGACCACAACCCATCCCCAGCCTCCATCAGGGGGTGGGTAATCTGGTGCTCCTGTTGCAGGTGGCATTTTTTGGTCTCTGTGTCTTCTCCAACTAGACTGAAAAACAAGGAAAGAAATAGGATGTCAAATTTTTTTCCCTTTTATCCATATCAAACTGCATTATTCAATAGTCCTCTGCAGGGATCATAAAAATCCCTCAGAGGCAAGATCAATTTCCAGCTTTAATGGAATCACAGAACAAGAGTACCTGTTTTTAGAAGCAAAGTGGTTCTGCAAAAAAACTTGTGGCAAGAATATTTCCAATAGCCTAGTCAATAGGTGGCAACTGTTAAAAATCACTGATCTCAGTCACTGAAGTTGTATTTGCAATTAGTCACTTATTGCAAAGTGACTAGTTTGTGTGGGTTAATTTACGTAGCTCTACTATCTACAGTGTGGAGAACAATGGAAAAAAGTTACACCTAAATCCTAACTAAATGCTATAAATAAGTGTTAGAGAGATTTATTGGTACCGCAGCAAAATCATTAACAACAGAGAGGAACAAACTGAGAACATCTGGAAAGCAGAGATTTAAAATTCCCTTATGGATTTAAAATATCCATAAAATAAATACACAATATTAAAATTCCATATTTTAAGATTTTGATATTTAGATGTTGATATTACTTGCAGGAATAAGGTAGAGCTTGATGGTACTGATTTTGCTCTTTCTACATATTAGAAGACATCAGGAAGATTTCCACAGGTCTCCTATAATTTAGAATTGACTGTAAGAGCTGCTACCACAGCAATACCTTACAGAGGTTCTAAGAGGTGTAGCCAACACATTTGGGCAACTCAAGTCCACATAAAACTTCCAAGGCCTGAAATAAATTTTATATTGCTAATATCATCCTCACATCTAAAACCTTGCTTTTTTACATTCTGCATTACCTTTTTAGAAAATATGTAGCAGTGAAAATCCATTTTTTATTTCTGCGATTTTTTTCCACTAACAAATCTCGTTGTTATTAAACACTGAACTCGAGTCCACTGTGCTTTCTTCTGTGTAATCCAGCCTACACAGACAGTATGAACTGCAAATTCTTCCTTCCTCCCTGTTTCTTTCTTGGGCATTTAGGCAACTTATTACTCTTGATTGGTCTCCTGCCATACTAGTATTGAAAACTGTGGATGATAACAGTGAGTAGGTTGCTGTTATGCAATGTGTTATTACCAGCAGGTCTCTACGTGATTTCTTCTGTGCCACTTACAGCATATTCCAATTTCTAACAGTAAACTGCACTAGCAGTGGGAGTGAGATGATTACCTTAACAAAAACTAAAAAAGCCCAACTATGTCAGCTTATACTTATCTCTTGGGATAGTGCCTGGAGTACTTTTAGAGTAAATTCCATGTAGCACTGCATGCAATATATGCCACAAAACAAGCAAAATGTTGCTTTTAAGATTAACAATTACTGCTCTAGCCCTGTGACAGAAACCCAGTGTACTTTTGATTCTCCAGTTCACTGAAGCTGACTGTAGACATCAGCTACAATCTCATGTAGCTGGCACACCTCTGGGGGAAGCTAAATCAATGACTAAAACATCTGGCTTTTAGGCAAAATTTCAAAAGCCCAGGTAGTTTGGCTTCTGCACGATATAACTGAGATTTCCTGCTGGCAGCAATAGGTATCTATTGCTCTGTACACAAAGCATATAAATTTTTCCTATGCATATCTAGAAAGAACCTCTAGCATGTATTTTGTTTCTGCTTATCCCAGTCTCAGTTTAATGTTAGTTCACTGAGAAAACCCAGGAAAACCTGGGCCTGCCACTAGAACCAGTTGGATGAACAGAAACAATTCTGGTTGCTGAGACTTTGTCAACGCTGTTAAATACTGTTTTGTTTTTGCTAATAAAGATCTATTAGAAGGAAGAGTATCTCAGAAAGCCCACTGTAACTCTGAAGACAAATAAAAATGATCAACTGCATGTTCAAGAGCATAAAACCTCAAATTTGCCATAAAAAGCAGAACTCTATTTCTGTGAATTAAGTGGAAGTAAAGAATGAGAGTTTGCCATCTTTCCCAGAAAAGCTGTTGTCCTACTCATTTGAGAAAACTTTTGGTTGTTTCATGAAAAAAGGTTAACTATTGTTTTCTTACACTTCAAAGGCTTGAGCATATTTGTTTTCATATTTAATATTCACATGACAACACTTCTATCGCTATTATAAATTTTTGTAACGGCAAACATCAACACATTGCTCTTCATAAAAATGGAAGGGGCTTATCAATTTACTGAGGAAGCACTCCTTTTCCTAACAATAATACAAAAGCACTTTGAAAAATCACAGCCACCACATTAGTCAAAAGAATGCTGAAGGTTCCTGAATGCCACTAATGATTGGTTTGGAGAGATCCCGCTATACCCACCCCTTTAGGGTAGATGAACAGGCTCTGACAGTTCAGCGCTTTCCTCCCTTTAAAAGCTTTGCACTGGCTGTTCCTGTGCCTTAGCCTAGAGGCAAATTCGTGCAAAGGCCACTGCATGGTTCTGTCTGCCAACCTACAGTGGGCATTATGCTGTCATGAAGAAGAGCCTGGATCATGGTATCTCACACCTCCTGTTTATGCCACGAAGTAGAGCTAAGATTAGCTTCCCTGGTATTCCTTTATGATCATCATGGCCAATATTAGCTCCAGCCAATAAAAGGTGAAGAGGAAAAAAAATGACAAATATAAGTTTGTACCAAGGTGAAAGTAAGTATTAATTTTCTCAAAACATTAAATCCACCATCTCGAACACTCCATACATGCTCAGGACCTAAAGCAGTATTCTCTTGTAAAATCTACACTTAATGTCCTGCCACAATTCTGAAACCAAACCCATCCTAAAGAAGTCTCACCCATTAATATACGCAGCTGTAATCTAAGCCTAATTCGTAAGATTTGAGTAATATTTGAGTAGTATTATAACAAGCGCAATATCCATCAGCAACCAAAAATCCCAGGATTTTACATTAGTAGACACAAATGTTGATAAAGAAAGAAGCAAATGATGAAGGAATTAAGCAGTGATAAACAAAATGCCATTTCAGAACTGGTTATTATGGGATGTGAAGAATAAAAAGAAATATGGCAGTAATCATAAAAAACAAGTACATGTGATGATGTTCAAGTGAAGAACACTGTACCAGACCAAAATAAGAAAAAAAAGAAACAGCACTTGAGTAAATAAAGATCACCACCAGTGTTTTTAGTCAGTCATATGAATTCCATCATGTGCTTAAAGCTAACAAGAGAGCATTGCTTGTAGGTGCAAACAATGCCTATGCCTTTATAGGCAGGCACTATAGGCACCACTTTATAGGCAAGGAACACTGCCGGCCCTCTCCCAGGGAAGCAGCAGGGGAATAGTGACTGGAGTGGGTCCTGAATGAGGCCATCAATCTCACTTCTCACTGTCAAATACACATAGATTCCTCAGCCTTTACATACCCTGAGTCAGATGTGTGCAAGGATTTTCTCCTAAGCTCCTTCTAGCTCCCCTGTACAAATCCCATTTATGTAAACAGTGAGCAAGAGCGCAGCTTATTGTAACAGGAGCTGCACGTTTCTGCTAACGAATAGTAGGAGAGAAACAAGAGGACACTTTCATAACATCTGATATGCAACATTCTTATTGCAGTTTTCAGCACATTTGAACTTAATTAGGCATATGAGAATTTGTGAACAAAAGAGAGAATAAAAAAGAAGAAAGGAGGAAGGAAGGGAGAAAGGATAGATGTGAAAGGAAGGGAAAAAAGGAGGAAAAAAAAGGGAAAAAAGTAGCAAGCAAGCAACAAGATCAAACTAAGACAAAATGCTACAAATAATGTATCTTGATATCATGCATTGTAGACTTCAGTCAGTTCTAATCAACCTGTTCAAACTGACCATGCTCCTACCAATGCTTCATCAATATTCTGCAGTTGCCAGCTGCCAGAATCAGCCATCAATACAACAGCTTGTCAAAGACCCTTCTGAGAAGGGTTTATATTGTTCTCTTGTTTACTAAGATTCTGGTTTTACTGGGAATTTTAGTTTTGTTTTTCTGCAACGTTAGAGTAACTGTTTGTTTTCCTGCTTGCATTTTGTCTGCCTTGTCCTCAATGTGCCCCATCACCACTTGACTCAGCAGCCACATGTCCCAGAGTAAAAGAACTGGCATGTGAAAAATCTGTCCCCAGCTGCTGTAGGATAGTAGAAATACTTGGCATTTGTGTACTGCCCTCCCGTTCCAGACAGTAAGCCAAGAACTGCAAAAAGCATTGCAAACTTGAGCAAAAGCTGTCTTATCCCTGTGAGGTGACTGAGAAGTAATAATTCACTTTTAGACATGGGAAGCAAATGTAATAAGAGACTGAGTAACCTAAGTCTTGTCCCAGATCAGTGTCAGAGCTGGCATATAGACTAATGTCCAAATAACATGTGAATTTTGATTGATGTGTATTTTAGAATCTCATTAAGCAGCAAATGCAGATTATTTGTACTGCTTTATACTACATCTAGGAGTTCAGGTGGAAGCGATGTTTTCTTTATAGGTTTGAATTGCTCCAACTTACCCTTAACACATGTTAATTACACCACTGTATTCAAAATAAATGACTTTGTAGTAGTATTAGAACATAATGAGTTAAATAAGAATTATACTCTTATCAAAGATCCTTGCTTAAATGCTGTAAGTTTTTCCATTTTCATTAACCCCTCTTTAATGAGTTCTAAGCAGGATGGCAGAATAGCAGGTACGATCTCATCAAATGGTATTGCCTCACCAACTTCTACAAATTATTGTCATACTCTTGGGAACAACTTTGAGTCTTTGAAGTAAAATGTGTCTTGTAAGTTTTGTGGGAAGCCTTTGCTCTACTTGTGATTTTTAATCTTTTTTTTTTCTGGAAAAAGGGAAGATGAGCAAAGACTGTAAGACAGCAAAGAGTCTGCTCACTGCTCTTAGCTCTAACTGCCTCCGATCTGGTGGCAAAGTAGCTCCTAAGGAGCTTTGGTACCTAGCCTTAAAGAACAAGCTAATTGTCCTGAAATAGGAAAATAGTCTCCTTTTTGTCTGTAATCAGGGACTAAGGGGTATGTGGTAAATAAAACCCAGGTAGATGAAAGATGCACTCAGAGTTGGACTTCACTGCCTTTTTTCTACTAGGGTGTAATCTTCAGGATAAATATACCTGTGTGAGACCAAAACTACTATAAATGTGCCCAGGCTAGACAGCATTTTAGAAATATGTTGGGTTTTGTAAAGTGTTTCCTACAGGCTTAAATCTAAGGGTCATGTCTGTAAATACTTTCCAGACTTCTGTGTGACAATAAAATAAGTTTCATATAATATATTGCATTAAATTTTATTTATAGGGCTAATGTTACAGTTTCCTACTCTTACTAAAAGACTAAGAAAAAATAATCCCAAAATCACCATTGTTACTTAAAGCCTATTTCCCTTCATTCCTAAAAATACATCTACAGGTATTTTAAGTCTAAATCTCCAGCTTATTGAGAAACAAATCTTTTTGTTTTTTTCTTGAAGAGCAGATGAAGGACCTAACTCTGAATATTCATATCCATGAAACAAATACGCAATTATTTGCAGTTAAGAATCAGTATTGTGGTGTACTCATCATCCCACTGAAGCAGTAACAAAACAAGTGCTTGAAGCAGTGTGGGCAAGTAAGAGCCCCTCACACACCCAAGGCAGACATGCATATCATTTTTCCAACTGTCCAGGAGGTTGGCAGAGGCAGGCTCTATGGAGGGAAGCAGAAAAGAGAGAAAGGCTCATGCTGTAAGATAAAATAAAATGAGCAATCCCCATAACTTTCTTTCTTCTTAAGGTCTAGCATTTCAATGGGCTGATCCTTAGGAATGGCATCAACTGGGCAGATAACTGGATGTTACAGCAAAAACTGTTTGCTGAGCTATACAAGAATGATTGCAGATCTGAGCTCCTATTGGCTGTGGGAATATTCACAGAATCACAGAATATGCTGAGTTGGAAAGAACCCACAAGGATCATCAAGTCCAACTCTTATCCCTGCACAGGACACCCCAAGAGTCACACCACACACTTGAGAGTAATGTGCAAACACTTGAACTCGGTCAGGCTGGTGCTGTGAAGCCTGTTCCACTGCCCAATCACCCTCTGGGTGAGGAATCTTTTTCTAACATCCAACCTAAACATCCCCTGGCACAACTTCAGGTCCTTCCCTCTTTCTTTCTGTCACTGGTCACCACAGAGAAGATCAGTGCCTGCCTCTTCTCTTCCTCATGAGGAAGTTGTCAAGCACAAAGGTCTCTCCTCAGTCTCCTCTTCTCCAAGCTGAACAGACCAAGTGACCTCAGCCACTCCTCACACAGCTTCCCCTCAAGGCCCTTCACCATCTTTGTTACCCCCCTCTGGACACTTTCTAATAGTTTAATGTCTTTTTTATACTGTGGTGACCAAAACTGCTCACAATATTCAAGCTGAGGCTGCACCAGTGCACAGTGTATTAGAAGGTCTAATTCGCTTTGACCAAGAATAAAGGCACATCATATAATTCCTTTCTTCCTCTTAAAAGACTCAATAGGATTACCGGCATAGATGAGTCTTGAAAGATACTGTCCTATAAAAAGCAAAAACATATAAATTACGCTGTTAGTGTAATTAAAATTCCATTTGCACTACAGCCAAAAGTTATTATTAAGTCAGTAACTAAAGTGAGTTTTTAACAGTAGTGGAACCTCCATCTGAGAAAATTATATTGTAAATATATTGGAATTGTTACATCATTGAAATCAGATTTGGAGCTTTGCTAAGCCAGTAGTGAGATGACTAACATAATCTATCAAAGCTAATATGAATGCAGTATTTAGAATTAATTTGATTTTTGTTGCTGGGTTTGGGTTGTTCATTAATTTTTTATCTTAAACTTCATATGTTCTGCTGCCACATTCTCCTGGGAATCCGTTATCTGTATTCATAGTCACAGCTGGTCTTCCATATTACCTTTTTTCACTGATTTTAAGGGAAACCTATATGACTGGCTTACTCTGGATGAATAAATACCTACATGAATCAAGTTAAGTGAAATGAATTCTTACCAAAGTGATTGCAATTCTGTTTTAATTACTTCAAAAAGACAGTGAATAGAATATCTCACCGAAAGAGGTTGTCAGTCCACCCAAACTGAAGTGCACTGAAATGAACTGTTGAAGGCTAAATTGAAAATGCCAGTGATCCAGTCTGGAGAATTAATCAGATTTAACAATAAGTTGATTGAAGTTGACGAAAAATTCTGCAGATCTGAAAAAAATAAACCACCAAACTAATCAACCTTTCAAAAAAAAACCCAACCTAAAACCTTCTTCTGCCCTTAAAGAACTAGTTTTAATAAGCTCAGCTAAATCCTTTTTAAGTCAAAGTCTTAGCTCCCTATACTGCAAGAGTACTGATAAACTTATTAATTTCTAACCACTCATACCATCTCTTAACTTCTAGCACTACTCCCTCATATTTAAGTATGGTGTTACCAGCTTGACAACTTACAGATGCTTGCTTTTTTAACTCCTTTTAGACCAATACTGAACCATTTTTGGTAATATTAACCTTTCAACTACCTCAGCACACTCATCTTCTCTAAAATTCACACTGATTAAATCTTCTAAAAAGACTTCCTAGAAAAACAGAAATAATGTAAATTTAGAGCTGTGTGATAGGTGTTTGAAGAATTCTGATGGTTGGAAGCAGGGAGTTATAGATTCATGCAATTGTAATATTTTATAAATGGAAGAACTAAGGTTTTAAGTCAGTGTTAATGGAGTTATTTGCAAAGCTGTAGAACATTGCTTGAAAAATAAATAGCTTAATCTTTCTAAAGCAGCAAACTTTCCATTATCAATAATAACAGATATTCATTTTAATATCATTCTTTCAATATTAAGCTGCAGGAAAAAATATCAATTACTGGAAAAGGTAGCCTATTCTTAGGCTGCATCACTAGTTAATATTTTCAAAATCTAAATTTATATCCTTTTACATAAACATGTAATTTGGAAGTGGCAATATTTAATTCATTTATTGCTGAAGATAATATTCACATTCATCTATGAGCTGAATATGTGACATTAGGAAGGTGAAATAGATTCCAATTGAAATTCTGCTGATATTAATTTCTGTAAACTTCATGAAAGAATCAGAATACAACCCTTGGCTGTCTTCTCTACTCTACTCCAGTATTATGGCCCAGTGTATTTTCTGTATATGTCCTACTACTCATTTAAATCCCAGCCTAAAAGAATCATCTCTCACATACTGGGAAAACATTTTTTCTTCTGTTCTCACATAGCTCATGACTCCCATGGGTGGAAATAGCTACTAATGCCTAAGTCTCAGTGACAACTACTTAGATTATGTAATAGGAAGTAAACTGATCTGGATTCTGTTCCTAAGAGCATATGACAGGGAATATATAGCAGGCCAAGGCTCGAAAACAACTCCAGACTCAGAAGTTTATACAGGGTTAACATTTCATTTATTCCTGCCAATGTGGAAATTGTTACTAGTTTAAGAAATTTTTCTCTATTACTAATAAAATGGACAAACTTAGGAATGCTTCTGATGACACAGTCTTTTAGAAGTGCGAACTGGGAAAGCTAATGAATTATAAATCACCTTTTGGCAAAGCTACAGTTATCTTAGGTACTTTATAGAGAAATAAGTAAGTAAAGCAAGAAGGAAAAAGGCAGAACTACTGAAATTTGCTATTAGAAAAATATCTTTTAAAAGAAATTACTTGGAGACCACTGCATGTTGAAAAAACCAGCAAAATTTCTGCAATTCTGGGTATCCAGTATGAAAACCTCTCCAGAATTTAGGTTGTAAGTGAGAAGCTGTTCAGTTAATATAGATTTTAAAAGTTGTGTGAGAGTAGAGGAAGTAAGCCCTCTATTTGTACGAAATAAAACTAAAAACATATAGACAATTGAAACTGCAAAATCCAGTTGATTCAACTGTGCTTATAAAGGCTTGAAGTGTGAACTCTTCCTGCCAGTGAGAGTTAAAATGTGAGCCACTGATTCCAAATATAATATAGTCAGAAAGTAAATTAATCCAAAAGTCATTCTGGAATTACTAAAACATATTAGGTTACATATTAGGTTAGAAAAAAGAGAGAAAGAGGA
>VYXD01009977.1:0-13552 GCA_013397195.1 Hylia prasina | reverse complement strand
AGAGAAAAGAGAAGAGAGAAAAGAGAAGAGAGAAGAGAAAAGAGAAGAGAAAAGAGAAGAGAAAAGAGAAGAGAAAAGAGAAGAGGAGGTTTTCCCCACTTATAGAATTTTGTAGAGATTCATTTTTTAGGCATTTATAAAAAAGCAGTTTTAGAACTAAATCAATGTGACTTTGCAAAACAAAGTGGAAGAATTATAGAATGTCAAAATTATTCTCACAAAGACATCTAACCAAAAGGGTTTTCTTCAAGCCAGAGGCACTAATTTTCACCTCGTGACCAGTGATAGCCATGGCTCTGAAAAAGCAAAATGTGACAGCAAGGTATGCTCTCCTCTCCAGCTGTTTCCAGTTCCTGGCAAACACTCAAGTCATGCAGTATCATGTCAGGTTCTTATGCCTGAGAACAACCAGGGGCCACCCCTGAAGATGCACTTGCCATTTCTAAAGTGCAGAAATCAGATGATAATAGCACCTTGAGGACTGTGCACAGGAATTTAATTTCTCTAACCACCTATCATTAAAGTCGACAGCTATGTCTAGCCCACTCAATTTCCTGTCTTTCTAATGCTGATATTTATGCTGGTAAGAGATAATAAAAGACAGTCTGTTCCTATTTAATAACATACAACTTCGCACAAAACAGCTAAACAAATGAGGAAGTATGCATTTATATGGGACAGTGTAGTACTACACAGACACACTTGCCATCTCTTGGTGACTAAACATGGCTAGGAGGAGCAGAAGAGCTGTGTTGGCTCAGTATTCCACTGAGGGAATTTAGCTCTGTTTGAGTATCATGGCATGGTGCTACATAAAATAAGTACACGTATGATGTTTATTTGTCCATTCTGGAACATAATGATAAAATAATTCATTTGAAGTATGTACCAAAACTAACATAATTTAGGCAGTGGCAATGCTCTAACATAAACAAATACAGGGAAGGAAGAATTTGTGATTGCATTTGATTTCCATGGGAAGGAAGAGGATGTTTAATTACAAACTTACTATGTACTTTGTCCAAGTGTTAATGAGATGACCTGCTGGTATATATACAAAACAACTTTAAAGACCAAGATGGCTTAATCAAATTCTGACACGTACTCCACCCATTGTAAGAAACTGAGCATGGGGACATCAAAAAACCTCTCCTGATTATTAGAGAGGACACTTTTCCCTAGCACAAAAAGTACACAACACCCAAAGAGTACAACACATTTTTGTATCTCTTAGAGAACAGTTCTACAAAGCAACAGCAAAAGAAATCTTCAACCAATTTCCAACAAGCTTTAGAATTTATGAAGGGTTTTATGTAACTCATATGATACATGTATCATTTGTAACTCTTTTACTGTGCCACTTATTAACTCCACAGAGAATACCCAGAATATAAACCCGTGGTACTGCTCTGGCACAGGGGTACTGAAAAGTTGTTTGATGCCTGTCGGTACACTCAAAGAGATGACCAACCACTGAAGGATTCATGAGAAGTACTAGATCTTTCTGAACCCTCCCTTCTCATGCTGATATCAATAATTTCTGAAGAATCTAGAAATAAAGTTTTTTCCCAATTTTTTGGTCATATTTTCCATATTTGAATCTCCTATTATAGATTTTCCATTTAATCCCAGCACTATAGATTTCAGTTAATACAATCTATTTTACATTTCATTTACAATGAGAAACATAAGCCTTCCAGAGCATAAGCTTTTTGACCAGAACTTACCAGTTGTCTCAGCCTGGTATGAAAGTGTTCCTTTCAAAGTTAAGACAAGAGGAACTATTTTTCTTACTATGGACAATCCAAATAGGCCACTACCTGGATTGCAGACCCAAAAGATAGACCTGAAAGCTGAAGCCCTGACGTACAACAGCGTGCTAGTTACAGGATATGAACCTGTTCGTGCATTAGCTGTGTTTTAGCTGGCTAATTTCTCATTTTGCCTGACAGAGAATATGGGGTAGCACTGCTTCATTACTCAAAAGCAACTTGATAAATCCATTACAAGATTTTTGTTGAGTTATGCTGGACTCTTAACTATGAAACTTCTCCCACGTACCAAAGTGCTTTGCTCTATATAACCCCTCTTTGCCAAAGCCCTACCTATGTAAACAGACTCACAAGCATCAGCTTTTAAAATTCTGCATCATCACAAGAAAAGCTTTACACTTCAGATTATTTTTCTGCAAACTGAGATAACACAATACTCCTTATTCTCATTATTGAGAGTCTAGAACAATAGAATTTGGATCCTCAAAATTTGACTATAATAGAAACAGTAGTAGAGTTTCCAAAAATATGTAACAAATGAGACAGGAAATATAAAGACCTCTGTGGCATTTGCATCCTTGCAATTAGCCAAAGGGCATGAGAAAAATATTCACAGAAGGGACTACTTGAGTCATTTTTACTAGGAAGCTTAATAAATCAAGAGTAAACCATATCCAGTGTAGGGCAATAAGCACATCAGTCTAAGAAATGAGTGTGTTGTCCCTTTCAGGACAGAAGTTTAATCAGTTCAGAGGCAAAACACTGAGGTGTGGTTTTCCCTGTAAAAAGCCGATATATATACACATTTGGTTGTTCATGAGTTCTGCTGAAGGCTCATGTACTCATAAGAGTTTACACAAATTTTCTACATGCAAAATCGCCTGTAATGCACAAAAACAGGTACAGCACACTCCACACACTTATTCATTTTTTCTTGATAACAGAACAAAGAAGTGGTAGTGGAATTGTGTAAATCTCAAGGTTTTTCCTTGAAAAGCAATACAATGCTGGGATTCAGAGCCCTGAATTATAGTCACCTGAAGACCACCTGCAGTCTTCAAGACAGTAATATTCTTCTTTGTGTACAAAACAACTCTGGAGTTTGTACATTTTTCTAAAGCCCTTAAAGACACCTCTTTTACTTATTTTCACTGAAGTCTTAAACTATTATCTACCTATGCATAGGTATGCATAGACTAAGCATACACTTCCCATGCATAAACTTTCACATACAGCCTGACTTCAAAGGAGAGTAAATGGGTTTGAACTCCATTCAAGTTTTATTTAGCTAGATCCGTTCTCAGTCAATAGCTGCAGATGAAACAACCACCACCTCCTGAGACAACTGGTTTTAATTACAATTTTGTTTCTTTGCAGATTCTTCTCCAAACACACTTTTCAATATTTCATTTACCTCTCAAAATATTACTGAATACACTGTGAGATGGTCCTGAGGGGAAGTTGTCCTTGTTGTAATCTGATTCAAGCATAAAATCTATTTTCTATTCAATCCTAGCATTATTATTTCATTTCCATGATATTTTGCAATTGAATATTAAACATGGAATTTGGGTTTGTCGTTTTTCTTTTCTTCCCTTGAAGTTCAGCTTTGTGAGATTCATCAGTCAAAAAATGTTTGTATGAAAAAAGAAACATTGGGTAAAATGAACTCTGCCCTAATGAGCTCCAAATAAATCTGTATGGCTTCTGTGTATAGAAAAAGCATGGGTGTTTTTTTTCCTTTTTCCCTAAAATAACTTGCTGATTCAAAATCCATGTCTGCAAAATACCATATGCATTTACTGCACCCTTTACATGATGAAAGAAGCATAAGATGGAAAAACATATTTATGTAGGGCGTTTGTGCCTGTGCATCTCAGGACATGGTTCAAAGTATATAGATGATAGATAGTACCTATGGAATGAAATTTCAATGCACAGAGTTTTTATCTGGCCTTTGTAGGAAAAATTGTGATTGGTCCCTGCATAATAAAACTGACTGTTAAAAGGTGCAGCACTTGAATTTTTAGGAAGTAAAAAGGACAGTAACAGAATATACTTGCTCAGATTTCCAGAACAAGTATCAGAGAGCAAAAAGAGGAAGTAAAGAGTGTTGTTTTCATCTTTAAAATGTGAGTAAACCTGTAACTCCTCTGCAAAACAAAACAGGATTCTGAGGTGGGAGTGCATGAGACATTACCTGGCTCTGGCTATTTGGGTCTTTCAATTGGCTGTAGCTTCTATCTGCTCTGCATCAGACCCAAACCTACTGTGTAGGGTTAGCTGTAGTCTTGAATACATTTCCACTTTATGCACATAACAAAATAGCTCTTATTACTACCCACGACAGCTGAGAATATTTTAAATGGTAAATTAACACAAAGAACTGTTCATTTTCCACCAATCAAAAGAAAACTATAACCTTTTTCTATCACCATCCCTAAATAAGACCATTTTTTCATATGCCAGTTCGTAGATTTTTTTCCAACTGTCAAAAGGAAAAAAAAATAGAAATGCAAAGATGATGTACAAATTCTGAATGTAAGTGAACAAAATCTTTTCTAATACAGATTTCTTCAGTCATATTTCTAGAAAAGACAGAGTGGGGATTCCACGCCTTATACATCAGTATAATAAAAGAGCAGAAAAACAATAATATGTAATGAAAAAATCTGATTATGAATGATGGAAAACTTTTAAGTACTTTTGATACTTTTCACACCCCACATCTGAACAGGCAGGTAGGTGGTGGTTTCTAACAAGTGGATGTTTATCTATCTCCTGCAACATAAAGCATGAGTGCTCACTGAAGTTAAAAAAAAAAACAAACTCCCTTGAACTTCATTTGGATTTGACAATTAATTCTGAGCTGGAAGGCTCTCCCACAAAAGCAAAGATAAAAATGTTTTAAAACAGAACAGGTACTCTTAATAATTTAATTGTTCTTAGATATAAAATTAACAGATTGAAACTCTGCACTTAAAATATTTATTCTGTTGTACTAAATTTGTACTATTAGAAAAGCCAAATGCAGAGCTACACTATAGTTCTCAATAAGAACACTTGACCAAAACTGTGACCAGAAGCACTGTAAGAAAACATCAATACAAAACCAAACAAATGAGCACTCCTGTCATATAAAGTTGCATGCCTTCTGTGATCCAGGAAAACATATATAAAACAAAGCACCTCCTTTGAGGCATGTAGGACAAAAATCATATGTGAAGCTAAAGCAATACTTCAGTAGATTTAAGGTTGAGACTGAGTGATTACTCAGTACTTAATGCTAAGCAGATGTATTTCAGACCAGTGGCAGAATCACCTAATATAATTTTTTTCTTTTATAAATGCTCCAGTTTATACTGATTTCTTAAAATATCAAGGAAAAAATCTTCCAGAATATACCACATCTATCTGCATTTTTCATTGCTATTGGTTCCTCCTAAGTAAGTGTTGGTAAAGGCTATTCTGTCCATTATCTGAGCCTTGAGTCACTCATGTTCACCCTCTTCAACACTATTATGTCATTTTATGTCATGTCATTTTATGAAATTCACTGTATTTTGGCTTCTGCATGAGGAATGCCTCCAAAGTTCATAGGAAAATATGTTAATGCGTATACTGTGGAACTATTTAGTGTCTTGCTTTTTGGTGATTATAATAATAACATATTTACAAATTAACCCAGTTTGAAAGAAAATCTTTACAAACAGTATTTTTCTCTAAAAACCTAAGACAGCGAAATAGGAAGATATAATTTGTCAATAATGATTATATAATATCAAAAAAAATCACTCAAAATTGAGAAAATTACTTAGCCATAGTAATGATGTTGACATAAGCTAAATAAAAAGGTTGCACTCAGTCCTCACTCATAGTCACATTAGGAAAAAATAATTTACCATTACATAGTTCACATACCCAATATGTGAACAAGTGTTTATGAAGAAACTGTGCACAGCTACACCTTACTCCAAGAAATATTTTTCATCTGTTAGCAGAACAAAGTGATGGTTTATTTACTTTAATATATCCTACATACCTGCTCTGATGTGAAATAATGTACTATCACCCTGCCATGTGCTGCCAACTAACTACAAAATCATTGGTAATTGCCAATAAAGCACTTGAAATAAAGTGCTTATTTAAGCACAGCAAAGGTGGCTCTAGGGCATATTTGCATCATGGGACTGACATAAAATGGCTCCCTAACAATTCAAGATGGAGTCTTTATCCCTATCAATGACAAAGATGTATTTTATTAACAAAGCATTATCCAAAATAGAATTATTATCTCCTTTCCAGGATATTACACTTCACAGAAGAATGTACATACAGAAAAATTTAAATATAATAATTGGTCATACATTTTTGTTTCATCTGGATATCAATTCTGAGTAGCTAAAAGTGAAAGCTATGCAGTCTTTCTGAATTACAATGTTTATTTTATAAATAGGCTAATGTAGCCAGCACAGAAAACACGAAGCAGAGAGATGTACTAAGTCTTTGAAAGTGTACATCAGCTCTTTCTGTTTGTAACATAATTCCACTCCAGTATGAGTTGATTGGTTTGTATCAACTTGTTTGATTGACACATTTAATGCCTCCTTTTTTGAAAATTCTTGCTTTTTCATAGATTCATTTTTATTCTTTTATCTTAATGATGAAATTTTCATTATCTGTATTTGTGAGTTTACCAATAATATTAAGTATACACCTGAAAACTTTTAATTATATGGTATATAAGCACAATCTTCCAGTCAAGGCAGTGACTTAGGTTTCTGGTGACCTGGACCCATTCTCTCATTCTGCATCAGACTTTTCTTGTATTTTTAGGCAAGACTTACATCTCCCAATTCCACAAAGAGCTTAATAATGTGTATATACCCATTTGTATTTCAAACAAAACATTTAGGCTCAAGATCTTTGCAAGCTGGTTGTTGATTACAGTTGTCTAATGCCTGCAGAGGAAAGACAGTCACTTCAGGACAACTTGAAGTCTACATATCCACCTCCAAAGTGGCAATTTCTCCTGCTCAGAGTACCTTTTGTTAGTACTTGCATTTTTGGCAGCCAAGGACTATGAGAGAATTTTCTTCAAAATAGAATTTTATCAAGATCAACTGACAGTGTCCTGCTGAATAGTCACAGAACTAAAATTCTCTGCTGAAAGGGAAAAGAGGTTGGCTAGAACCTTCCTGCATAGAATGCAAATTTAAACACTAAGAAATGTCCTAATCATTGTCCAAGTGCCTAAAAAAGGAACTACCCATGCCAATTAACAAAACCAACAGTATGGCACGCCATTTAACAGGTAATCTCTACAATGTAGAACAGTCCAAGCCTAAAAAATTGCGTCATGTTGTTTACTTAATATACCCAATGGGAGCAAAACATCCAGCAAAATAAAAGCTGGGGCATTTCTGATCATGCTAGAAGCAGAACTTTAGCCCTGTAAGTCAACCAGGAAAAGAAATTTAAGGGCCCTCACTATCATACAGTAGTTCTTTGAGGTTCTGATTACTAGAGTTTATATATAGGCTTATTTTTACCATCATATACGAAGCTTACATATGAAACATCTCCTTCCTGTATCAAGCTTTATTGTAGTGAATTAAAGGATGATGAGATCTGGTCAAATACATGGGTCCAATGCAAATAGCAAACAAGACCATTTTCTCCAACTATGAAAATCTCACAGTTTAAGTGCCCCTCTCTCTCTCTCTCTTTTTCTTTTATATATGTGTGTGTGTGTGTGTGTGTGTGTGTGTGTGTGTGTGTGTGTGTGATTGGTGGTGTTATCTTTGTTCAGGCCATTATGGGAATTCAGTGATGAGGGGGAGGTCTTGTAGAATATATTGTCTATCAGCTTCCTCTTTCCTCATTCAGTTTTCAGTGGAAGTCTATGTATTCTGCTCAATGAAAGGTCTCAAACACTGTATTATTTTTTGCCCTTTGAAGCTGCCTTTTGCACAGATCACTGTCACAACTTACTTAACCTATCTGCATTTTTAAAGCATTTATCACTGTGGCACTGCCACCAGAATGGTGTCAAGATTAAAAAACAAGACAGGCTGTCTGCAGTTAGGCAGGGGAATCTAAGTGTTCAGAATACTGTGAGACCATGAAGTTTCTCTTGAACAATCAAGGAACTACATAAAAAAAAACATGTTCTGCATAAAACTTTCCAAAATGAGAGTAGTAGTGGGGAATCCCAAATTTTACATTTTTTGTAATGTTTTTATTTTCCCTTATTCATGAAAAACCATCAGTGTTTTGTTTATACAAATAACCTTACCTCAATGGGGAAAAGGTTATTTCAGAAACCTCTCTTCCAAAATGAAATAAAATGAAAATGAAAATAAAATAATATCTACAAAAAGAATGCAAACTTCCTCCTCCCCCCCCCAAAAAAAAAAATCATAAACCTCCCATTTTTTTAATGCAATGTTATTTGGTCTAGTACACTCATTCAAGATTTATAGATGCATATACTTCGCAGGGTGAACAAGTTTGGCTTTAGCTGAAAAAGAGACAAGAATCATTAGAGCCAACATTTCAGATGAGAAGTTTTAGTGATATGTGAAACCATTACAGATTAAAGCTAGAACTCCAGTCTTTGAAAAAATATTCTCCTTTGTCTTCAGTACAAACTTGGCAATTTCAATGCGAATCACATTTTTAATTGCAAGTGAATAAAGCCTAGTAGCAATATTAATTTGTTGATTGTATACTAGCAACAGTCCCTCTTCAGTTCATTCCACATTATTTTTCTTAGGCAAAGAAATATGTTTTCTTGATTATTTTGAGTATAATAGATTCCATCTTCAGTGGGCCAAATGGAAATCCAATATTCAAGTCGTTCTACTGGAAAAATATGACATCTTAATTTTGGAAATCTGGAATAAAAATGTTGCAAGAATCTTTTCTTTTTATTTATTGCAAATGAAAGAAGCAATGTGTAAAGAAAGTCCAGTATTCATCCTGAAATGTACTGATTTACTGTAAAAACTGAAATCAGTGCTAGCTTTTGCGTTATGTCACTTAGTTGAAACTATACATGCAAAGTCCACATATTCAGCACTGATCAAGCTATTGCTTGCTTGCATTTTGCAGCATGAGCAGGTCCTTCTTTAAAAGACACACACAGAGAAAGAGGAGCAGATTAGCATTTTTCTGTGCCAAAGTAGAATTTACTCACAAAAAAGAAAAAAAATTTGCCATGAACAAAACAAGAAACCGCTCTGAGGGATTAGCATTGCATATACAACATTTTTTCAAGGCTTGATTACTTCATCACATTGATCTTATTTAAACAGTCTCTTATTTCTCCAATATTTTAGTATTTGTGCTCAGAGCTCAAGGATCTGTCAGGAGGCCTCAGCTGAGATTTGGAATCACACCATAACAAGGTCACCTTTTAGTCTCATGACCAGAGCTTTTGGTTCACCCTCATTGACCCTGCCTGTACTATATTCTGAGTTAAGTCATGCAAGGAGGTGGAAAGGATTATGCCAGAAAATGTGGGCAGGCTCAGTAACGTGCATAACCTTATGCACTTCTTAGAAAAGAAGCACTCATCTCTCCCCTCTCAGCATGGTTTGCTTCTCTCTGTGGCGTTCAGTTGCTTGTTTATTCCTGTCCTTTTCTCGTCAAGCCGGATACAAATCCTGTGCTTTTACACAAAATCTAAGGGGTCTTTCTTTTGTATGCTATGGCACAGTCACAGGTATTTTAGAAAACTATTTGTGGCTTGCTGACACCCTGAAGTACTTTTTCCAATAGCCATTCTCACCTCAGCGGACCAGCACAGAACAACATGCCATTTCTGGATGCCACGCCAGAAAGGTTTCAACTGTGAAATCATTCAACAGATATAGGAAACAATACAGCCAACTGAGCAAAACTGCTGGGTTTTATTTCAAAGAGTTTATCAACAGAGAATTTCAGGGACATTTAATAGTTGATACTGTTTTCATCAAGTGGTGTGATTAAACACTAGATTTAAGTAATTTTTATTCTCTGTAACTGTTTTCGTACTCTTTAGTTTGTTTCCTGGCATCCAGCATATACCCAGCTCCTTCTTTACAATTATCAGATTTATTATTTTCTGCAAGAAATACAAATGCTTGGGCATCTCCAAAACACTGCTGGCCAATAGAGTAGTATGAACACAGCCACAGATCAGTTACAATTAAGAAAACACAGTAGCAAAGTCGGTTTTTGCCTTGAATCAGATCCTGAACCAAATTAGGGAGGAGTATCAAAAGGAGTTAATAACTAGGGCCAGAGGAGAGAAATATCTACCATAAGCCTTTTTTTCTTCCCTCTATTTCAGAAGTCTCACACATAGGGGAGGGGGGCAGGGAGGGTAGAAAACCAACCAGTCTTTATTACTGGAACAAAATTATGTAAAACTTTTCACAGACTCTTTTAATAGCAGTTTCCAACAATTACATTAATTTCTATATGAAACTTGGGCTTTGGATTTATTTTTTCGCCAACACATCTGAAACAAAATTTATATGAAACATTAAGGTTGATACCACAGTAGTTGAAAAATAATTGACTGAAATAGGTAAACAAAAAAAATATTATTTTAAAACCTATTGAATTAATTCTCCAGATTCACTCTCTATTTGATACATGCCTGTCTCATCTGTGCATGAAAATGTTAAAAGAAGCTTCTCTAGGAAAAAAAACTCACAACTGTTTAGCTTTCAATGAGGACTCAGAAATTATTTTTAAAATCAGTTATTTCATAAGTCTCAGTTTCTGAGTGTTCAACTCATGTCATGCCAAAGAAAATACTTATTTTCAGAAACTGTAGAAAATACATTCTGCAAAGATGGTATAATTAGGATGCAAGGCAATAGAAACATGATTCCATGTATGCAAGACACTGACCAAGTATTTCAAAATTATCTCTTAAATCAGAAATCATTAAGTAACAATGATGCTCATTTCACTTTCCAATTACAAAACTGAAATCTCCATTTTAAGAATATATATGAAACTTCATTTTGATAATGCAAATGAAGAATAGGATCAGAATATTTAATATCCAACACATTGGTTTATATGTACCAAACCAATTGAACCTGTCACATATGGTATATAGCATTTTATAAAACATGAGCAGTGAGAAAATTATGTTAAAAGGTATAAAAGCAATCCAAAACCAGATTTATTTTAGTTCTGTTCCACAGAACTAAAATTATTGCTTAAGCTCAGCAATAACTCTACATCCTATAAAACCTGGACTTAAACTACAAAAGTGTTTGCTGCTACCTGACTAGAGTAATTAATGATCCATCAAAAATGATGCAGGAGTAAATTTTATACTAACAGGAAATATGCTGAAGCACCCTCAGCTGCCTGAATCCAGACAACTGAATCCAAATGAACCATGGCATGCTGTACTATAGCGTGGCTTAATTACAATTTTCCTACTTGCATGGTATGCCTGTGACAAATACAGCCAGAGGTTTCCAACAACAGACATGCTGTTATTATGGCAACTGCACAGGGTAATAAAAGAAACCTCGTGAAAACCTCGGGTCACAAAAGTTGAAAGGAAAGTCACAGTAAATAATTGCTTCCCTGAAGCTGGGCCTACTGCTATTCTTTTAATTGCTTTCATGACTGCTTGTTATTCTGTAGATTACAATAATTCTGCAATGAAATTATTTTTATTAGCAATATGGGTATGCACATCGTGTTAAATGCTGAAATGAGAAATTTGTAAAGCAAGCTTTGGTCTCGAAGGATGTAGTGACATTTGATTATTACATCATTATAGCATCAGTCCATTGTCCTTAATGGACTTCACTCTCACTTACAGGGCATAGGAAAGAGAAAAAGTTGGTTCTCTATTCATAAATATCTTAAGATGATCAAAAACTGAAAAAGTTATATATGGCTTTGAGACTTCCATGACAAAATTTATCCTAATACCTGTTTAAACAGGTAAGGCATTTCTCATTTTTAATACAGAGATGTGGAAATTTGATGGAAGAGAAATTAAGGTGAAAATAAATCAATAAAGAACAGGAGATAAAAAGATTAAAATAAGTACAAAAAAATTTTGAGGAAATGTGCTGATGTAACAACAGATAGCTTTGTGGCAATATTAATGTAATGCAAATAACTTTTATAACTTGTAATAACTTGTCAAAACTTCTTTCTGACATCTCCTCCCAGAAATACTGCCTATAGAAATCTAGCACTTTTAATGTTGGACATACCTTTTCAGTTCTGAACAGGCATAATCACATTTGTATTGTTCATACTGTACATCAAAAAAAAAAAAAAAGATTAACAAGTGGTTAAATGCCAGTACCTAGGTACTTCTAAATCAGGCTACAGGTTAAGAAAAATCCTCCTTCTAGTTTGTTATAGAGTCAAACATACTTCAGAAATTACAGTACTCACCATGAAAAAACAAACAAAGCAAGTTCAGACACTATCCTCGCAATAAATGAGGAAATAGTGGAAGTAAGCCTTTGTGTGAAAGAACACCTCTGTCTTGCCTGCCATTTTGAGATACCACAATGAGGTTACCCACAAACCAAGATCTAGCTCATTAGTTTAAAATTACCCTCAGATTCATCAGCAATGCTTTTACATGGGGCCATCAGGATACAGACATAAGGACAGTTATTTACAAGGAAATATATTTTCAACTTGTTAAATATGCGTAGCAGGGAAAGAAGGATGAGGACTTTATATGTAGCTAAAAAACTACATTTCCAATGTAACATAAGGAAATTAATGCATATCTACTTTTCTGTGAATTTAAGTCTAAATTGCCCTTCAGCAACCTGCTAGAAATTTAATGTTCCCCAAGAATAGATATCATCTCAGGTTTTAGAAGTGATTTGGTGTCTCATCAGATATAGATGTAACAACTAATGAAGCTGCATTTCTGTCATTGCTCTGTTTCACTGTGGTATGTATAAAGCTTCCATCTGTGAAGGACTTGCTTCTGTAATTTCTCTTAAAATCTTCTATTTCAATCCTACAATACCTGCCAAATCATGAGCCTTACATCACAATTTGATTGCACACAGGGCTAGCAGCACTATTTTCCTCAGTTTACACCACCTGCTTAAATTACAGTAACTTTTATTTTGGAACTAATGGTATTTTCCCATATATAAAATGTATCTGCTTTGTCAGTCTGTTTAATCACCATTACACAAGAATACTGGGCGCTTGAGTCTAAAATTACATATATTTGCACGCCATTTTCTTCTCTTACTGCTATCACACAACTAATTCAGCTGCACCATGTGGCCAGATGTTAGTAGATACTGTTGATCTCTAACATTCTTGCCAACTCAAAAATTTATATCATGGGATCATTTTGAACAAATAAAATACTTACTGAGGGACAGAAAACAATGTGTTTTATGTGAAGAATGCAATGCATCCCACAATACTTTTATAGACTGTAATTAACTTTAATATTTTCATACATTATAGAAAGTCTTACTCATAAGTCAGAGATAAAATATTAAACAAAAAGATCTAATTTTTTTTCCAATGGTGTGTTTCATACTGATTGATACAAACTAATTTCTTATTAATATAGAAAGAACATTCATTGCTAAAGCAAAAAATTCTAATCTACAGAATTACATCCCTGTTCACTTCTTCTCTTAGTTACATGCTAAAAATCACTCATTTTAAAATGAGTAATTGACTTCAATTTAAAAGTGAGGACATATCAATAATTTTATGTATTGCAGTGATACTAAAATTCAATTCCTACTCTC
>VYXD01009974.1:0-19401 GCA_013397195.1 Hylia prasina | reverse complement strand
CTGCCTCCTCCCAGTTGTCCACCTTTGTAGGCCCTACCCCTGGTCCCTGTCAATCCTGTCCAGGCCTCTCCCTGCCTTCTAGAAGGTTCTGGGGAAGGCATCAAAGGATTGGCTGAGGTTCAGAGACTCCTCCTAGTGTTCCTTCCCATTGGTTTTCAGGATGACAGGCTCCTACCCTGCTCCTCCCCTTGGGTACCCTGATGGGATAAGCCCTGTCCCCTCCTATGAGAGCCTCCCCCCTTTATAACCCCACTGCACCTCTGCTCCCTGCTCTGTTCTGGGCAACTTTCCTCCAATAAACAGACCCTGCTTCAACTCAGCACAGAGTCCCTCTTTCTTCCTGCGCCATCATCGTGTCTCCACTGCCTCATTGTGATCAAGATCCTGCATGGGCTGCGTGTCACGCACTGCCTGCTCACAGCATCTGTGGCCTGTGGCTACAGGGCTAGCCAAAGGGTCACACCGCTACAGCCAATCTTACTTCAGCCACATTTTCAGACCTCCTATGAGATGAGGAGATAACAAGGCGACACTCCAAAACTGGGCTGCCATTGATTATCTACTTTTGTTGCATGGCCACACTTGCAAGGAATTTGAAGAACTTTGCTGTTTTAACCTATCCTCAAAAGCCAAAAATATCCATACCACTATCAAGAAAATACAAGACATCATCAGAGACATCAAGCAAAGGACTGCTGATTGGTTTAATAAACTGTTCCAAGGCTGGGGACTGTCAGGCTGGACGGGATCAGTTTTAAAAACAGGACTTCTGATTTTATTCATAATTATTGTGTCTATTGTTTTTGGTTTGGTTAAGTGTATGATATATAAGATAATTTCAGCTGCAACCATAACCCCTGAAGTTAATCAGGTGGTGAGTCCCAATGCCCCAACCGAAGAGACTTGGACTGATAGGGTGCCAACACGTCAGCCATGGTTTGGGGACTTATACCCCGATTCCAAGTATCTTCCCCCTCCTACTCAATTCACTTCCTTTTAAAACAAAAAAGGGGGAGATGTTGCCGTGTACATTTCATATGTTTGTTCCATTGCCACCTCTGTTTTTCTGTAGTGGTGTTTTCCAAGGATTTCTCCCCTCCCTTTAGCTGTCAATCCTTCCCCACTCCTCCCATTTCTCCCAAACCTTGCTTGTCAATCCTTTCCTGCAGCTCTCTCATTTTGGGGCTCCTCCTAGGTTCTGGAAAGATCCAAGAGGTGCATCGAATGATTGGATAGGAGCACAGGAAGTCCTTTCTAGTTATTCCCTATTGGTTCCACTGGTTGTCTATTTCCCTTCAGGCCACACCCTTCCGTTCCCTTATTGGAGGAGGATCCAATCCCTCCCCCTGTTCCACTCTCTGTTATAAGGAGCTGCAACCTTTGTTCGGGGGCTCAGCTGGAGCTGCTCCCCTCAAGCTAAGGAGGGTCTGGCCTGGGACCAAATAAAGCTTTGGATTTTGCCCTCCAACTGTCTGGCGCTTCCTTCACCTTCATCGTGTGTCTTTCCCCCCTAAGGTGAGCCTGTGAGGAACACCTTAGACGCACTCCTAGTTGCCCTGCATCGGGGAGAGTGTTCCCCGCTGGTCAGCGGTGTCTGGCTAGTCTGGCCAGGCAAAGGATCCGCTCCAAAAGGGACACAGTGGCAGTGGTGTAAATCTCATTGGGACTTCTAAATCAGGGCTATCTACATTTTAGATTAAAAATAAGAAAAATAATAGACTCCCCGGCAGTGTTAGGGTAATATACGTACTGGGCTCGCTCCTGTCCAAGATATTTGAAACCAGGGTGTGGGTAGAAGTGCCCTGAAATGCAGTTTCAAACCCGTAAAATGCTGAAAGAGGCAGAGCTTCTTTGAACTGAACCCCCTAAAATGAGGAAATACAGCAATTACCTACACTTTAACTGATACAATGGGAAATAAAGGGCTTCTCCCTTTAATTTAATCCTCTAAAATATTGGGCAGATGTAGTGGTGTGTTTCATTATATTCAATGTATTTTATTATTTTTAATGTACTATTTNGAGCTCTCAGCCAGGGACTTCAATAAACTTGTGTGGAAACCCCTCAGCAGTGCCCTTCCTTCTTTCTTGCCTTTATCACGCTTCACCGTGGTTGCAGAAGAGCCACCTGATCAGCCTGGCTTATCTGTAAACTGGGCTGTACCGCACTTGTTGCAGGTGCCAGGGCTGGCCGTGACAGGACTGGAGAGCAATCTCCAGGGCACACACTGCAACAGGCAAACAGGGGTTTTCCTCACTTTAAATCTCTCCAGTGATGGCAAAACGGGGATTTTTCCCACAATTCAAACCCTTAAAAAGGAGGGACAGCTAATTTCCCCTCAATTTAAGCCTTAGAATGATGAAAATCCATAAAAAACATTTAAACTAGAAAATAAAGGAAAATGGGGGTTCCCTATCAATTAATACCCCTAACAGCATGGAAAAGCCAGGTCTGCCTTCAACTGAGACATTTAAAATTGCAGGGAAAGCAGATTCTTCTTCAATTAATTTGAACACAGACAGTTATTGAAAAGGAAGCTTTTCCCCTCAATTTTAACTCCTTTTCTCCTAATGACCCCTCTCTTTCCTGGGGGCACTGTGGAGGGACTGGAGGCTCTGGGGACAGACTGACAAGATAAAAGGGGAAAGTTGAAAGGCCCCCTTGGGACGTTGCCTGCTCAGGTACTGCCCCTCAGCAAGAAGGCTTTTCCTTCAGCATTTTCTTGAAGTGATGCTCCATGCCCAGGTGCACTTGGCTGTTCCCCAGCCCCTGCTTGATGCTGCAACCGTTGTTCCTGGAGGGAGACTCTGGATATCTCCCTTGGCCCCTCTGGACTATCAGCTCCCTGTGCAGGTGTGCCCAGGTAACCCTCCGAAAACAGCCTCTGGCAGGAGCTGCCCCCTCCTCATCCTCGCTGGTCACACCTGGGGCTGCTACACCTTGGAGTGGTGGATTTTAGCCAGGTTTCTGGAATACTCACTACAGGATTCAGTAACTTGTGGTTAAAAAGATTTTCTCCGAGCTGTGAAAAAAAATTTAAAAGGTTGATTTTGCACTTAAACAATTTGTAATGGCAGCCAATGTAATCTAGAAGTTTGTATGGACTACCTGTCAACTCTCAGAAAATACTACTGTAAGATAGTATTACTAGATGTGTATTCACATGTTTCAAGGTTTTTGAAAGAGAAGTTGAACACCCTGCTATCTTTTCTTGCCTTTGTGTAGTGAAGTAATCTAGAATTTTACAGTAAGATAATCTGATATTTTACAATAAAAATTACTGGCTTTTGATTTATGATCCATAAATAGTATTTGTTTTGATTTTATGATGCTATTTTCAGGTCAGTGTCCTGAGGGTAGTTCCAGCCATCCCTCACATCCCTGTGCAACCAGGCCCCTGTGCTGTGTGGCTGTGCAAGGCACCTGATGCATCTGTTTTGAAGAAAAAGACAGAATTGTGTGTTGAAACTTAGTACCAGTTCCCTTTTTGTTCAGTATTTTACACTGTGGGTTTGTTTAACAGTGTTCTGGTTGTTTCTAAATCAAAGGATATTTATTTTGGGCTTTAATTCTTTTTTAATGGTGCCTTATCTCACGGGAGCTGTGCAGGACTGGGTAAGTCTGAAAGTGTGAATAATATTTGCACAGCCTCTTCGTTTTCAGTGCTCAGTCAGTAATAACTAAAGTGAATAACAAAAGCTGAGGAAATGCAAAAATACTGCCATCATTGTGCACTTTTTAGTTTAGGTACCAAATTGAAATGTGCAGTGATTTGAAGATGGCTCAGCCCAGCTGGAGATAAACATCCTTTAGTTAATGTTTGCAGGATGGAGGTGTTCTCAAAAGGGAGCCTCTTAGTTAAAAATTATTCAAGGAGGTCTTGGAGCATGGCAGCCAGAAATGCCTGGAGGGTTCACAGAAACTGTAAGCACCTGTTAAAGGCAGAGGTGTATGAGTCTGTTTTAGAATAAAAATGGCTGGTTAACAAACATCCTGAAGAGTCAGCCACCCACATTCTTCTTCAAAAGAATCACAGATTCTTACGTCGACTGGGGGTTAGATTTGCTCCTTTTCCACCTAGAGAATTTTTCCCCATAAGTTGCTAGGAAAGCAAGTACTGGGTGCTTATGGATTCTTGACCAAAACAGAGGTGACCAAAAGTCAGGAGTGGGAGATAATGTGAGTTTTGGGGTAGGTAAAGGACAGGGCTGGGGGCAGCTGCTCTCTTGCTCTTGGCTCGGAGAGAGGAAAGCCAGGTTGCTGCTTGCTGCTCTCTTTCACTACCAACTCCGGCCCTGGGAAAACTACCATCATCTGCTTGTGAGCCCTGGAACTCCGAGCTGCCTCTCCCTGCCCCGCTGCACTGGCCCTGTACCTCTGCCGCTATTCTCTCCTGCACTGCTCTTTTGGCTACGCTGTAGCCCTGCACTGCCCTGCCCTCCCTGCGAGGACATCTCCACTGTTGCAGCTACCATCGGCACAGCTTCTGGTATCACCCACCAGGCCGGGATTTTTCCACTGTTCCAGCCTGGTACTCTCTCTCAAGATCAGACTGCCCCAAGCTTTGTGAAAACAAAGCCCCTTGAGGTTTTTCCTGGTTCTGTTTACTATTAATGCTGTAGTTGTTGTCTTCTGCATACTAGTAAAGAANTTTTAGAATAAAAATGGCTGGTTAACAAACATCCTGAAGAGTCAGCCACCCACATTCTTCTTCAAAAGAATCACAGATTCTTACGTCGACTGGGGGTTAGATTTGCTCCTTTTCCACCTAGAGAATTTTTCCCCATAAGTTGCTAGGAAAGCAAGTACTGGGTGCTTATGGATTCTTGACCAAAACAGAGGTGACCAAAAGTCAGGAGTGGGAGATAATGTGAGTTTTGGGGTAGGTAAAGGACAGGGCTGGGGGCAGCTGCTCTCTTGCTCTTGGCTCGGAGAGAGGAAAGCCAGGTTGCTGCTTGCTGCTCTCTTTCACTACCAACTCCGGCCCTGGGAAAACTACCATCATCTGCTTGTGAGCCCTGGAACTCCGAGCTGCCTCCTCCTGCCCCGCTGCACTGGCCCTGTACCTCTGCCGCTATTCTCTCCTGCACTGCTCTTTTGGCTACGCTGTAGCCCTGCACTGCCCTGCCCTCCCTGCGAGGACATCTCCACTGTTGCAGCTACCATCGGCACAGCTTCTGGTATCACCCACCAGGCCGGGATTTTTCCACTGTTCCAGCCTGGTACTCTCTCTCAAGATCAGACTGCCCCAAGCTTTGTGAAAACAAAGCCCCTTGAGGTTTTTCCTGGTTCTGTTTACTATTAATGCTGTAGTTGTTGTCTTCTACATACTAGTAAAGAACTGTTGTTATTCCTATCCCCACACCTCTACCTGAAAGCCCATTTCATTTTCTAAATTCTAATAATTTGGAGGGAGGAGATTTGATTTCCCCATTTCCTAGGGAGGTCTTTGTTCCTCCTTGGCAGATACCTGTCTTTCATACCAAGACACGCGGGCTCTGAGATGTAATTACAGTATGAGATTTGGGAAAGCTGAAAACTCACCATAGCAGCCTCCTGGCAAAAGTTTTTGCTCATCCAATGTAAAGTAAAATTTATTTTTATCTGAATGGCCTTAGTGAGCCTTGTTATAAGTGTGTATTATAAAGTTGGCTTTGCACAAATATTAAGGTGTGTGCTATATGATTAATAACTTTGTAAGATATAAGTTTTATTTCTGTTATTAGTGAAATACTCGTGAAACTTAAGCTTGAACTGTCTGTTTGGTTGGGATAACATCCAGTAAAACACATGGTGAGGACTCTGCTGCTGACATACCGACTATCAACACCAACCGTCTGTAGAGAACATGAGCCAAAGCCCAAGGTGGAGAAGATAGAGAAGATGCAGCCAAGAAACATGCATGCTCTAGGAAAATGGACCCAAGGAGGAGACACACTAAACAGTTCCCGGAATATGGAAATTAGTTAGTGGAAAAGTGTTAGAAAGGGTATTTGAAGGAAACCTCTGAAACAGCAAATTGTGGGCTTGGCTAAATGCCAAGTCACCCAGCCAGCCGTAATTTGCATTTTTCTATCTCCTAAATGTCTTATTATTTTTCTTTTTATTAAATCTATTTCTTAAAATTTATAAGTGAAGTTCGTTTTTCACAGCCTAAATGTGTCCTGTGTTGGCTCTCTTCGTTTCATTGTACTTCTCAGTCAGTCTTTTTCTGCACTAAGTCCTGAAGGTTATCTAAATCTTCTCATGAATATTTTGACTAGAAATGAATGCAGAATGCTGGTTATTCGATCAGGGTCTACCTCTGAGTTAAAGAGATGCCCTCTCGTTACATCCTGGACCCTTTGTAATCATCTCCAGTGAAGCTGATAAACAACTTGTGCTGAATAATTGCAAGCATCGAAGTAAACAGAAAAACATAGAAACAGATAAAAGAAGGGAGGGGAAATGAAAATCACTGAAGTTCTGTGCAGTCCCTGTTCAGAAGACAGACTCTCCATGCAAGAGTTTCTGTGAATGATAGAAGCTATGAGAAGCTATGCAGCATGGATTTGGTGAGACGCAGTGCATGCCAAGCAATTTCCATGGATGTGATCTGCCTGTAGTAGAAGGACACCAGTACCCTGCTGGTTGAGGCTTGTGGATAGCAGGCTGTGGCTACTTGGCTGTGAGAGGGTCTGTGCGGGTGCACAGGGGGAAGGCAAAGCAAGAGAGGAGGTCCTGAGATATAAAGTAATTTGGCTAAGGGGTGCTCTCAGTTTTTTGAGGAAAAACTTGAAATCTGGGGTTTTTAAATGGGGGTAACCAAGAGGAGGAGACAGATTTATAAGTGAGTAATAAAGTGATGATGGATGAGCAGGTTATGTAGGAAAGCGGAAGGGAAGGACAGTTCTATTCCCTCTGCAGCCTAGAGTGCCTGGAGAAGCAGGGTGCTGTGTTTAGCAGCCTTGGGAGGTTCAGGCTTTCTCTGGTTCCTCTTACATCCCTTTCAGATTCAGTAAGGGAAGTGAACTACCGGGAGCTGCTGTCAAAACATTTAAGATCACACTCCTGCAGGAGACAGCTACCAGGCCTCCAGGGCCGATTTTGTCCCTCTAGAGCTAACTCACAAAATTCAGGAGTTGACATCTGGCTGGCCAAAATGACAAGCACATGGAGATGTCCTTCTCGGTGGCCACTCTCTCTGAGACCTCACTCACAAAGTCTTTCTCAGCAGCAAGCAATACTTAGCATTCTTTGAACTTGGCAATGACTAATTAATATCTTGCAGGAGGGAAGAAAGATACTGGTGTTCATCTTTACACTATAGAATTATGTACTACAAATAGAGGCTAGACAGCTGTTGTGGGGAATTTTCAACTAATGAAAATTTAGTTGAAATAGTGCTGTCACCTTTGAAACAGAAAGGAGGGGAACTCTTCAGTTGTTTCTTTCTAATTTGTGTTTTACAGTGCTCCATATTCTGGACTTTGCTCTGGACAAAACCTGTATGACCCTGTGACGTACCGCAGGCTGGGAGTGTAATGATTTGTCTTTTAAATATTATTACAAAAGTCAACAAATCATTTCTGGAGTAATAAAAGAGAAGGTTGGGAGAAGACATTTGTTAACACAGCAGATTTTCCAGGACCTAAGAAATGTGGTTTCAGAACAGAAATAACTTATTCTTTGTTTCCTGACCACTGAAAACATCTCAACATCCCATCTGATTTTCTCTTAATATCTCCTTCACTGGTCTTTTGACATCTGACAGAAGAAACAGTGTGGAGCAAAAATCTACCTGAATTTCTGTGCTACACAGGGAGGTGAGTTTTTGAGCAGAGCCTTTAAATAACTATGATGTTTTAGAAGAAAGTATGACAATATATAGTAAGTCTTATTTAAGTGCCACAGGCTGTGTGCATAATGCTTTATTCCTTAAATGTTACTGCAAAAGTCAGCAAAAAACTGCTGGAGTAATAGCATAGAAATCTAGGAGAAGAGATTTTTTGTCACAGCAGCAAAAGGAAAACTGGATGACATTTCCTAACACTGTAAGTTTTGTAAAGTGCAATTTTTAAAGGAACTGGAGAGAGTTATTATTAGCTCAGAGTTTTTTATACTTTTCTAGTGTTCATTTTATGCATCTGAACACAAGGGGACAGCTTCCATTTTGGCAGTGGGCAGGGTGCTGTAACCCTTTGTGGGGAGCCCCAGGCAAGGGCTGCATCTGATGTGAAGCCAGGTGACTCCACTGAACGGAGCTTGGCCACCTGAGACTGAGGATCTAGTTCATCCCTCACAGTCATTTTATGTAAGTCATTAATAAGTGAAGATTTCATCCAGTGTGGTCCTAAACTAAGATTAACTCCTTCCTTTGGTGCTTGGTGAAATGAGTAGAGGAAGTAGAGAGGCACAGGGGAATTGCTGGGCACAGGGAGAGAGTCTGGGGCTCTTGGGCATCAAGGCTGCCTGTCCACTCTGTTGCTCTGGTTTAACTATAGTCATTTTGGCAGCAACTTTAGTCAAACTGAAGCACAAAACAGAATAAAGTCCTTCCAATTCAGACTGCCATATTTGGATTTTAAGTGATCAGCATATGCTCATACCCTGGAACTAGCCCTTTCTCAATTATAAGCATGTTCCCAGGGCTTACAATGATGAAAATTTGCTTGTAGATAGAGCCCAGGGTGAGAACAAATACTTTTACTGGCTGTACTGTCCATGAGCAGCTTTGTGTCCTGTTTCTCTCTGTGCTCTTTGACCTGTGCTGCTGTGTGGTTTACCATCTAACTAGAGTCTGTAGGTTATAACTGTGGGTCAGCACACCCAAGCATAGATGCACTGGCAGGGCTTTATCTTCTTGTTTTCCCTCTGTCTTTAGGAACTTCACCACTTTGTCAAAGCAGATTGGAAGTTGCTAACAGGTTGACAGAGTTGTGAGAGATGAACAAAACATGTTCAGTGTCATTGTATAAACTTCATCTCTTTTAGAAACTGTCAGAATCCGGAGGGTTTGTGTAGCTGTGACCTTTACAGAGATGACTGATCTAGTGACTCACCCCAGTCACAGGGAGTGAGGACTTCTAGGCTCCTGTGCTGTCAACCTGTTCCAGCAGGTTACAGGAGCAGTTTGAATTTCTCAGCCAAGCAAGTGGGAACGGGGTGCTCACCAACATCTCTTTTTCAGAACATGCCTAGAAAATGAAGAGGTTCCTGTGTTGGCCTGAACAGCTCTCTGCTGATAAAGCTTTTTGCATCTTGATGGCTGCTGCTCGTCTTTTTCTCCTGACAGGTACAGTAATCCCGCTCAGAATCAGACAAATAGTGTTGACAGGAGGCTTTGGGCATCCCCCAGCTCACAGAGTGTCTGATGGTGTCCTGGTTTGTGCACACACAATTTATCACTACAGGAGCCTACTTTCCTCGTGTTTTGCCCCAGAGCAGCAGTTGTTCTTATTCTGGCCCTTTCCCTTCAACCATTACCGGGGTCCCTGAAGCATGCTGGGCAGAGGCCTACAAGTCTGGACACAATGCATACCCTCTCCTGGGATGGTGGTTCAGTCTGGGCTGCAGATGAGTCAGTACAAATAAGAAAATGCATCAAGGAGTGAAATGTCAGGTTTTGACTGCGTCACAACTGTCATCCACATTTGGAGGTGAAAAGGCTGGTAGTTTTGTCATTATTCATTTCTTTCCCTCCTAGGTCTTTTGCATTTCTCCATGGTTTTTTTCTAGTTTTGCTTTGGTGACTGTAAAATAGGAGCTGTGCAGTTGCTCCTTGGTGTCCTGGAGAAAGCACAAAGCTACTGACACAACCAAGTTTTGCAGCAATAATTCAGGCTCCAAGCTCAACACAGTAAGCTGTGTGTTGTGAACAAGCTCAGCATCCTTTTACTCCACCATAAATCCCAGCAAAACAATAACTAGTTCTAGGCTGGGTTTTGTATTTCTTTGTTTCACTTCACTTCACTTCACTTCACTTCACTTCACTTCACTTCACTTCACTTCACTTCACTTCACTTCGTCACGTCACGTCACTTCGAACAATGCAGGGCACAGAGATAATTCATGCCTCTAAAATGCACTCTGTAGGACTGGGGTCACTACCAGTGCACAGGGCTATTGAGGAAAACTCCAACTCTTTCCAAAGAAAACCTTCGTAATAAAAAGACTGAATTAAGATCTAGCTCCTGCCAAATCTATCAACTTTTTCTCAGCTTTGGTTAGGAAAATCAGACACCCAAACTGAATACTGATACTGAACCATATGGACCCTAGAGCTGAAATATGTATTGATTCCTATTTGACATGTCTTGAGGACTTTCTTTACTTTTGCGGAATTAAACTTGTCTTTTTGCTGGTAGTGTGGGTGGTCTCAATTAAATTTCAAAGGTAGCAGAAACAAGAAATAGAATAAATTTTTAAATTCTTTAATCATAATGCAGGGAGGTACTCAAATGAAGGGCATAGGGCAGCTTTTCTTTGGAAGTGCCGCCTTATTTCCCTTTTTTACTCTCTTTCCTAATGATGTTTGCTTACGGAAGCACCTTATCTGCATGAAGAATGTCTGTATTTACTGGGAAGGAATGATAAATATGTGTCCAAGTGTGTGTTCTCATCCTCTCACTGACTCAAACTGCATCTCTTCCTCCCCCTACCTCACCCACACACTACTTTCTAGTTTTCTTCTTAAGTTTAAATAATCTGAGAGAGAGATGAATATATTGTGAGGCTGGGGAGGGCTTGGTTGCATGGGTGCTGGAGGAAAAACCACATAATTTGTATCCCTCAGTTTTCTTTTTCTTTGTCTCTTGGGCGTTTAACTAATTAGATACTTCTGGCTTCTTGTTTTCTGTGTATTCCTGAATCTGTCAAATGGTATTAGTGTTGGTAGGCGCTCCGTGGATGGAACATCCAGGTCTGTCTTGCAGCTCCATGAGCTAAAGCCCATGTATCTTTTTCCAAAGAAAGAGTCAGCAAATACCCATCATGCCAGGTCACGTTTCTGACCTACTGTAAGCAATGGGTTTGAAATGGCAATGTGGCAGCTTGCTCCTGGGCTTGCCAGTGTCTTGGTGGAAGAGTAAAGCAGAATAGATTAGTTCTCTGATTTCCAAAGTTTATGCTATCTCAGATACAAAAGGCCTGAGTAAAGTGGAGAGATGTCCAAATGGAAATCTAAGATTCATCAAGCATGGGAAAAGCAGGCTTGCTGTTTTTACAGCTTCCTGTGTGTCCCAGGAACAACAGGGACTGTGGTCTATCAAAGCAGGTTGCTAGACAGTTTGATCTTTGGAACTTCTGGTCCATTTTTCTTGCTCTCCATCCTACTCCGTGAGTGTGGGATCCTCCTGACTCAGTTCTCTACCACCCTTGAGCACTCTGCCTCTGTTGAGGAGGCACAACCATTTTCTAGATCATGAGGTGACAGCAAAACACCTCCCAGGGGTATTCAGGGGCTGGAGGTCTGAGCTGAAGACTGAAAGTTCTGAGCTTAGTCTGCAAGAGCCAAACCTGGAGAGATGACTCAGAGCTGGATTTCAGTTGCTTTATTGTCCACTTGCTGCAGTTTGACCCTGTGCTGACTTCACAGCCTGTGGCTTAGTGCAAAGGGAAAATCAATTCTGTGTCTAGCAAGCCGAAGTTTAGGTACTGTAGCATGCCTGCTCAGAAGGGGCTTTTGACTTCAGCTGTCCTTTGAACTTCACAAGATAATTTGAAGTCATTTAGGATAAAAATATGAGACTTCAGGTTATTACCAGTCTCTGTTTCTGTTGTTGTCCATGGATGAATTGTCATTGATTTGAGCAAGTCAGAGACGGACAGTTGTATTTTGAGCATGGGGGAGTCTCCTTAACATGAACTACAGTAGAGAAAACAATGTTTTATTAATGAAGCATGGTCTTATCCTGCTTCTTTCTGACCACATTCCTTATTCACAGACATTTGGCTTTGTATTCATAGGTTGAATTTATTTCTCTGAGTCAGAGCTGGAATGTCAGAGTGTGAAGTAAAAAACACCAATTACCAGCCTCGCAAGGAAGTGCAAAATGTTGCGATCCTGCTTTTCTTTAAGCACCCAGGCCTGTTATGTAACAGGATGATTTGGTTCACTGCAATTTTTTTTTGTACGTGTGTGTAAAAATTCACAGTGCCAGAGGTTTACATCCAAAAAGGAGACACAGGAGTAATGGGAGAGGCCATAGGACATTTCCCCCAGGGTCTCTCAAATTGTTGGAGGACACAGTCTCCTTTTAATCCTGTTTTCCTGGCCACATCATAGTCTCTCTTTCCCCATTGGCTGAGGTACTTGAGAGGTACAGACTTCTCAAATTGCCTGCTACATGACCCCCAAATACACCCCCCTCCCCCTTTTTGTATCTCTTCTTCTTTAAATTCAGGAATTTTATATGGCTTTGATTGAACAACATTCCTTGTCAATTAGTACCATTCTTCTAAATTTTATGGTTCCTTTCTGTTACTACCTTATCTATCAATCTCTGGCCTTACCTACAACCAGGCTTACACAGTATGTTTGCGTGTTTGTAAGAACACACCCATTCCTTTCACAGGTAACAAACATCATCCATTTTCTCCCCATCTGCCTGGTGATGTGGCAGATTGCACACAAAATGCAAAAATCACATCTGCTTTGACAAGGTGATCCACTTCAAGGAAAAATAATTATGAATGGCTCCCTGGAGTTCTTTACTTTGAAAACAGGCAGGATGGCCAGCATTTAAAATGGGAATCCTTATGCCAGGTAATCATTAGCCCAGAGATGATGAATATCAATGTTCCTTTCACAGGCATTACAAATGCCTTTCCCAGAAGGCTAGCACAACTTACACGGGCAAGAAGGGAACACAGATAACTGTCCTCCAACACAACACATTAAAATGGATCAAGGTGCATAAGCTCTGGTTTTCTCTGTGACCTAAATCCTGTTTTCTCCCTTGTTTTGCTGTGTTGACACATCTGTGAAGAAGAAAACCCTGCGTGGCTGTATTTTGCCCTTTGCTTTCACTCTGCTGAGGAACCACAGCACCTCCTTGTAACCATGACCTTTGCAGGAGGACTCAAACTTGTCACCTGACCTGTGCTCTTCCTCACACTTTTGCCAGGGTGTATTATCTGGCCTTTTTTTGGTTCTTTCCAGCAGCCTTCAGTGAAGCATCCTCAACAAGGGCCCCCACACTGCCCCTGGTACCTCCAGCCAGTACCGATGGTACCATTCCATGTAAGTGCTCAGGGGGCCATTTTAAATGTTATCGTGGCCATCATTGACACTGACCGACACTGTAGATGTGACAATTTAAGGGTTTAAAGCCCTTTCTGCTTAGCAAGGTGTCCGCAAATCCTCCTGTCTCTGCCTGTGCGTTCTCAGCAGGCAGTAAAAGCTGAGACAGTGCACCTCAGGTATGAACCACAGCTTGGTTGTTAAGGTGTGATAATGTGACCATGTGTTTGGGCCCTTGAGGTCTTTAATAAAATTTGTACCAATGCAGCAGTAACATAGACTTGGACACTGCAGTCAGGATTTTCCCAAAGAGCCTCAGTGCTATGGGAGCGGGAATAGAACCATGGTCCTACAGGAGAGTGAGGAGGTGGGAAGGGGAGCAAACACCTTCTGTGCAAGATGCAGGATGTATCTCACCTCTGTCCTCTCCTTACAGTCAGATTCTTTAATGTTCACATGTACTTTTCTCTTCTCTACAAAATGGAGACAGCACCTGATTGCTTTCATGCAAGGAGGCTCCTTGAATACTGGGTGAGTAGCTTGCTTTTCTCATTCTCATGTGTTTCTAGCAAGTATCACATGAGGACAGCTGGTAGGATCATAGAATACTTTGGGTTGGAATAGAATGGGTTGGAAGGGACCTCTATAGGTACCTAGTCCCATATCCAGTGTACAGAACACAAACTGTTGGGACAACACAGAAATGAGCATCCATGTAACAACTGTGGTCTTTCAGAGTCGTGTTATTCAACATATAACGGGACAAAATGAAATTCTGAAGGAAGTGAAAAGCATTAAAATTTTGCAAAAATTCTTAGCCTCTTTCACTGGGATTTAGAGTTTTGATGACAATTCTAAATTTACAAGCAGATCTAGAAAAAGTATTGATATATCATACTAATAAAAATGTTACTGTTTTCTTTCCAGTTTAATATCATATTTACTGGACAAGGATTTGTTGTGACAAACTTTAAAGTCAGGTAAAGTTCTGGGTGTGTGGTGGTGTCACCTTGACCCTCTGTCCTTTGAGCAGTCAGGTTCCAGATACCAATTTCTCAACTGACCAGTCTGTTTCGGGGTCACAGAGGGGAATGAGGCTCACAGACCCCAGGGGCTGGCTGGTATCACACTGACTCTTGTGTGTCAGTGTCTAATGAAAGGATGTTATAATTTGAAAACGCTGCTAAAAACAATGGTTTCTTGCACCAGATTCCCCTATTTTGGTCCTTTTAGCCCATTCCACCTGTTTTCGCATCCAAACTGTAAGCAGCAGAGAGGGATATTTTAGCAATTTGTAAACATGGCATGTGTACCGATTTAGAATTTTGTCATTTTATGTCTGTTTTGACTTCCTATTTTCTTCTCTGACTTCCACAGGTACTGCTTGTTTTATGACTGACAATACAGTAACATGCTGCACTTGTTCACATGGGATGAATCCAATTCATTAAACATCAAGGGAAGGTTCTTCCCATTCTGGAAGAAACATTTTTTTGTCAGAATGCATATCAATTATAGCACTTGTTCCTGGTGACTTCTGTAGATCTACTTATGCTGAATTCAAGATGACTTCTAAACTGTAAAGTCTGGCTTATTGTGGTCACAAGATGTTTTTTTTAGGTGGTAGCAGAAATGGGCATGTTACAGTTACATGCTACTGTGAAATAATTGTTCGATTCTCTTTGTTTTCAGGGATAACTATCCACTCCACCATGCGTATCAGAGGACTCACGTGTGTAATTTTTTATTTTCTGATACCTCTTATAGACAGATATATTTTTCTTACCTCTGCATAGAGGATATAGTAGTTGAAGGGTCTAAATGTTGATGCTATTGTGTTTTGTTGAAATTATTTAATTATCCTATGAACCCCTGACAGTAGTGTGAAACAAAGGCTCTTCCCAGGTGTCAGGTCCCAGTAACAGTTAAAGCAACAGGCTCCGCTTTAATGAGCACACTGAGTTTCTACTAATTGTTTTCCTTAAAAAACAATTTGTTCCTGTTGATTCTAACCAGTTTCTAACTTTCTGTGTCCTTCCATGCAAACTGAAGGGGAAGGTAAAGCAGATGTCACAAAGGTAAGACCCAGAGTTATAAACTGGATTTACATAGTTTGTAATGATTTAATTTCTGGGGGGGCAGGGGCGGGAGGGATTATATCCCTCCATGGCTCTTTAAGTTTCAGAGTGACCAGAAAAGTGCACACGGAGGTCAGAACCACAGGAACGCTTGACTTGGAGGAAACATGTTTGGGTATCCAAAGTTTCCCTCTCATTTCCCAGATCTTGGGAGATTCACAGTGCTCCCATGTGAGAGGTTTGTACTGTGAGGTTTGTTGTGCTGTGAGGTTTGTACTTCCCTGTAAGAGCTGGTCCTGGGCAGGGTCCTTCACTAGAGCCAGAACTGTGAGTGGACAGTGCCCAAGAAGGATACCAGGATGAATCCTGTGTGTCTTCTGTAGGAAATCCTAATTGCCTTCTGGGGCTGTGGATGGTTTAGAAAGACCATGATGATTGGTGGACAACCAATGTGAATTGAAAAAGCTTGAAATATCCCAGCCCTAAGGAAGTCTTACTCATTAGCCCTCAGTTAAATTAGAGGTCCACAAGGCCATCCACCCACGGCTTCTTGCATTTTCCTGCCATGCCTGAAGCCACTCAAAGAGACATACAGTCTTTCCAAACCTTCCAGAGTCAGCAAGCATAATTACTTAGACCAAAAGCTGTTCTGAGGAGAAGTGGAATCCACCAGAGATACTGAAAGTGGTTGGTTAAATCCTGGTCTTCCAGAGAGCCGTGGAGTCACAGAGTGCTCAAACACCTCACTGTTTTATGATTGTCTCTCGCCAAACTTTAAATATGGAAAAACCCTTACTTGTGGCGGAGATGTTCATTTGCCAAATAAAGTTCTTAGGAAATCTTTGGAGGCATATACCATGAAACCATAGAGAGACTCTTGTACCTGTATTCCAGTATTTTCTGGTTAAGAAAGCATTTCCTCAATGCTGCACTTACAGTGAGAAAAACACATACCTTATCCAATTCAGTGTAATTATCTGGGTTATGCCTTGATTTTGTAGCCATTTGTATTTATGAAATGTTACGAACATGGCAGCCTTGTTTTTGTATTCTCTTTGTAGCTACATCTGTAAGGCCACTGTTAAGGACACATCCCTGGAAATACAAGACTTGAGTCTTAAGATCAAAGAGTTGTTAAATGACACTTACAAAGAAGGACCATTTTCCCTGTATGTGAAACCTGAAGATACGGCTGTGAAGTCAATAGGTAAAACCTCACTGAAACTTCACTGGAAATCATATATTTTGCAAGTCTGTTTATAAGTGGTTTTTTAATGAAATTTATATTCAGTAGAGAGGTTAGGCTAGAAAATATCCTTACAAGTAACCAGACTGACCTTGTGATGTACAATCTGTAGAACATCATGCAATGACAGTGATATCAAAAACTTGAGTTCTAGATGAACAGAGATAAGTTCCAACAGAGATAAGTTCCAACATGAATCCTGGAGCCCAGGCAGGTCTGAACACCTTTGCAATGAAGGCAGAGTAGAGCTAATGCAGCTACAAATCCAGGAGCTCCTGGTGGTGGCAAGTACCCCAGGGAGACTGAAACCAAACAACCAAACCTAATCTACCTGCCAGCATTTTCTTAATGCATATTGGACCAATCCTCAGATGGCAAATAAATATTTTGTTGGTTTCATCACCATCTCTGGTCTTCCTCATAAAACACAAGAGTAAGCCAGAGATAAGAGCTAACAGACTATACCTGAGATTCAAAACCACATTTTATAGCAGTAACTTACAAAATATCAGTTGCAGATGATAAAACAACAAGCCTGGAGGAAAGACATTGATGGGTTAATGAGGGGCAGTGCGAAGCACTTTCGGATAAATCAGAGAAGCCTGGAGGGTGTGCTGTCATTCAATATGGTTTGTGATGCTGGAAATGGGTCTTGTCAAACAAAAGAGAAAAAATTGTAGAATAAGAGATTAAATATTTAAACAAAATGTTTTCTTATGGACAGCAAACCTGTAAAATGCTCCTGTCCAGTCTGCAAATTAGAACTCACTCCCATAGGGAAACAAGGTCCACAGGACAGCTCGGTCCCTGGGTGTCAGCAGGTTGGGGGTCAGGGGGAAGGTGTGCCTTTTTTGTGTCTTCTTATTGAGTCTTTGTAAAGAGCTTTTATTTATTTCCTCCTCAGCACTAGTGGGTTGTCCAGAAAGCTTTTCCGTCATGAGGTACAAGGGGAATTATTCCCGGCCTGTAAGAAGTCCAGCCTCCACGACAGCAGTCAGCTGCAGGAAAAACCCTTTTCAGTCTGCTCAGAGGAGCTGGTGAGTGATGAGACAACTTGTATTGATTCTTCCATGGAAAACAGGAGGGAGCAGCAGGTTCTGTAATGGCAAATCAGATAGCAGTCCGCCACAGCACACAGCAGTGCCATGCCAAGGAAGATGCAAAGAAATCCAGAACTGGTCCTGCACAAGCTGCAGGAAAAGGGTATGGCATCATTCCAATCACCTGCAGCAGGGAGAACCTGTACTCTGGAAAAGTACAGCAGGGACCTGACTTTCTGCTTGGGCAGGAAGGGGAACCCTTGCCCTGTAGGATTTTATGCCTTCTCTTAATGACTCCTGTCCTCCAATACCTCAAGATGTGTTTCACATGGCTCTGGCATTTGGGCTCTGTCCACACTCTGCTGGGTGAGTGCTAAGTCAGATCTGACTTCAAAGTCCATTTTCAGTTGGGTTAATAAATTGCAATCCTAGCTATCTGAGTGGGAAATATGAGGAACATCATGATGATATATTTTTTCTGGTAACAATATGCATTGTTTTAATTTTTCAGTGAAATCAGTATTGAACTTGAGCAAGGTTTTTGGAAGAAACCAAACATGACTAAATGCAAATTACTGGAAAAACTTCCAAATAATATTCTAGACCTCCAAGATATCAAGCTAACAGAAGGTATGGCACCAGACACTTCAGTGACAGATAATGTTCAAGTTGCACATCAGAAGAAGTGATAAGGTTGTTTTAGTGCACCCTGCGGATCTGATCATCTTAAATTTTTAATTGTTGATAAATTGTGCAGGTCCTTCCAAATTCACTATCAAATAATTTATTCTCAAAGCCTACACTTAGGTTTATGGCTAGGTAAGTAACCAGTGAATAATGTGGCAGGTTTTGCCTGTCTATGTGCTCTGTTACCACATCAAAGCAGTCCAGAGTATTTCATGGAAAGAAGAACAAGTCAGTGTCTGTAGTTGAAAAGTTGGTGCTGTAATCCTTGTAAGCTATGAGATGAGCTCTACCACCTCTTTATACTTTTTTTAAGCTGTGCCAAACACTGCAGGTAGGTTGAATGGTGAAGAAGCCCAATACTAGAGCTTATCCTCATCCTCAGCAGGGCATCATATAATAGGTCATGGAAAGATATCTGCAGTTGCATACAGTCTGACTCCCAGGGTGAAAAATCTGCTTCTATTTAAAAATTATAGAACAATGATCAGATGATGAATGGCAAATACAAAATACCATTCAGGATTTTGCTTTTGCTTTTGGTTATGAAGTAAGCAGCATTAGGGACAGGGGCAGATATTATGTAATTAGGATCTCACTAATTCTTGTAAACAACCAAAGTTAGAACTAAATAATATTTGCAGATAGTATTTATAAATCCAAAATCAGGTGACAGTATTCTTTTGAAAATTACATTGTTTTCTTCCTTTAAAATAAAATCTGGATATGCAGATTTTACTTCAAAGTTTTTTCTGGTTTCATTGACATGTTGAGGGTTTATTGACTTATTCTTAGGACATAAATTTGTAACAGATCAGGAGCATTCGAGAGAAACAGGTAGCTGTATGGCCAGATAACTATGCTACGTAAATCATCTGCACTTCCTTTTTTTTTCAGAGAATGCACAATATATTGTACAGAATATTTTATACCTCTTGCCTGATGTAACACTGCGTGTGAAAGAAGTAGAAATCATTGCGAGTAAAATTTCTGATATTGTAGAGCTTGCAGATGTGAGTGTGACACTTGCAGAGGCTGTATTGTCTATAGTAGACTATATTCTGCTGCAAGAAATAGAAGATGAGAACTTCAGAAAAATAACCAATAGGTAAGTGTCCTGGTTTAGGACAG
>VYXD01009969.1:1318-11740 GCA_013397195.1 Hylia prasina | reverse complement strand
CCTGTGAGATATATATATATATATATATATATTAAAAAATCCTTCAAAAGCTTCCCCGGGAGTGTCGAGCCGGAAGCTGTTGAGGAGCAAAAGGAGAGGGGGAGAGGGAAATCTGTCTGCAAGTGGTTAAAAACTCCAGAGCAGCATTTTGATGCCACTGGCTACTGGCGCTCTGCATTGCGTCTTCCCCCGTCTTTGTGCTCCAAATACTTGTTGGAACAGCACAAATGTCCTTCTGTCTCCAATAATCGCCACTTTTAGGTGACTAATCTGGGCGAAAGGTTATTATTTGGCTTCTTAATGTCCCTCGAAGCCATCGCGGCGGAGATAAGATTGCAGCCGGCCCCGCTGGGGCTCTGATTTTTTAATTTTCAGTATTTATTTGGATACTCGGTGAGGCTGGGTGAGTTACCACAGCAACGACTCTGAGTCTTGAACATGAAAGGGCTCTTATTGTGCCATGTGGTGCCTCAGAGATACAGAGAAAGGAGGAGGCGGGGAGGAGAATTCCTCTTTAGAGAAACAATAGCCAGACATTATGTGAACTTTTGGGGCTTTATTATAAAGTTTGAAGCGGGGCGGGGTGGGGGGGGAAAGGAGCTACGACAGTTTGGAGTGAAAAAAAAAAATCAAAAACCCCAAAAAGTGCTGACTTACAGAAGTTTGGGAAGAGAGGTGTATGTGTGTTTAGAGAAATGTTAATTAATTAAGTGGGAAATGAAAGCTTGGCCTTTAATATTTGTATTTAGGTTTTTTCTCGGGCAGATCGTTCTGCACAGGCAGGTCAGAGCTCAGGGGCAGAGCCTCAAGTGCGGGGTAGGTTTTTTATTTTTTAATTTTATTTTATTTTTTGAACGTTGTTCTGCCTTTTCTCGAGAGAGAGAAAGGGAAAGGGGTGGTATGAGGATGTGGAGAAAGGTACCGGAGTGCAGCCCGGCTTGCATTGTCCGGGATAACGGAGCCACTGCGGCTCCAGACAATGGGAAAACCTGGATAATGGGGTTACTAAAGGGTGCAGAGCAGTGAATGGCTGCGTGTGGGAGCAGCTTTGGTGCAGGGGAGCTCATTAATTCAGATTTTCTGCTACCTTGGCCGGCTGCAGTGCCGCTCCAGTGTCCCTGTGCTGCGTCCCCGTGTCCCAGAGGGGTTTATTTGCTGCTGGGCTGAGCTTTGGGCTTGGCTTTACCCTCCCTGTGAGGCCAGCTCGGGGTGTCCCTGCCNCCCCGCTGGGGCTCTGATTTTTTAATTTTCAGTATTTATTTGGATACTCGGTGAGGCTGGGTGAGTTACCACAGCAACGACTCTGAGTCTTGAACATGAAAGGGCTCTTATTGTGCCATGTGGTGCCTCAGAGATACAGAGAAAGGAGGAGGCGGGGAGGAGAATTCCTCTTTAGAGAAACAATAGCCAGACATTATGTGAACTTTTGGGGCTTTATTATAAAGTTTGAAGCGGGGCGGGGTGGGGGGGGAAAGGAGCTACGACAGTTTGGAGTGAAAAAAAAAAATCAAAAACCCCAAAAAGTGCTGACTTACAGAAGTTTGGGAAGAGAGGTGTATGTGTGTTTAGAGAAATGTTAATTAATTAAGTGGGAAATGAAAGCTTGGCCTTTAATATTTGTATTTAGGTTTTTTCTCGGGCAGATCGTTCTGCACAGGCAGGTCAGAGCTCAGGGGCAGAGCCTCAAGTGCGGGGTAGGTTTTTTATTTTTTAATTTTATTTTATTTTTTGAACGTTGTTCTGCCTTTTCTCGAGAGAGAGAAAGGGAAAGGGGTGGTATGAGGATGTGGAGAAAGGTACCGGAGTGCAGCCCGGCTTGCATTGTCCGGGATAACAGAGCCACTGCAGCTCCAGACAATGGGAAAACCTGGATAATGGGGTTACTAAAGGGTGCAGAGCAGTGAATGGCTGCGTGTGGGAGCAGCTTTGGTGCAGGGGAGCTCATTAATTCAGATTTTCTGCTACCTTGGCCGGCTGCAGTGCCGCTCCAGTGTCCCTGTGCTGCGTCCCCGTGTCCCAGAGGGGTTTATTTGCTGCTGGGCTGAGCTTTGGGCTTGGCTTTACCCTCCCTGTGAGGCCAGCTCGGGGTGTCCCTGCCCCTTGTGAGAAACCGGGTGCAGAAATATCCCAAAATATCCAGGTATTAACCCGAATTCCAGGCCGGCAGCGTTTTCTAGGGGTTACCATCCTGTTTTCTCCTCCCCAGCCGCTTTGGCTGTGCAGAACTCGTGGGTTCTGGCACCCTGTACCTGCAACACCTCAGGGATAACCCATTCCCTTCCCAAACACCCATCTGCAATCAGTTTGGATTCTTCTCTCCCAGCTCCAGCTCCAGGCAGGGCCAGAGTTTGGGGCAAGGGCAGGGAGGTGGGAACGTGTGAGGGGGGAGCAGGGATGGACCTGCTGGAGATGAGAACTCTGCTGCTTCAGCTTCCAGGGCTCAGCCCGAGGTGGCAGGGAGGTGTTATCCAGGATGTTCTGGTTTTCCAGGATGTCTTGGGGCTGGACAACCCCCAAAACTCCCTGTGAAACTGATGCCATCCTTTATTTGGGGTGATCCTGCAGCTTGTCCTGCAACTTCCACCCTTCACTCATCACAGCTGAGCAAAGTTCTTGGAGTTCCCCTAAAATTTCAGGGAAATGTCAGCTTTTGATGAAGGAAAAGGGATTTCACTGGGATTTAGCATTGCTCCAGCAACTTTGGAACAGCCCTGAGTCATTTCTCCAGTGCTTCCCATTCCTCTCTGCCCTGTGACATGCAGATCTTGGTGTATTAATTGTCAGTAAATTAACATCAGACAGAAAGAAATACAGATGTGGCTGAGTTCGTATATTATTAGTTAATGTTATTATGGTTATGGGACTCTCTGTGGAGTCTCTGGAGTGTTTGATCTCACCAGCTGCTTCCAGGTTTGCCCATGTTTTGTGTGTACATTGAATATTTGCTGGCCTGGAATATTTTTATACCAGAATTCCTTTCCCCCCACCACTGCCTGTAGTTTAGGAACTTAAAATTTTGGGTGGTATCATGTAACTACTTTAGGGTTCCTTTCCCTCTCCAGCACAAGTCCAACCTCCTTGCTTAATTAATTACCTGGGTTTCCAGCCCTTCTTTTAAGAAGCCCGTTGCTAAATTGAGTGAAGTGGATGAAATTACTGCTGCAGGTGGAGAACAAGGCCAATCAGGGTTTATTGCCTGAAAAGCATCACTGCCTGAAGTGATGATGATTGTACATTCCCGAGGATGTGCCAGCTGCCTGAATGTCTCTGCAGCATAAAAGATCCCTGGCTCTTTTCCTTTAGGGGATGCCTGGAAGTTAGGCTGAGATCTGTCAGGATAACACTGGCACTAAACCTCCCTCTAATTCTCCAGCTACGCACGAGGGTGGGATTAAGGGGGAAAAGTTGGGTTAAATCTCCACTCTCCTTATCAATAAGAGAAAAGGATGGTGGAGAAGTGATTTGGCTTTGATGGCTGGTGAGGCTGAGGAAAAATGGGTCAGAAGCAGCATTTTCCTGGCTGTTCCTAAAGCAGTGACACTTTAAATATGTTGTCATCAACGTGGTCTTCCCTGCTTTCCTGTGGTTGGCCACATCCAGGCACCAAAATCCTGGAGTTTCCCGCCTTTCTCTTGGCACAGCTCCCTCTGAACACCTGAAGAGGGAACACTGAACAGAAAGTGGATCTGAGGCCACTCCAAAACCTCCCAATCTGGTTTTAATTCTGTGTTTGCAGAGTGTCTCTCACAGCAGGACTGCAGACACTGTGCAAGAGGAATAACAACAGCACTTGGGCTGTGGCAGAAATGGTTATAAGCAATAAATTGGCCTTTTTATACTTAAAAGATGTGGGTGTGGCACCTTGAGGACACGTTTTAGTGGCGGGCTCAGCCGTGCTGGGCTGAGGGTTGGGCTGGATGATCTTGAAAATGGATCATTTTCAATCTAAGTGATTTTATGATTTAATATAGAAATGCTTCAGTATAAATGTACCGGCCGCATATGGACTCCCCATACGTGTGGTTTTAGAAATGGAGAAATCAAGAAAGAAATGACAGGACAGAAAGGGACAGGGGCAGAGTCACAAAAATCCTGCAGCTCACTCCTGTCCTGATGTGGAACCCACTCCACGCTCTGAGATGTGGGAGCTCCTTCCATTTCAGACACCCAACAGTCGTTTCCTCTTTAATCAATTGCTAAACCCCTGCCAGTTAAAAACACCAACCAGACAGGATTTAGGTAAGCTTGGGTCATCAGGAAATCTCTTCAGAAACTGTGGAGTAAATCAAGCATGTGGAAACGGCTGTTAAAAGCATTTTTATTGCTCAGCAATTTGAAAATAGGGAAAGATGAAAAGGAAATTATGTCCACGGTGAGCCGGGGGGGTGGTTTGTGCATCTCAGGAGACGTGAGCTGGAAACTGGAGCGTTGCTGAAGAGTTCTGACCCATGAAAAGTTGTGTCTCCCTCCAGCTGGCAGCAGAGCAGCAGTAACTGTGTGAGTGCTGGCCCTGCCTCGCCCAGGTCCACATTTTGGTAGGGAAAGGAGAGGAAAAGCTTTGAATCCTCTGCCTCTCCCCTTCCTGCCTGTCCCGCTGCACGGGATGCGAGGTGGAGCCTGGCTGGTGCTGGAAGCTGGGGTTCCTGGTGGATGCTCCCATCATTTCCATGAATTCCCATAATCCACAGCCCCGAGCACAGAGCTGCAAACCCCCCTCTGCCAGTGGGAGCAGGGGGGCGTGGGGTGTTCCAGAGTGAAGGCTCCCTGTCCCTGTACTCCTGCACTTCCCCCTCTGGAGCAGAGCCGATCCCAGCAGAGGTGCTGGGCTTGGCTTAGCAGGGCCAGGATGCAGGAACAGCCAATGCAGCAGCTCAGGGGAGGGTGGGCAGCCAGGCTGGGCATTCCTGGGGCAGGAGCACCATCCCCACGTGCCTCAGGGAGGCAGCTGGGGCTGGGAGGTGTCCAGGGAATGCTGTGAGAACTGGGGGTTGTGGAGCAGGACGGGATCTGCAAACCTGGGCCGGGCCTGAGAGCTCTGCATCCCTCTGGGCTGCTGAGACAGGGGCATTCAATGCCAGGAGGCTCCTTTGGGGATTATTTCCCCCTGGAAGTTGAGAACAGAAGGAAGAGAAGCTGCCAATAAAGAATTTATTTTTCTTTGGTTTATTTAGGGATTGTTTGCCAGGAGAGGCTGTGGTTGGAGGTGGCTCCGTGCTCTGTCTGTGGAGGTGTTGTGCTCAGCAGAGGAGATGTGAAAGGTCACTGATGCAGGGAGAGGAAACGGGGCTGAGCTGAGAGCTGACACTGCCTCGGTGAGGGGCAAGGCAGGAGCCAGTCCCTGCTCCAAAAACTTCCTCCTGGATTGTCCCATGGCTGTTTAATGCAGAGTAAAAAGATTAATTGCTGAAACAAACCTGTTGTGTTTCCACATAGATAAGTGATCAATACCTGTCTGTAGGAGCTGCATTCCAAATGTGCACTCACTCTTTATTATTAATTTCTGCTGGACCTCCTAACAGAAATCTGTTTTAAATCCCACTTTGCAACTTACTTTTGCTTCCTTTGAAACATTTTCTCTGTCTGAGGTGCCTGAAGTGCTTTGATGGCTCAGCAGAGAGGTAAATGCAGCATTTCTTTGTGCATGGGGCAGGAATGGCAGAGCAGCATCCATTGCTCCTGCCCTGTTCAAACTGCCTCTGAAATAGCTGGGCTCTTCCTCCTGATGCATAGGTTACATTCATTAATGATTTTAATTTAATTGCATTAATTCCTTGCACGCTGGCAGGAGAAAAAGCCCCCAGCAGAAGTGTGTGAAGCAGTCTGGAGTGATTTTTCCTCTCCTGCTCCGGGTATCATTATTAATTTCTCTAAACCTTGTTTCTATGTAATGGTTTGTTTAAACGTAAAAAAAAAAAAAAGCTACAAATGCTTTACCACGAGGTGTAGCACTCAATACCAAGAGTTTCAGTCCTGCTGGCTCTTCTACAGTTAGGAGTTTATGGCAGGAACACGTCTGAGAGTGATTTCCAAGTAAACACCCAAGTTCTGCTTGATGGAGATGCTGTGGGTATTTATTGCATTTACCCCTGCAACAAATGAAAAGATTTCACTCCTCTGGTAGGCACCAAGGCAGTTACTCCGAGGTCTCTGGTGATCTGGAGCTCTGGGAATTCACCCAGACACCTTTAAAACTTCAAAATCACTGAAAGAGCTCGTAGAAAAATTAGAAAAAAAACCAACCCAAAGTATTGTGTGTGGTGCACAGTTAAGGGGGTGATGCAGCCACAGGGAAAACAGCATTTGCAGGACAAGGGACTTTTAAATTCATGGGACATAAGACAAACATCCCCTGACACTCGCTCTGACCCTGCAAACTACTTAAATGGGATAAGCCAAGTTACCAACAGGCAAAGAAAGGATAAGGGAGATATTGAGAAGAAAGGAGAGTTCTTGGAATAAATCAGTGACCAGGCAGTGGCTTGAAAAGGCAGGGGGTGTGTTTTTGATAGAAAAAAATCCCCAAGAAGGAGTAGATGCATTCAGGTGAGAGTCAAAAATCAATTGGTGCAAGCTAAAGCTGTTTAGGGAAGTCTGGATGTAGAAATTTCCGTAGTGAAGGGTCAGTGTATCCAAAATCAAAGCGTTCCTCGCAGTTGTAATGACATTTTCCATGAGCTCTCTCAGGTGGGATGAGAAAGAATCCTGCTTTGTTTTGCTCTCCTCACATAAAATATTGTTAGTTCAGATTGGGGTGGCCACGTTTAAAATGCTCCAGCTGGGACCACCTTGGCTCATGGGGGTGCTGGGTGGCTCCTGCAGGGTTACAGGATTTGGGGAGCCCCTAAATCCCCTTGGGGCTATTCCTGGGGGCTGTTGGCTCCCTGCTGGTTTTGCACGTGGTTTTTGTGGGTGCCCTGGTGTTTGGCCAACCCACCACAGTTGTCCCACATCTTTGCAAAGTGCTTTAGGAACCCTCAGCAAAGGCAAGGCTCTACAGCCCTGGAGGTGTGGAAACTTCAGGGAAACCTCACTCAAAAATCCAGCTCTGCTAGAGAGGGTTCTGTTGTTGTAAATCTCCAAAACAAAGGGAGGAGATTCCGCTGTCACCTTTCCCCTCCCTCAGACTGTTAGGAGTTAAAGACCATGATTTAAATGTCTCTTTACACACAGAAATCCAGTGGGGAATCCAGGGGGAGAGCTCAGCAGCCCTCCCAGGGCTGCAGAAGTTGCTCCACAAATACCTCTGCTCTGCTCTCACCTCTCAGCCCTGTGCAGCGAGGGCTCCTTTTGTGGCAGGGACAAAGTTGAGCTCAGCAGCGACTTGGAGTGGAAGAACTGAAATGGATCCACTCGATTCAGGGGGATGATGAGCTTCCTGTGAAGAGCTCTCTTCGCAGAGAGCTGGGGTTTTAGGCAGGCTGTGCTGACTCTCAGCCCGGGGGCACGATTAAGGAGATGGATATTCTTGCCTTTTTCACAGCTCTGCTGTGGTGCCCATGGGCAGCTGGCATTGTCCTCTCACAGACCTGCCCACGCTGCCAGCTCCTGGGGAGTGCTAAGTCTGGAATTCTGCACATGGGAATTCCAGGTTGATGTCCAAATTCTGGCCAGCCACGGCGTAGGGTGCTTCAATTAGGTTGGGAAAGTCCAGCAAAGTGAGGAGTTGCCTTTCAAAGAAATCTTCCAGCTTTGCCAAGGTTGTAGGATCAAAGAGGCCTGTAAATCAAATTCCTGACCCACTCTGGGTGTTGTAGAGCTGGTTGGATTCAGGGTCCAGCCTCATTCCTGTGCCACTGTGATGGCTGAAAAATCCTGCATTTTGATGCTCCTTGTGGTTGTTTTTTGCTCTAAACTTCATGTTCAGCTCTGATGTTGTCTGCACTCTCAGTTGAGGTATCTCCATCAGGCTGGGATTAGGCACCAGAAAACTCTTTAATCCTGTAGGGATTGATACACAACAAGCCCTTTTATGCTGGCAAAAACACATCCAACCCTCTCAGTGCAATAAAACCGCTTTTAGCTCTTCTTGCTCAGAAGAAAAACCCCAAACCTTTTTGCCTTATATCAGAAACTACGAACAAATCTTGATTCCCCCCCGCCTCTTTTTTTCCCCTTTCTTTTCTTCCCTTCTCTTTTAAAGTATCATGTCTTATTGAAGTTGAGCTGTTTTCAGGTTAGAAACGCAGCACAAATGATGCAGCTCAGCTCCTTCAGAAGAATTGCACTTCAGCATCTCTCCACGAGTATTTATCACATGTACCTGTGCACACAAAACATTTAGCCTTGAGACAGCTCTCTCCTGAGAGAGGAGAAAATTAAATTCCCTGAGCTCAACGCTGCTGCTTGTGCAGTTTGTCTTTTTCCCCTCCTTCCATCAACTCTATTTTGCCTGGAATATAAAACCAGAGGTTGTCACAGGTAAATGCCTGCTGTCATTTATTACCCTACAACAAGACTGAAAAAAATCATCGTTAATCTAATTCGTTAAACTGAGCAGAGTCCCCTGGAATTCTGTGGCTGCATCTTTCCTGCATTATTTGCTGTCTCAGCTTTATCACAGCAACCTTTGATTACTTTTAATCAGGGATGTGAAGTGCCTGGCCCAAAGTTGTGTGGAAGATCAGGGGGATGCTGGTACAGCCCTGGGAGATGTTCTGCTTCCTGCTCTGTCCTTGCCCCACCTTCAGAGTTCAACTTGCTTGCAATTTAACATTAAACGTGTCTGGATTACCTGGTGCACACTGGAAGATGTTCCAGCTCCTCCTATTTAGTGTTCCATCAAATAAATGCAGTAAATTCTTCTTTATTTGAGTAGGTCCCAGAGTTGGAAGAGACCCACAGTTTGGCAATTTTTTGTACACATCACATGCTTCCACTCAGTTTCTTCCCCCTGATTCTGCCTGCTGGGGGTTTGACCAAAGAAGCTCTTTAGCAGGATTTCCAACCTTAATTTCCTTAACTGAAGTCCCAACAGAAACGTCCCCAAAGTCCCTTTGAGTCAGAGTTTGCTTTGGCTCTGAAGGTCCCTCCTTGGCTCTCTTGTCTGGTCCATCTGATCTCTTGGGGACATCTGGGGACACACCATGATCTAAAATCTGGCTGAGTTCCTTGTCCTGTCCATAGCAGGGAAGTCTCTTGGGTCACTTCTTCTCTCAGTGCAAGGTTGGAATGAGCTTTGCTGGAGCAGCAGGGCCAGTTCCACCCACCCCAAAAGTCACCCCAGTTATATCCCAACACCCGGAGCCTTTCCCGGGGCTGTTACACGTCCCTGGAAAAGCCGGGATGTTTCTCCAGGACACTCCCAGGCAGAACACACTTTTTGCAGCTCCAGCAGGAGCCCAGCTCCCGCTGAAAACCGAGAGATTTGAGGCTTCTGAGGCACTGCAAGCCTTTTGGAAAGCCCTTGAGCGGCCAAAGGCGAACATGACAGCTCAGAGGAGCAGAAACCGAGCCCCGCCCTCCGGAGCCTTGCTTTAATTTGTCCCTTCCCACCAAGAATTGAAGGATGGATGCAACAGGAGCGCTGGGAACAATGGGGATGCAGACAGAACTCCTTGGGAAATGCGGTTTTTTCCCTCTGTAGTGCTTCCAGCGGCCACAAGGCAGCACGGACAGGTAGGGCCGGGCTCGCCGCGCTGGCACACGCGGCGGTGCCCGCTGCTTGCGCACGGTGGAAAAATCGGGATGCGCCTCCAACCCCTGCGGGCAAAGAGGATGCTGTAAATAGCATGGCCACGTTTCAAGCTCTCGCAGCACAATGGGAAACAGTCCAGGCTTTTCTGGTGTCAGGAAGGAGAGCAGGAACGCGTTTTATGCGTCCTGAGGGGGAAAAGAGGGAGGCAAAGCTGTCCCAGCTGGAGCTGCTCGCTCCGGGAGAGGCGGGGGACTCCAAAGTCTAAAGTCATGGCAAATTTGGACTGAGAGACAGTAAAATCCACAGGAATAAATGTCACAACAAGAATCTGGTCCTTCTCAGAGGACAAAACCCCAGCTGCAGACCATGCCAGTATTTGAAATTCCCTGGGTGACAGAATTCAGTGTCCTTATCTCTTGTGAGTATACAAAGAAAGAACATAAAAAACACAGACAACTCTCCAAAGTGAATTTATCCCCTCACCTTCATGCATTTGAGCAAACAGGGGAGAAGGGTTGTGTGTGCTCATTTTATAAAGTTTGGTAAACCATACTTCACCAATGGCCTCATTACAGCCTTATTGTATTAAAAAGATCTCACAAGTCTTATCTAGAATATCCATACTTTTAAAAAGCAGCATTAACTTTTAAGACTAAATCCATTTTATTTTGACTCTACTGTTGTATACCATATGAAGGTCAAGGACAGTTTTAGAGTAATACCACTCATCCAGTGGAGCAATTTGTTTTGACTGCTTTGATTTTGCCCATCTCTTAACTCCAAGATTG
>VYXD01009967.1:1108-34242 GCA_013397195.1 Hylia prasina | reverse complement strand
TATTTTTAGCTATAATATTTTTAGTATTTTCCCTGTATTGCTTTAGCGTGTAACTCTGAAACTCCATGGCCTGTCAGCTGCTGTTCTCCTGTTTTATTCAGACACAACAATTCCTCTCCAGGCCTGGGGATCAAGGATTCACCTCACTGCCTCAGGCCCCCAGAGATGGAAACAAAAGTGAGTTGGGGGGGAAAACTTGGAGTAAATTACTTCATTACCTGAAGCTGTAATTGGAGGACTAACCCCTGATATGTAAATAGACCAAACTTATAAAAGTGTGACAAATTTGTGACCATTGTCCAGCTTGGGTGTAGCCTCTGTGAGGTTTCTGACTGCTCAAGGTGCATCTATTGAAGGCCTCTAATAAATACCCACTTTATTCTCTTAATCCTGTCCAGCCTCTCTTTTAGGTGCCTGCAGGGACCCTTCCAACCCAGCCCTGACCCCACTGCCCAGTCCAGCCCCTCTGCCTTTCCCCTGTGCACAGGAGGAGCTGTTCCACAGGTGTGATGGGTTTCAAATCCAAGCGAGGCTGCAGATGGAAAACATCTTAGTGCTGGAGCCAGCGAGGTCTGTGGATAATCTGACACTGCAGCCATGAACTGGACATTGTGTTCCTCTGGACAGGGCAGGATCAACAAGCAAAGCCAGCAGCCAGCTTTGTCACGAGGCAGATTTGTTGTGTCACAGGAAGGAGGAACTGCTGACATTTCCCAGGGAGCCACAGCTGAGCCTTCTCACATCCCCTCACACAAAAACAATGCAATGTGAAAATACTTTGTAGTAGAAATCCTGATTTCCCTTTGGAAGAACCGACACTTGCCTGAAAACTTCTTGACTTCATCCTCCACACCAGAAGGATATTTTTCCACAGGAGAGCACAGGTTTGCTGAAATATTTGTGAGGCTTTCTTGGATACCCCCTGCATTTTTCCAGCTGAGAGAGAAAATGATGTGATTTAGAATAAAACAGGTCACTAGGAGTTAAATACCACTTCAGAGGAGGCAATAACATGCCAAAGGGGGGAACTTGTCTCCTTAACTTTGGACAATTAAGATTCAAAGGAAATAGACCAAGATCATGCAAGGGAATGGAGAGCTGGGCTGGACTCTGAGGTGCCTCCTCCAAAAGCACAGGTTCATCCTGCCTCGTCCAGGTTCATCCTGCCTCGTCCAGGTTCATCCTGCCTCGTCCAGGTTCATCCTGCCTCGTCCAGATTCATCCTTCCTCATCCAGATTCATCCTTCCTCATCCAGATTCATCCTTCCTCATCTAAGTTCATCCATCCTCACCCAGATTTATCCTTCCTCATCCTTGTTCATCCTTCCTCATCCTTGTTCATCCTTCCTCACCCAAATTCATCCTTCCTCACCGAGGTTCATTCTTCCTCATCCTGGTTCATCCTTCCTCACCCTGGTTCATCCTTCCTCACCCTGGTTCATCCTTCCTCATCCCAAAGAGGCTTTGTGGAAGGAGACAACCGGTCACTTTCCACGTTGCACTGCAGAAAGTGAATTTGTGTCTGGCCTCAGACATGCGGTTTGTTGGCAAACCCCTGCTCACGTGCTCTGGGTTCTGAACCAGACCCTGAATCACACTACAAACACTGGGAAGACGCTAAAAATAACCTAAAATAGAGGCTGCCACTGCCTGCCCTCACCAGGCTGGTAGGAGACCAGTTTGTTCTGTTTTCACTCAAATATTAAGGAACTTTAATGCAGTTAGAGCAGGGCAGTTAGGATTAGAGCGCCCATGTGCTCCTCAATATCCTCCTAAATACTGAGCAGGGACCATTTCTTTGGGATATTTATTTCAGCTCCAGATTTAATCCCGTGGCCCAGCTGCAGGAACAGGAGCAAGTTCAGAGCAATGGGTTTCAACCCCCTCCCAGGGAGCAGGGCAGGGAACCTCCCAAGAAGTTTTTGTGGTTTAATCCTTTCAGATGGCTGAAACCCAAAATCAAAACAACCTCAAAGGCTCCGTTCCCCTCGGACAGCGCTTCCTGATTTCATGGATTTAATCTGGAGTTAATAAAGGCTTCCACTGCTCTGTTCCCTTCACTGCTTGTTTTTTTGGAAGAATCAAATATTTGTGTACTGCAGGGGCAAGGGATCCAGGATCCCAATTCACCTTCTGTGTTATCACAGGGCTTATTTTACCTTATCTTATCTCCTGGTGCTCTGCTTTCCCTGCCCAAGCTTCCTCCCATGCTTCCTCCCTGCTGCCTGCACTGAAGGTTAAAGGTAAACAGGAAGGGATTTCTAGGAAGTGTCACTTTTTTTTTGGTTTTTTGCCCAGGTCTGGATTTCAGTCATGAACTGAAAGCAGCAGCTCAGCCCAGGATGTTTGGGCAGTAAACAAACAAGTGTGGTGGTATTTGGGTAACAAGGAAAACATGATTGTCTTTAAAAGATGCACAGAATAGCCACAGTCACAACAAACAATTTTAAAATGATGGATCAAATCTAAAACTTTTTAGAAAATTTTAACAAAGTTTCTGCCAGTTTTACTTTACTTTTTGCTTACTTTTTTATTCTCTTAATCATGTCTAGCCTCTCTTTTAGAGAGGCTCTAAAAGAGCTCTCTCTTTCTTGCTCCTGTGGAGCAAGGAGCAAATACCACTGGGAGCCAAAAATGAAGCCAGGAATTCAAACAAGTGATGCTGCCCACAAAGGCTGTGGAATTTAACTTTCAATCAGATACCTAATAAATATTAGCTATTATTAACTTTAAATTAGGTATCTAATTAATCTATTAGAGAGTTATCAAAAGGGTAAAAAACATAGCCAAGTGAGAAGCCTCTTGCAAGGCCCGAAGCTCAAAACTTCAGACGCAGAAGGCAAAATAAACACATCAGAAAATGGAGGCAGTGATGTTTGGGAAACTTTAATCCTGTTAAGAGCATCACTTGTAAAGCTGGCTGTCTCCTGGGGCTCATTAAGTGTATCCAAACTTCCTGCTCTCCAGGAACTCAGTGCCAAGGTGTTGCAATAACTTTTCCTGGATGCTGCGTGCAGCTCTGCTCTACCAAAAGCTGTCCCAGGAAGGCACATCCCATATAATCCCTTTATTTACTATCCCGGGGAAATCCTCTTTGGCACCTGCTCAGACTATTTTCCTCTACAGATTTAACTTACTGAGGTCTGTTTGAGGATGTCCTGCTCGTTGTAGGGGGGTTGGACTGGGTGACTTTTAAAGGTCCCTCCCAAACCAGAGTATTCCTGGAGTTTATGATTTCAGTTCCTAAAATCAAGCTGCTCCTCAGGAGCTTTGGCAGGAGCCTCTCAATGCTGTGTTCAAAGGGAGAAATCCATGCTGCATGTCACATTTCCCAGAAGATCCTCTGGCTTTCCCAGAGCCAGGGATTTATCCCTGCACGTGGAGAGTGCAGAGCTGCTCTTTCCATCCCCTCCTGTTTGCCAGTTCTTGCAGTTTTTTGTGTTTGCATCCGATAAATCCCAGGCAGATTTGCACTGACTCCACTCCAACACACAAACTGGAACAGGTTGATTTTTCCTACTGGCAACTTGAAGAAAACAACCCTGAGCCTGCCGTTAATCAAAACTCAACACTTCAGCTCATACAGAGAAGTGAAATTTGGGGGTTTTGCATTTTTAGATGCCTTTTAGTGAGAGCAAGGCAGGAGGAGGAGAGCAAAGGGAGGGGTCATCACCCAGTGCTCAACCTTCAGCTCTTCACCTACAGCCATGGGGAGAACCAAAATACACACACACCCAGAAAAGCTGAATGTTTTTGCTCCTTTCCTCTAAAAAGAGCAAAATTCGTTGTGAACAAATCTGCTCTTTGTTGCAAACTTACAGCCCACCAGAAAACAGAGCTGGAAGGTGCAACTTTTATGCATTCAGCATCACAAAGCATTTAATTAGGAAAAAAACTAATCATCCCCTCATGAAAACTCAACCCCTGCACCAGGGAGAATTTTTCCATCTCTACTTCTAAATTAATTTTCCCTCGAAAGAAGGAGAGGTACGTGCCTCCTTACCTGATGGTGCGTTTTCCATGGGGCCAGGGTCTCTCCAGCTCGGAGGTGTCCGTGTTCCTGGTCCCTTTTCAGCCCCAGGGAGGCCCAGCCCGGTGGCCATGCCCCTCTCCAGCCTGACGTCACCCGGGCAAACCCTCCCCAACTTGTGCAGCAATGACCCAACCTTGGAACAACACCTACAACCAGCTGGCCCCGAGCCTGGGGATGTTTACGCCGCTCTTTGCAGGGCTGAGCTTGGCTCTTGCAGATGTTCCCCGCGGGCAGCAGGGTTGGGGTGGCCTGGGATGGGGCGAACCTTCTCTCCTGAGAGGTGGCAAAGCCACTTTGGCCCTGTCCCAGCTTCTCCAGAGGGAAAACTGCTGCTTTATCGCCATCGTGCCCAGAGCCTGACTCAGTAAAAGCTCCTTCCTCTCCTGAGACAAATCCTGCATCCCAGCACTAATGGGATTTTAATTCTTCTTTCTCTTTTCCCCGTTGTTTTGAGCAGGTTTTTTTTCCCAATTTCCACTCCTTTTAATTGCTTTTCCAGCAGCTGGCGCACAGCTGGGAGGAGGATGGAGCACGCTGGGCGTTTAAAAACAAAACATCTTTCCAGTGCATCTGCATTCAAAACAGGGAGGTGAGGAACTCAGACAAGCCAGGGAATCCAAAGGGGCTGGAAGAGTGCACGGCCACGGGATAATTCAAGGAGTTAAATGAATCTGACTGTCCCGCAACTTCCACAGCTTGAGGATCGTGCATCCGATTTGCAGAGCTGCCTCAAACCACAAGGGCTGGCTGCTTGTTGCTTAACAAAAGGCACGGGCTCTGCTGCAGCTGCTGATTTACTCATTTTCAAGGCATGAGCTCATTTAGGAGAGGAGCAGAAGCGTTTTCCGGCATCCCTTCGTGTTGGGCAACAGGGGAGCAATAGGGAAGGCTCCTCGTGACTGCAAAAATGCCCATCTGAGGTGCACTTCTCCAAAAAACAGCACTTTTCTGACCAAAACCTGGGCCTCAGTGTGGGACCCACTGGATCCTGACTGCACAGGATCTACAGAAAAGGCTTTTTCACAGAAAAATGACACCTGCTCCAAGCACCCCTTGGGGTTTCCCATCCAGCTCCTGGCCCTGCTGCTGAAGTGGGACCCCAACCCCTCAGGGCTTCACTGGGCAGCAGCAGGCGAGCACGGAGCATCTCAAAACACCATGAATTAAATCCCCCAAGGAGATTGGCCACAGGATTTCTGAGAAGGGGGCTCAGGACCAGACTTTGTATCTGCCAGGAGGAAGAGAGGGACTGGGAAGGGAGCCAGACCCTTCCAAGGGGACATGCCAAGCAAAGGAAAAAGGAACAGCGAGAGCTCCAGGAAACCCTTATCAAAGAGAAATTCAGCATGTTAAATCAGGGACTTTCTGGACATCTCTTAAAAGAAGCATTATAAGGGAATGAATTAATTTTACAGCTTTCTAAAAAAAAAAAATGCATGGCACACTGCCCTTCCACACCATCAGAAACAAACGAGTATGAACTGCTGAGAACTGTCCCCAAGGTCAGATTAAACTTCTTTGGGGTTATTTTCCTCTCCACTGAGGGGCTCAGGGAGCACAAACCCCTTTTATTTTGCTGTGCTCCTGACCAACTCCTCCTCTTCCTCAGCAGGGTCTGTCCAGGGACCTGGCAGTCCCACAGGACATGCCAGGAGCTGACAGTGCCCTACATTTCATGTCCCACCTTCAGCCAAACCTCCCCCATTTCACTGCCCTCGCCCCAGAGCCAGCACCCACCCAGCGAATTCACCTTGGGCACAGCTCCAAGCGCAAAAATTAATTATGTTTTTTTTTACTGGGGTTGATTTTTCCAGTGGCTGGAGGTGATTCACCCCTGCAGATGGACACTGTGCCATGCCAGGAGCACACAGCTGCCGTGGGGTCACTGCTTGCCCAGAGCTGGGCTGAACAAATCCAACTGCAATCCGTGGCGGTCGGATCTTGAGTGTTGCAACACTGCAAAATTCCCCCAAATTCAGCTTAAAATATGTCAATACTGCAGCCTGAGAGCCCTGGTTGTGCCAAGAGCCAGGGCCCTCCATGCTCTGCCTGAGCCCAACCACCTGAAACTCTGCTGCACCCCAAAAATCAGCCCAGGTTTTGAAAACCATCCCCATTTGCAGCACAGCAAAACACCCAGAGAGCCAAGAGTTTAACAACCCAAACCATCTTTATTTTCCTGCTGAGAAGGGAAAATCCTCACCTTTACAAGTACAGCCAAGTGGTGAGACAAAGGCAAGTGTGTAAAATGAACTGCACGTGGCCCAACAGGAGGAGGAGCATCACAAAGGTGTCACCTTCAGCCCTGACACCTCCTGCTTCTGCTGCCAGAGCTCTGGATGTTGGCTGTGCAATAAATCTCACTGGCTAAACAGAGATACTCTTAAATAAGGACTTTTCTTGGGAAGGTAAACAAAACCAGACACTTTAAACTCTCCACAGAAAAATACAACCTTGTAACACCACCACCAAGTGAAGGTGTTTTCCATGCTTTGGACAGGTCAGCTGCTCACAACAACCCTGCAAGGCAGCTCCAACCACCTCACCCGGGAATGCTGACCCAAACTGGGTGGGTTTAGCCCAAATCCCCCCAAATCCAGTTCATCTCTGAGAGCACAGGCTGGGTGCATGTTGGGGGGATGGGATTCAGAATGTCACTGGTAACAGCTGAGCAAAGGGACTTCAAATCCCGGGAATAAAGCTCTGCTGTTCCCAGGGCATCCCCTGGTTTAATTTTGCCTGGGGTTTTTTTTTCCTATTTTGGCAATTACAGACATGTCAGGACACTTTGAAACACTCCTGATATGAGGACAGGGACGTTTTGGGGTAGAATTTTATGCTGGTTTAATTTTTGCCTGGGTTTTTCCCTGTTCTGGCAATTATAGACATCTCAGGACACTTTGAAACAGTCCTGATACGAGGATAGGGATGTTTTGGGGTGGAATTTTACCCCACTTTAACACAGAATGTGACCAGGCCAAACAGATCCCACCCAAACAGGGAATTAATGTAATGAGCCAAATTCTTTGTCCTTTCTGTAGCTGTACAAAACCCAGTGCCACTATCCACTGGGCTCCTCCAAGATAAACAACAGCACCAAACTGAGCTAATCCAGCTTCTAATCCAAAATATTCACATCTGAAATGTGAGGAAATATGGAAATATATGAAACAGACAGCACAGAACTATTTTACACACTATTAACTCCAAGTGAAAGAATAAATGCAAGGCTGACACCAAGGCTGCTCACAGGTCACACTAATTCCCTAAATCCATGTGACAAGAATGTGCTGGATTGATGGGCAGGTGACACTTGGCTGAAACTCCATTGGCAAAAAGAGACTGAAACAAGGTGGGATTTGGGAAAAATGCACTCAACTTGTACACACCTGCATGGGAAAGAGCCAAGAGAATTCTGAGTCCCAAATTGCTCCAAATAAAGGCCAAGGCTCAGAGCTCCCAGCCAGCAGCAGGGCTGGGGCTAAATAAATAGAACACCGATATTTGTTTTGGTTTTTTTTTCTTTTCTTTTCTGACAGGGAAGTTTCACCCCTGTCAGGCAGTGCTGGAGCTGCAGGAATTTGCTTTAATCCTGTCCCTTTTATCCCTCATTTCCAGGGCTGTAGCTGCCTGGGGAAGCAAATGGGATGTCCAGGGCTTTCTGTAGGGCTTGGGCTCCAATTTTAACTGCAAACCCAAAGCTGTGCATTTCTACGCAACTTATGGGTACAAAAGAGGAAGTGAAATTCTGCACAGGGAGTTCACATCTCCCTGTGTAAGAAACAAATGGAAACAGATTTTGGCTGAACACACTGATAAACCATTATCAGACTCATCACACACATTGTTGCCTGATAATTACAAACAGCTGAACACACAACTCCAACTCTACCCCTTTTTTTGAGTTCTCTCAAGAAAAACAAAGGTCTTTTCTAACTTTAAAGTGAAGATACATACATGATACAACTTATGAAGCCAGTGTCTCAATAGAAACACATCTCTGTATCTGTTCATTGCAGAGCAACACGAACTGCGAGCAATCTTTGATTTCCCCTTATAAAACTAAAAATGTCATGATAGCTTTGTGTAGAAAAAACCAAAAAAATAATGTATTTTCAACACACACTTGTCATATCTCAGGCTAAAGGACCACATGCAAACCAAAGGCACCTTTCTTATGGATAAGGCTGTGAATTGGGACCCTTTTATTTGGGGTTTTACAAAGGGGGGTGTGGCAAGTGGCTAGGCCTGTGTTACTGACTGCAACCACAACAACGAGGGACTGGGAAACACTGGGGCTCATGAATGCACTGGCAAGGAAAATGCAAACACCTCCAAAGCACTGTGTGTGTGAGAGCAGCTGGCAGGACACACGTTGTCACAGCCAGGGAAAGAATCAGACTGTTCTGAACTGAGACCAGGCAGAACCATATCTCTGCAAACCCCTTTTAACCATGCAGGGGAAGGAGCACATCCACTCTGCCCACCCCCTGTGCCCCCAGCACGCAGGACAGTGGCACCCACATGGCAGCACAGAGCTGGGGTGCAGTTCAGGGCCCTCCTTGCAGCAGCACAGTGACTCTGCAGTGGTTTCCCCCTCTCAATTAGCAGCTGCATCTCCAAAGCAGAAGCAGGGGTGGAGGAGCAGGGCTGGGTGTGCAGGACGGGCAGCAGTGCCCACCCAGGGCACGGCCAGACCCTGCAAACCAGCCCGTGGGGCAGGGCGCTCCAGCAGCCGCTGGCTCTGCTCAGATACAGCATTTTCCTGAAGGACAGCCCAACCTCTGGCCCAGCAGAGCCCAGGAGGGCAGGTGGGAGCTCCTGCAGCAGCCACCAGCAGCAGGAGAGGCCCATGGCAGCGCCCTCGTGCCCAGCACAAGGCGGGAGCAGCGAGGGGAGCAGGGGCTGGGGCTGGGGCAGGGGGATGTCACCGCTCCCACGGCGTTATTCCCAAGGCCAGGATGGTGGGACATGCTCAGGGCTTCCAGAGCCAGCTGTCCTTGCCCACCCCAGCTCCAGGAGCACAGGGAGGATGGGCGCTGGCACCGACAGGAGCACGAGGAGCTCAGAAAATGACTCGGTCCTCCTGCGTCCTCTCCCACCACAGGCTGCTGTTCAGGGTGCCAAAGCTGCTGTCCTCCTCCTCCTGCTCCTTAGCCAGCTCCACAAACACCTGGAAAACATGGAAAAGACCCCTTGGTCCTTGGGGGAACTCATGCTAAAATCCTCCTGAGTGCTCAATGCATTGTTGCTTCACCTCTGAGTAAGACATTTTTAGTACTTTGAGGTTTTTCTCCTTACTCCTGCCCTCCCACCTCTTCTCTTCAAGAGCACAATGAAAAAGTGCAACACTGAAGGACGTTAATTGTTAGCAGTAATTAAACCACAATAAGTAATTACAAGTCTCAGCTTTGCCCTCCTTCCAGCTACCAACAGCAAATGCTGTTCTTGGAATAAATCAGAGCAGCTTTTCCACTAATACCACACATTTGCTTTCTTCCAGTCACTGCAGTTGGCATCTTATTTTTAGAGGGGAAAACAGGAATAAAGAGGAGCTGGAGAGCTGGCAGATGTGATTCACTTTGCAGAAAGGGAATTTAGATTCCCAAAAGTGCCCCAACAGGCATCAGCAAAGCAACCCCAGCAGCCTGAGAACTGAGCCTGGGGGACTGAGCTGCCTGCACAGGGCTCATCATCACAGAATCATGGAATGCTCTGGGTTGGAAGGGACCTTAAAGCTGATCTCATCCCATCCCTGCCATGGGCAGGGACACCTTCCTCTATCCCAGGCTGCTCCAAGCCCCAGTGTCCAACCTGGCCTTGGACACTGCCAGGGATCCAGGGGCAGCCACAGCTTCTCTGGGAATTCCACCCCAGCTCCTCACCACCCTCACAGGGAGGAATTCCTTCCCAATATCCCATCCATCCCTGCCCTCTGACACCTTCACCTGGCAGGGTTTGAACTCACAAAACAAAATTTAACACACCTGTTCCAGTGTTGCTTGAGAAAAGCTGTAGTCCTCAATGTTGAAGGCGTGTTTTACTGGTGAAAGAATCAATAGGAGCAGATTTAGGCACACTTTACTTTTGGTTTCACAAGAAACAGAGTTGGGGACAACATCAATCAAAGAAAATGAAATTAAATAAATTTGGAACAGAAATGGAGGAGTGAGATCACATGGCAGAAGTGTCAGTTACGGGAGACAAAAGGATTTGTGTGTGTGATGCATGGCAAGTGCTTCATTACCTTCCTCCAGCTTGGAAAAAGAATGTGAAAGCGACTGTACATCTTCCTTGGGAATTTTATACGCCAGGATAGAAGCAAAACTGGAACAAAGAAGCAAAACAAATCTGGCTTCAAGCAAAATCACTCAAAGTAAAAATATTTATACCCCATGGAATGGATTTCAACCCCTTTTCTGAAGGTTACTGCAGGCATTTTGACTGTCACGATCATACAGGAGAAGGGGAATGATGCAGCTCCAGGTGCATCAGCTGAGACCCCCTGAGACTGCTCTAAGTTCATGCTCTTCCACTCAGATTCAATCACTTCTATTCTGCTTACTCATGGCAGATTTGCTTCCTGGAACTCCCAGAGTCCTGAGGTTTGGGATTTCCAGCTGAGCTGGGAGGTCCCAGCACGTCCTGGAAGTTTCCATCACGCAGCCGTTCCTGCAACCCTGCTGCAGCACAGGGAGCTGCCCTGCACATCAGGGAGCCCCCCTCCCTCCCATCTCCCATGTTTAGGAAGGATCACACTCATGATCCCTCAAGGATCACACTCCTCTGGATGCCTGCAGTGCCCTCGGTGGAGTCTCTGCAGTCACTGAGCCAAACCCTCGGGTCCCTACGGCACAACCTCGGAGCTGCTGCTGGAACAGCAGCCAGCCCACCCTCGAACTGAGACCCCAGGAGAGCTCAGGCATTTCCAGGTAAGGGCAGTGAGTCAGAGACTCGGATTTCAGCCCTTTCCCGGGGGCCCTGACCCAGGAGGAAGCTGTCAGGCAACAGCTATGCAGAAATCCAGTTTTGCTTCCTCTGTGCCAAACATCTGCGTGGGCTCCCAGCCCCCGCCCTGGCAGCCCGGGCTCTGCTGCCTTCCAGATCCCTTCCTTTTTTCCATTCTTCATTTTTTTTTTAAGCTGCGTGTAAATATTTACATTCCTTCCCCAGTGCCAAGGAGGTGCTGTGAAATCAGAGGGGTTTATTAACATCAGTATTTTCTGGCTATCTGTCAAACAAACCTCACCTTTCCTGGCGGTTGGCGTTGGGGAAGATGTGCAAAATCTGGCTCTGCAGATACTCCACCTGCTGCACATCTGCTGTTTCCCTTAATTTCATCTCCAAGAAGTATCCTCTGCCAAACTTGCTCTTCAGGTGTTGGACAGTACCTATACACCTACAAATTCCAGAGAGAAAACACAAGTTGTACTCAAGAGCAGCCTAACCTCAAACAGATCCTTTTTGCTGGTAAGGCTTGATTGAAGGTACCAAATTTAAGGTACCAAATTTATCTGTATTTTCAGAGCAATGTGTCCCAGGTGCCCCCTGCCCCAGGGGGGATCTGGGGGTACCTGAGCTGCCCTGACACCAGGATGGCCACACGGTCACAGACAGCATCTGCCTCCTCCATGTAGTGCGTGGTCAGGATTGCTGCTCTCTCCTTGTTTTTGAAGGCTGCTCGGATCGCCCGCCTGCAAAACACAACCCGAACCATCCCTGAACAAAAGCACTTGGCAGGGAACAGCAAATCCTGCCTTGGTAGGAAAGGAGGGCTGCGATGGACCCTGATTTATGGATTAATGCTACTCTCACAGCACCAATTAACACCTGAATTTCCTAAAGGCAGCTCGAATCCATATCCCTTATATTATTTTAAGGATTTCTTTCAACTTTCAGACCTGTAATTCCCAGTTTTTCTGGAAAAGGACACAGCTGCACTGCAGCTGGCACACAGGTAGGGCTGATCCTCCCCTTCTTGTGAGACCCCACCTGCAGTCCTGTGTCCAGCTCTGGGGCTCCCAGCACAGGAGGAGCTGCAGGAGCGAGTCCAGAGGAGGCCATGGAGATGCTCCAAGGGCTGCAGTGTCACCACGGTTTTGGGGATTTTTCTGGACCTTCTGATTTGTCTTTCATATTGGAGTCAGAATTTTTACTTTCCCACACTTCTACTATAAACAACAGCTTTGTTTTCCTAACTGTCCTTCGTGGTTTACATATTTTTAAGTAAGAGGAGAAAATTGACTGACAGTTGTCTTGACCAATGTGGTTTGAGAAGTGGGATTTCATCCTCCAATCCACAGGCACCTTTGGAAATGTACAAAATTGAATTTTGTAAATAAACTTGGGCTTTTCCTGCTTTGCTCATCACCGTGTCCTCATTAAGTTCTTTCGTGTTGTGTTGTGGCACTGGAGCACTTCTGCTATGGATCCAGGCTGAGTGCTGGGGGGTTCAATCCAAAGAGAAGCTCTGGGGAGACCTCAGAGCCCCTTCCAGGGCCTAAGGGGGATCCAGGAGAGCTGGAGAGAGACTTGGGACAAGGGATGGAGGGGCAGGACACAGGGAATGGTTTCCCACTGCCAAAGGGCAGGGTTAGATGGGACATTAAGCAGAAATTAATCTGCTTTAGTGGAAGACATCCCTGCCCACGGCAGGGGCGTGGAGCTGGATGATCTTCACGGTGCCTTCCAAGCTAAGCCACGGTGTTATTCCCTGTCTGTGGCTGTCCCTGGTGTGCCAGGGATAGCTCAGCCCCCAGGGCAGGCACTCACCACATGTGCTGCTTGGCTTTGGGATCCATCCCGGTGGAGGGCTCGTCCAGCAGCGTCACCCGCGGGTTGCCCAACATGCTGAGGGCAAAGCAGAGCTGGGGGGAGGCAAAGGGGCAGGCTGAGGACAGGGAGGGTGCTGGGGACCCCCAGAGTGACCCCAGAGCCCCCCATACCTTGCGTTTCAGCCCCATCCCCAACTTCTTGGTTGTCTTCTGCAGGTGGTCCTTTAAATCCAGCACGCTGGCGATGCTGGGGAGGGAAGGAGCAGGTGGGACAGGTTGGGAAGGGGATGGTTTGGTTTCCCCCTCACCAGAGAATGCACAACAGCTCCTTTTGAAGAGCTCAGTCACAAATATTCGTGTGTCAAGCATAAAAAAAGCAGAGCAAAAAGCAGAATTGGAGTTCCCATACAAAACCCCCAGTCCTGGAGGAGCCTTGGTGACAACACAGAAACATTTCCAAGCCCAGGACTCCCCAACCTTGCAGATTCTACAAAGTTCACTGTTAGTACTCCATAGCCTTGAAAAAATAACTTCAAAAAAGCATGTATCAAAATTAAAAATCCCCATTGCATTTTGCGTGGATGAACCTTCATCTCTTCACCTACGAATTCACAATCACAGAGTTTCAACTGAGCTTAAAGCCAAACTTAAATGGGAAAAAAAATTGCATTAGGAACCCCCTGTCCTGGAGGAGCCTTGGTGAAAACACAGAAGCAACTCCAAGGCCAGGACTGCCCAACCTTGCAGCTTCTACAAAGGTCATTGCTAGCACTCCATAGCCTTCAAAAAATAACTTTAAAAATGTATCAAAATTTAAAATCCCAGTTTTAATTTTGAATTCAAATTTGAATTTGAATTTTGTGTGCATGAAGCTTCATCTTCCTCACCTACGAGTTCACAATCACGGAATTTCAACCGAGCTTGAACCCAAACTTAAATGGAAACAAAAAATCCATTAGGAAAGGTGAGAATGGGAGAAAAAAAAACCCCACCCACACAAAAAAAGCTAAAAGCCCTCCAGCAGTAAGTCTGAAGATAAAAAAAAAAAAAAGCTCAAAACTTCAGTTAAACCACAGAGATTTCTGTACTGAGCTACTCACCGCTTGATGACTTCTTCAACATCAGACTGGCTCATGCCTTTGATAGCACCATAGATCTCAAAGTGTTCCTGCAATGTGATATCTGGCCAGAGAGGGTTGGTTTGAGGACAGTACCCCAGGAATTTCACCGAGCCATCCTCACTGCTCAGCCCCAAGGAATCATGTCCCATCAGAACCTGCGAGGAAAACGCCCAGATCTTAATCCAGAATATTACAAATTTCCAAACTCTTCTGGCATGGTTTAGGAAAATGCCCTCAATACGCATGCAAATGCTTGCAGTAATAACAATAAAATGTGAAATATGGGTTGATTTTTCATGTACCTGTAGCATGGAACGTACCTGCCCACTGGTTGGCTCAATCTCTCCAACAAGCATATTCATTAATGTGCTTTTCCCAGCTCCATTGGGTCCCAACAAACCCAGGATTTCTCCTAAAAAAGGACAACACAAACATTGCCCATGAGATCAGATAAATGGTTCCAAGAGTCGGTCTTTATAAATAAAACAGCTCAACAGCAAGCAGCTGAACTCCAACCTTTCTTCACGCAGAGGGAAACACGTTTGGTTGCCACTTTCTTTATTTTTCTCCCCAGAAGGAACTCCTTCCTTTCATCAAACTCTTTGTGCAGGCTGCTGACCAGGATTGCTGGCATCTGGCAGAGAAGAGGGAAGTGGCTGCAGATGCCAGCAGCTCTGGGGAGCCTCCACACGGGGGGTTTTGGGGGAGCAAGGCTTCACCTCCTCACTCCGGGGGCTGCTCAGGAGCTCCTTGACCCGCAGCCTCTCCGCCCTCACATCCTCGTCCTCGTTCTCCTCGTCAGGGACATCTGGGAACTTCCAGGGCTTGGCTTTGGTGAAACACTTTCTAAAAGGCAGGAGAAACAGCTCGAGGGCTCTGCTGAGCTCTCAGCTCAGGCTGGCTCAGGGTTTTGGTGCTCAGAGCTGTTTGCAGATTCCTGCAGCTCAGCCCAGAGCAGGATGAGCTCAGGGATTGGCACTGTGTCACCTCCCTGCTGAGCTCTTCGTGGGGGTGCAGCACCCCTGGCCATGCAGTAGGAATAGCAATTCCCTTGTTTTCACAGAGGGAGCATCCTTCTAAAATTCCTGATTTTGCAGTAATGTAACTTAAAAGGAATTGCCACTTCTGCACTTCAGTGACAACTTCTGATGGGAGATAATGAAACATATTTTATTTCTTCCACTGCAAGCCCCACTTTAACCACCAGCAGCACCTTCCAAACCAGTTTCTTTGGCCAATGTCATGGGAAAAAAGCCACCCAAGAGACACACCTGAAGAAGGGATCTTCTCTCACCGTCCTCCCTCCGTTCTTCAGCTCGAAGCAGCGCAGCAGGAACAGCCACACCACACACTGCAGATAGGGCTGAGGCAGACAAAAACCACCCTGGTCACCAGCCAGCCTGGGGACGCTGGGGCTGACCCCACCACAGTGATCAGGGACAAGAAGCTCCAGCTCTGCACCACCACAAAGTGCTGGTGCTGCCAAAAGTATTAAATATGCCATTAAATGCTGCTCAGCGGGTCTGAGCGTGCACAACCAAAGTGGGTCGAGATTTAAAAGCAATTATTTGGGGTTTTTGTGCAGAGAAGGGACTGTCCCTGCTCTGCAGGGATTCCCATAATAATCATAATTAATACTGGCAGTGTTAATCAGGCCATAGGGGCAGCAGGTGTTGAGCTGGTGGGCACAGCAGCTTTCCTGACTCTGCTTGTGCTGCAGGCTCAGCACCAGAGCAGGTCTGTACTGATGCAGGTGATGGGCAAAGGGGATCCCAGCAGGAACCACAACTCCCTGCAGGAAATGGGGAGTTTTGCCCATTCCTAAAGGCAGAGAATCCAATGCCATGCTCACAGCCACAACTGCCACCAGCAGCCGGTCCCAGGGGTCATGGTACCACTCACTCTGACTCTTGCCTTTCCACGAGACCTGGGAATTCAGGGAGAAACGTGGTCAGGTAAATAATCACCTACCAGAGTCCATTTTCTGCACTGTGCCATTCAGGCTGTGGAGCTCAAGCCCTTCCTGAGCTCTCCAAAAACAAAATCAAACAACTCCATCCACTCCTGCTTTCAAGCCACCCACTCCCAATTAACCCACTGGGTTTGCTCACTGAGGAACACGTGGATTTCCTTGGAATATCACAGAATCATGGAATGGTATGGGTTGGAAGAGGCCTCAAAGCCCATCTCATTCCATCCCCTGTTGCTCCCAGCCCCAGTGTCCAGCCTGGCCTTGGGCACTTCCAGGGATCCAGGGGCAGCCACAGCTGCTCTGGGCACCCTGTGCCAGGGCCTGCCCACCCTGACAGGGAGGAATCTCTTCCCCAAATCCAATCTAACACTACTCTCTGTCAGCTTGGAGCCATTCTCCCTTCTCCTGTCACTCCATCCCTTGTTTGAAGTCCCTCTCCACCTTTCTTGTAGGCTCCCTCCACTTAGAGAAAGGAAATTTCATGGAAAACTTGCTGCCTTCCCCATTTGAAAACCGAACCACTTGGCATCATAGGAAAAAAAGGTGATTTTCCCCCAAGCAGTTGTAATTCTTCACGTGTTCAGTGGTTACAGAGGACACACTGAAGACAACCCACCCAACCCCAGCCACCTCCAAGGGCTCTGGAAAGATCCCTGGAGCCCCCTTACCTTTATAAAACAAATCAGGCAGCCAATAAGGGGATAAATAGGAATGAAGATGGAGAAGACATAATGCAGGATGGTGGTAACCAGGTAATGGTCCAGGAAAAAGGCCACTTCAGTGACTACTGTGCACAGCAAGGCTGTCTGTACCAAACAAAAGAGAAAAAAAAAGTCCATTTTCATCCACTTCAGACTCTCTAAGCGTAAGTTAATTTATTTAAAGCACTTTTTCTGAAGTTAATTTATTTAAGGGACTTTTTCTTAAAGCTTTTATCACTCAGGGTATGGCAGCGAGTGAGGCATTGGTAAAAGGTTCCCATTTCCTGTGCATTAGGGACACACAGTTCAACAAAATAATTGGGATTTTTTTGCTGAGGCTTTGGAGATCACCAGTCTTCCCACTTATCCCAGCTCCAGGCCAAGTCACTCACCACTGAAAATATAAATGACCAAAATTCCTTCGTGTTCTGGACTTTTCTGAAGGTGAAGGAGACCACGTAGGTGAAGAACACGACTGAGGGGACGTAACCAATCAGGCAAAAAATCTGCAGAGACAGGAAAGGTTTCTCAGGAGAATGTGCAGCGGGATTTGTTTTGCTTAAGGACCGACTGGGATTACCTCAGTGTGATACAGAACTCTGGATTCATCTTTGTCACTTTATTTGATGTATTTTGGTGCAGAGAGAATATATGATTAAAGACACAAATTAAAGAATGTGTGGAGAGGCAAAAACTCTCCCCCCTTTTCAGTTTCCTTTAAACTTTTTTCCTTTTTTAACAAAAATTTTGCTGACCTCAAGGTTCTGGCAAATACTAAGAATTCCACCATAGCATTTCTGTAGAAATTCAAACAAGGGTAGAAAACCAGCCCTGCAGCCACATCCCAAACCTGATTAACTCTGGACAAGCAGCTGGGAAAAGCTGATTCCTCTCAACTCCAGCCAGTATCACAGGGAAGCCTGCTCTGAGTACCCAAGACATGGAGTCTTGTGGTCTCCTCCCTTCAATCCCATCTGCAGTTCCCTGCAGAGATGGGCTCTGCTCAAAGTCACCGTGCCCTTGTCATCAGCAGCACATGAGCAAACAGAGCAATTAGCAATCACAGCACAGAGCACGAAGCAGGCTGGGACTGCAGGAGGAAAGGCGCATTTCCTTGGAAAATCCTGGTGCCTTAAGAATCAACAAGGCTGGAAAAGAGCTTTGAGATGTGAGTCCAGCCTGTGACTAAGCAGCCCATGGCACCAAGGGCATTCCTTAAATAATTCCAGGGACAGAGACTCCAGCACCCCCCTGGGCAGCCCCTTCCACCCTTTCTGTGAAGAAATTCTTCCTGTGTCCAACCTAAACCTCCCCTGGCACTGCTTTATTTTATTCCAGTCCCGAATGAAACTCCCAACTTGGAGCCATTTTTGCCGTGAAGAATACTCTGTCTTTGTGCCAGCAGCGTTTTCCCTGTGTATCCATGGGGAAAAAATTCAGCTGAATCAAGTAAGGAAAAGGAAAAGAAGGTAACCCTGCTCTCCCCCCAGCCCAGACTCACCACAGCGAGGAACTTGCCCATGTAGAAATAAACACCGTAGTGGAAGGCGAAGAGGATGCCAATCATCAGGATGAGGATGAAGAGGAACAGAGGCAGATCTACCACAGCCTGGCCAGTCCAGTAAGCTGAGGGATAAAGCCCTGCAATCTTCAGCTGGGTGTAAGCCTTGATCTGCAGCAGGGGAAGGGAACACAGCGTTAATCACCTGTTAATTGAAATGAAGGTGGTGTGAATCCACCCCTGTGTTAAGCCGTTATTGCCAAGCTCAGCTTTGCACAGAAAAGCTTTTCCCAAATCTGCTCCACCCCAGTGCCACCCATGGCATTGTTTTAAACCCCTCTTTGGATCTTTCCCCACATGCCAGGATTTTTAATTCCCTGTGCATCCCTGCACAGACACCTGGGCGTCACCTTGTGGTTTTCCGCGTTGTCCATGGCGAAGTAGGGTGGCATCCCAGTGATGATGATCCCCAGTAACACGGCTTCAAAATAGATCTCCAGCCTGAAAATTGTGTCTGGAAGATCCTGGGATAGAAATAAGATGTATTCAGTGCCAGAATGTGACCAAAAAAATGCTACATTAGGAGACGGAACATGGCTATGAGTGCTAAAATAAAAAGTCTGTGGATGTCGAGATCACCTGAGCTGCAGCAGGAGGAAAAACACCTGTGGAAGTTTTGGGAGTGTTTATATGAGGAATAAATAATAACTGAAGAACCCTCAGAGCATTTATCTCCAGCAGCAGGGCTCCTCTCCTCTTTCAAAGGCCCCTCCAGCTCTGCACAGACCAAGAAGAGCAGGCAACCCCCAACAAACTCATAATGAATGAAGTCACAGGATCATGGAACGGCTTGGGTTGGGAAGAACTGTATGGATCATCTCATTCCAACCCCCAACTCCTTCCACTAGACTGGGCTGCTCCAAACCCCACCCAACCTTTAATTCCTGACACAACACCCTCTTCCCAAGGCCCTTCTTCCTCCCCTTCCACAACCTGCAGAGCAAAATGCCAGCACATTTTCACATCCACCTAAACCCTGCAGACAGTCCCAATCAGCTTCCCCTTGGTTTGTGGGGTGTTTCTGCACTTCCCTTCCCACCCAGGGATGCTTTGCCCTCTTCCCCAGTGCTCCAGGGTGATTTTTTGGGAGCTGCTCACCTGGATCAAGGGGTTGCTCCAGATCTGGATGCTCTCAGTCACGTTCAAACTGCCCAGGAGGAGGTTGCTGACAATATTCATCAAAACTGGCAGGGAATGCACCATGGTCCTGTTGAATACGATGTTGAAAACATAATTCTAGGAAGAAAAATATGTGCTGTATTAATCCTCCTGCCCTGAGAGGGCTCTCCTTAATTAAACCTGAACACTGGGATAAATCTTTGCATAATCGAGTGCTCTGCAGGAGGCTCTGGGCTGCTCAGGGTGCTTGTCACACACAGCCTAATTGAGGAAAACAGCCCTGCTCTCAGAGATGAAACTCTTGGGAATAAATTCCCAGCATGTTTCAGGGAGCAGCGATGCTCTGACAAATGGCACTCCAGACAATTACAGCCTGGGAAACAAAACACACAAGGAGCTGCTCTGGGATGATCCTGCTAATGTATTTAAAACCAGACAGGCAAAGATGTGCAGGAGTTGTCACACTGATGGCAGCAGTGTCAGGGAATAAAAATGGGAACAGGAGCCGGAGCTGGCACATTGTGAAGCAGTTCCCTTGCTGGGGATTAAATATGATCCCGAAGTTCAGATCTTCCTGTCACTGTGAACACGTACAGCCCGAGAAACTGATTTTTCTTTACACATGAGAGCACCACGGAATTATGCTTCTGTCAAACTGTAATTCAGTCAGTACAAATTAAAAAAAAAATCATAAAAAATTCCTCTGCCAGGTGTCATGTGATGGGGAACGTTTCTCCTGACTTTCTGTGTCCTTGTGGGGAAGAAAAGGGGATGGAAGTTTGATTGGCTTACTGTAATTATAATTATGGAAGAACATTTATTTTGCTAAGATTCCCACTCTGTCCTCTTTGCAGCCTCTTGTATCAGCAACACTTATGATATTATTTGATTCCATGACTCCAGAGCTGCTTTCCAGGTAGGAATTTCAGATGCCAGCCCCAGCAGCTGCTCTTTGGGCACAGCCCAGGCAGAGTGTGCCTTACCTGCCTGGACTCGAGGGCAAACACGTTCAGAGCTGCACTGTGAGGTGCCACAGAGACATAATCACTGTCATTGAACAGCTCCCAGAGGATGTTCATGCTCCCCAGGGAGTGCACAATGTCACTGAGCTCCGTGTCTGGGGACAGAAAACAACACGGAATCATTTCAGCTGGAAAACACCTAAAGGAGCATCCAATCCAGCCACTCCCCACCCCTCAGCCATGTCCCTGAGTGCCACATCTCCCTGTCTTTTAAATCCCTCCTCATCACCAGCCTGGAGTATTTCACACTGAATTATCCATGCACAGCTCAAAACAGGGGCTGGTTTCGACTGCCTGGGCTCCTGCTGGGCACTTTTAAAGCATCCTAACTTGAAACAAAAAGGAATTTTCCCAGATGTTTTACAGCAGGATTGTTGATAATGTTGATTTATCTCAATGTTTCTGGCCACTTTTTTCACCTGAATCATCTTCTGACACAGCAAGAACCAGGTCATGGAGATGGGAGGAGGATCTCCAAACCAAACCCCATGGCACAAACTGATAGTTTACCACCCCTGAGCATGTGGAAACTCTTTATCTGGGTTAATTCCAAGGAAAAAGTTTATTCTCAACCCCAAAAACTGGGAGAAGGAGAGAAGTGGAGACAGGAGCTGCTGCCCTACCTGTGGAGTTCTGCAGCAGGAGCCCAGTCCTGTACTTGTGATGGTTCTCTCCAGGCTTCAGCAAGTACAGATCTGGGGAGAGTTTTACAGCAGCTACAGCGTTTTTGATGATGCGGTGTATGAAAAACAACAAAATCCGAACTACAAGGAAAATGAGGAAAAGCAACAACCTGAAAGAAATAGAAGTTTGGGGTTTATTACAATTCAGTGAAGGGCAACCCAGTTTTAAGTGCACGCTATTAAAAAAACCCCATCTTCTTCACGCCCCCAAAAAACCATTTATTAACAGAAATTACAGCTTCACGCTTGCTATTTTTCAAATGTAACTATGGGGAAAAATGCAGGACAGGCTGTGCTTTCTCTGGTGTCCTTCAGGCAGGTTTGGGGACTCACACACACAGGAGGAGCCCCAGTACTCACACAACTCTGACACACTTGTTCTCCCGTTTCAGACTGAGGAAGTGCACTTTGGCTATGGTGGAAACCTGCTTCTTCCACAGGGCTGAGTTGCTCATGGCTGGTGCCTTGGCCTCTCCCAGCATCAGCAGGCTCTGCTCCACGTCATCCAGGGACTTGGTGTCCACCTCCTCCTGTGCCTGCTGCGAGTGGAACACGCTGTAATCTGAAAGAGGGCAGAGAAATCCCCAGGGAATTGAGGCTCTGGCACGGCTGGGCGTGGAAATGGGAGAGGAAGTGGAGCCAGGGGCCAGAGACTCCTTGCTCCTCCTGTTGTAGAAGTCACTTCACCCCATCCCATTATCCCACCCCCATCCAAATCTCATCCCATCCCATCATGCCATCCCCATCCCCATTCCCATCCCAGTTGGGATGGCCCTTCCCAATCCCAGTCCCAAACCCAATCCCATCCCATTATCCCAATCCCTCACTTTAACCCCAAGGTCAGTGACACGGATTCAGCCCAGCCACACACATGGCAGATACTCAAAGCTGAGACAGCAGAAATAAAGGCGCATTTCCTTGGAAAATCCTGGTGTTTTAAACCACAGAATCAACCAGGCTGGAGAAGACCTTTGAGATCGTTGAGTCCAGCCTGTGGCCAAGCAGACCATGGCACCAAGGGCCACATCCAGTCCTTAAACACCTCCAGGGACAGACTCCAGCACCTCCCTGGGCTGCCCCATCCACTCCCAATCACCCTTGGGACTTGATGATGCCAACTTTTGCCACCAGAAGGTGCAGATTTGCCCCAGTTTCATGCCCTTGGCCTGTGTGTGTGCACCTGTACTAGCCAGCACCTGCAGATCCAGCTGCTAAAGCCACACAGAAACTCTGTGCAGCAGGGCAGCCAGTCTAATCAGGGAGTAATCTGCACACCAGTATACCACATGTATACTACAGAGTACATATGTTCACTCACACTAATAATTCTGGATCACACAGAAAGCTCTAGAACAATTAAAACAGCTCAAACCATTCAAAACTGTCATCAAAAAAACATTCTGACTCATCCTGCAGTAATATTAAGCAGACCCAAGTTTTCATTTGAACTGAAAGTCAATTTAAAGTGAGACAAGCTGAGCTGTTTCAGCCCTAAGTGCAGGTACTGTTCACACAAAAGGCTGAAAATTAATTTTATCCTGCACATTTATAATTTCTTGAAAGCAAGCTCCATTAGGAAAATAAAGGGCATTTTAAAAGGCAAGTAAACTGCAAAGCCAAGCAGTGAGATGTGAGCTCGCTGGATGAAAAATTAATAAGTAAAAAGCTTTTCCCCTGGATGCTCCCAGAATCACTCCCCACCCAATTCACTGCCATCTCCTGCTTTCCATGGTGAATATTTCAACAGCCTGGAATGCCGTGAGAACAAAGGATCCCCAGATGCTGGAGCAGCACCCTGTGAGGGACGTTTTTCTGGTCCCCTCCTTCTGGCAGTGACAATTCCACACTGGGACCAAAGTCAAGCCAAGGAACAGCCCTGGTCCTTCCCACCTGCTCGATCAATCTCTGCCTCCACTTCCAGCTTCAGGTAAACGTCCTCCAGCGTGGTCATGGACACACCATAGGTGATGACCCCCAGGTGGGAATGGGTGTCCAGGTCAGAGAACAAACCTAGGGACAGAGGCAGCTCTGAAACTGCTGCAGCACCTGCCAGCAACACTTCAGGCACGTCACACACAGCCCTAAGCCCTCCTGCTGGCTGGGGAAAAGCTGGAACGTGGGAATGGCAAAGAAATCAGAAGGCACAGGTCATGGTTTGAGAACCAAGGTGGGATAAGCTCCTTTCAGCATTAAATTTCAGTCTCTGTGGTCAGGAAATGTGGTTTTGCTGAAGCTGTGGTGCTTCTAAAAACTATCTCAGCATCTTGAAGCTCCTGGGCTCAAAGTTTCCTCAGGGCAGGTTCAAGGTAACCTCTCCTGGAAAAATCACACTCAGCACAGCTCATCCCACCTAAATCCCTGCCCAGGCACAAAGGATCTCACTAATAAAATCGCTGAGTCATTTTTTATCTATAAAAATACTGATTTTTATGTATAGTAAAAGGAATTCCCAGATGTTTACGGCCAGTTTAACCAGGCAGGAGACGCTGGGCAGGGCAGAGCTTGAAGACCAATGTGAGTTTCAGAGTGGGAGAACTTAACAGCACCTTGGGGTGAAAAATGTTACTGGGTTTTTGTCAATCCTGTGAAATAAGGACTTAAAAAAGGAGCTTCAGAGCCAAGGTGAGGCTGAAGGGAAATTCAAATGTATAAAATGGGGGAGCACTTGGATATTTGACAACACCCCTCAACCTTTCACAATTTCTCCTGTCCCAGTTGACAAGGTGTGTTCCCGACCTCTGCTTCTCCCTGAAATAATTTGGGGGAATTGATTCAGTCTCAGCCTGTTTGCAGAAGTGCACCCAGTGGCAAAGCCCATAAATCATTAACTCCAATGCAACAGGGAAAAAAAAACAAACAACACATTTACGGAATATCATTTGCATGTTCCCATCAATATTGATCCTCCCTTGGCTTCCCACAGGGTGCAAAGGACTCAGGGTTTATCCCATTTATTTCTGGCAGGCGAGCAAGGAGCCCTGCCCAGCACTGCTCAGATAATTGCTGCCATCTAGTGAAATCCTCTCTGCTCCCTGCTCCCTCTCTCCACAGAATTTCAAGGGAGTGACACTGCTCTTTGCAGTTCACAACAAGTGTTTGTATGGTTTTTGTAGGATTTTTGTGGGATTTTTGTGGGATTTGGGACTTTCCTGCTTCCTGCTGCAGGCCAGCCCTGCTCTTTGGAACCCCCTGCAAGAGGAAGGTGATCCTGCAGGACCAGGGGATGCTCAGGTAGAGGAGTCTCCTCACCACAGAGACATTTGCTGTTGGGTACCCACAACCCTCACACCTCACTGGAAGAGGTGACAAAACCCTCACTCACCTGAGAAAACCCTCCCTGACTCTCCACCAGCCAATTAATAATAAATATAAAAACATAAAGGCACAACTGACACTTGATCAACAACATCAGCTCAATAAACATCCCCTGCTGCAGTCACTGACCCCTGCAACACAGAACCCACAAATACCTGCAAACTTGTCCACGTCCCTGAGGGGGAGGGTGTACACCAGCTGCTCGTCGTTCTCCTGGATCAGGCTGGCTGCAGGGATGTGCTGCCTGATCAGAGAGGTGGTGGCCTCTGTGTTGCAATAGGCATCGATGTGCATGCTGGAAAAACACAGCAGGAATTGGGGATTAAAGCCTGTCTGCACCAGCACGGCCCCAAACATTCAGCTGGACCATTCCAGGGGATAGCAAAGGATCTTTCTGAGGGGTGCTTTCCTAGAGATTTGTCTTGGGTTGCAATGCAGGATGTCACCAAAAGTTTGTATTTTATTATCAGCTGTTAAACCAGGTGTGGCAGTGTTCTTTATCCCTACCAGGACCCACCCAGGGGATATCTGCTGTCCATGNCCAACACCCAGACCAACAGCGTGTCAGGCTGTCTGTCACTGACTCTGTCAGTGGTTTATTTTTTTGTTTGTTTGCTTTTTCTGTACTACTGCATTTATATTTTTAATATTCCTAGTAAAGAACTGTTATTCTTATTCCCCAATCTTTGCCTGAAAGCCCCTTACTTTCAAAATTACAGTAATTCAGAGGGAGGGGGTTTACAATCTCCATTCCAAGGGAAGCTTCAGCTTTCCCTGCCAGACTCCTGTCTTTCCAAACCAAGACACGATCCAAAGAGAAAGCAGCAAAAAAAGAGATGCATGATGGCACCTAGGAGGTACAAAATTAGGCACAGAATTACCTCAGGCGGTAGCCAATGCCCCACTTGCTCTTGAGGAAAAGGGAAGAGCCGAGGCATTTCAGCATCCCTTGGGAAATCACAGCTTTACGATCTGGAAAGGAAAGTCAGCGAGGCCCTCCTGAAGCAGGAAAGGGACAATCTCCTCCCAAAGCCCACTCTGCATTCCCCACAGGTGGCTGGGGGTGAAGCTGGGGTGCAGCAGGACTCACCAGCCAGGATGTCAGCCTCGTCCATGAAGTGTGTGCTGAACACAGTGACACGGCCAGCTCTCCTGCTCCTCAGCAGGTTCCAGACGATGTGGCGGGAGCAGGGATCCATCCCCGCCGTGGGCTCGTCCAGCAGCAAAACCTGGCAGCAAAATCACAAGGGATTTCCAAAGCCACAGCCCCTGACCTCGGTAATCCCTCCCCAGCACACCCAGAGGGGTTTGTTTGAAACCCGCCAGTTATTCCTCTAAAATAGGAAACATCCCAAACTAACAAGGCAGCTTTTGTCACTGTACTTTGAATAATCCGTCCCCTGTTGTGACAAATGGAAAAATCCTATAATGAATTAGTGCCACGGCCTGTTTTATTCTGATTCCAACAGAATTATGTAGTAGGATCACACCTTAGCCATGGATTCACTCTTTCTGCTGAGGGGTGGTTAAATGCACACACCTGCTTTTGAAACCCCAAGGAACTGTCACACACATCATTTTTAACCACAGATCTCAAAGCAGTCCCCGTCCTCACAGGCCAGAAATTACAAAGCTTTAACACAAAAGAGCTCTCTGGCTCTGTTCCTGCTCCCAGTTCCTGCATGGCTTTGGAAGGAAAGCATCCAACTATTTCACTGTTGGGGGATAAATGCTACCTGCCAGAAATTACACACAAAACTTGCCACACTATTTATTTGCCAAAGAGATCAAATCCAAAGCTGCTGCCGTTACCTGAGCCTCAAGCACAAAGGCTGGGAGATTGAAATGATTGTAATTAAACCATAAAAAAAGGAAAAAAGGGGCTCAAAGGAACAATTTCTGCATTTTGCAGATTAGTTGGTTTTGACAAGTGAGACCAAGCCTTCCATGATCAGCAACACCAAGCTGAGAGTAATTCCATCCCTCTCACCTTGGGGTTCCCAAGAACAGCAATTCCCACTGACAGCCTCCTCTTCTGCCCCCCACTCAATTTTTTGGCTTGATTATCCCTGATGGGCTGCATCTCCAAATCCAGCAACACCTTCTGCACCTTGAAAAAGCAAGAAACACATTTGTTGTCTAAAAAAAAAAACCCTGTAATTTTTTTAAACCAGATTGTTAATCATTAACATTCAAATTAACTGCTGCTTGTTCCCACTGTGTTCTGTACGCAAACAGCACAACCTACACACAAAGTTTAATGGTGTCTAAAATTGGACCTAAGTGCCACATTTAAAGCATTTCATGGGCATTTTAATCTTAGGAAAAATTAAAAGTTTATCCTTGTCTAACTATCTGCCTGTACCTCTTTGTAAACTGTACCACAAAGCAATATTTCCCTGCAAAACAAAAAACCTGCAAGAATATTTTGAACTACAGGTTAAAAATGTACTTGTAAGACAACACCAGTGCCCAGGGGAGCTACCTCTTGTATCAAATCGTTCTGAGGGATGCCCTTGATGGCAGCAAAGATGGAGAGGTTCTCCTCCACAGTTAAAACGTCAAAGTGGATGTCGGACTGGGGGCACACCCCCGTGATCTGCCGCACCTCCAGCATCTCGTCGATCTCAGACACTTTGTGCCCATACACCGAGACAAACCCTACAAGAAATTAACATAAAATCATGGAATGGTTTGGGTTGGAGCAGGCCGTAAAGCTCGTCTCATTCCAACCCCCTGCCACGGGCTGGAAACTCTCTACTGAGGGGAGAGCAGTGAGAATCAGTGCTCTCTCTTCAATCAGCAGGGAGAATTTTACAGCCCCACGTGGACAGCATTTGCAAGTGGGCTCTTTCAGCCTTCATCCAAAGAAATTCTGGTGCATCCTGGAATAACCACCAGGCCGGGTTTTGAAGCAGGGCACCCCCAGGCCTGCACTCACCATCGGTGGGAGGGCACAGCCCGCAGAGGATGTTCATCAGCGTCGTCTTCCCGGTGGCGCTGTGGCCCAGCAGCGCCGTGATCTGCCCCTCGTAGATGTCAAAGGACAAATCTGCTCCCAGGGCACAGCGAGAGGAGGGGTCAGGCTGGGAGCCCAGCTCCCCCAGCCCCCTCCTGCCCCAGGCTCACCCCACGTGCTCACATGTGGGGCTGCACTCACACCCTGCCCCTGGGGGCCACCCCATGGGGACGGTCCCACATTTGAAAGGCACCCAGGGAAAGGAGGTGACACCGTCAGGGAGGTGGGGCAGGGGAGATTACATCACTGCATGGGCAGAGGAGGAACTGGGGGTAATGCCAGTGGGCTTTCCTTAGGGATGAAGGGCACATTTTTGGGGTGCTGGTTCAGACACCAGACACTCACAAGCACGTTCGTGCCCCAGGGCCCCATCCCTCCAAAAGAAACCAAACTCAGCCTGAACTGAAACACAAAGGATCACTCAGCAACTCAGCTACTGCTCCTCTACACCCCACCAGCAGCTAAAACACTGAATGTTCTTACTTCTGAGAGACTCCACGGTTTCCCCCTTTTTCCTGAATGTTTTCTGGACACAGCTGATTCTGAAAGAAGACACGTCATGGCATAAACTATTTCAGCACCTTTACATGGCATTTTGAGTCACCAACACCCAGCTACAATCACAAGAAGCCAACCAGACTGAAGTGGCACCAGATGTGTTAAAATCCCATCCAGGTAAATCAAGAGGCAGGACAGGTTCTCCCAAAACTTTGCCCATCTCCACCCTGGCATCAGAAAGCTTTTCCTAGTCACCTCCTAAGGTATTTCCTGTGATGATAAACTGAATTATTTCAAATCTGAGTCTCTTTCACATGGTGGAACAATGCACTGGAGGTTTCCCAAGCAAGGAAAGGGAACAGCTACTCCCCAGCAGGTGCACAACACAACAGGAGACTCCACAGACACAGAAAAGAGGTGCTGGCAGAATGGACTCCAAAGATGTGATTCCTGACAGCTCTTGAGCAAAATCAGGTAAAAGAAAGCAGGTATTTTTCTTTTCAAGAGAGGCAAAAACCTTCCTTCCAGCCCTGCCATTTTTCCAAACAGTTTTTTCCAAAGAAAAGAACAGCCAGTTTATCTGGAGGATAAACCAAGTCAAGGATGGATTTTGGAAGCCACATCACCCTGAAGGTGAGGATGGTGAGTGGATTATGGAGTGTGGGTAATGGGGAAGAGAATGATATGGAAGAAAATAAAACTTGCACATGGAAAGATGACAAGACTGTGTCAAAATGCTGGAGTTGGTGGAGGGATGATGTGGAAAGAGTCCTGGGTGGATGAATAATGCAACAACAGCCATGAAATTCTCCAACTGTCCAACTGTCCCTCTTACGAACTCAGACAAGCAACTGGATACATAAATATATTTATGATGTATTTTTTTATAATTCTCTGACAGGTAATTAGGGTTTTAGCATTAAACTCTGTAGTAATGGGAAATGTTTTGAAGAGGACCTGATGGGAACATCAGGATTAAAACTGGATTCCTGAAACTGTGGCAGATGCCCCAAGAGACGTGGGGTGGTGTGGGCAACACAAAACTCGTGCTGGTCACTAAACTCAAATATTTGAGATTAGTGAAGCCAACCAGGAGTGAAGATGCAGAGCCCCCCATCTGCCATGAGGACACACCACTGGAAAATGATGGAAACAAGGGCTAAAAGATATCAAAAACAACAGCTCAGAAACCCCAAAAAGCACATGACAGCAAGACAAGAGGTGACACAAAGCACAGCATGAAAGGTGACAGCGTGGACGTTATTTCCCTAGTAAAGAACTGTTATTCCTATCCCCCTCTTTGCCTGAGAGCCCCTTAATTTCAAAACTATAATAATTCAGAGGGAGGGGGTTTTAAGTTTTCCACTTCAAGGGAGGCTCCTGCCTTCCTTGGCAGACACCTGTCCTTCCAAACCACGACAGGAGGGCTCTTGCAATCCACGTGCTGCTGGAAGCCGAGGAGCGCAGAGCCAAGGCTGACTTTCAAACTGCCCACTGGAATTCCAGGCCAGCTGCTCCCCCACGGGCAGGGCAGGGCAGGGCAGGGGCTGTACCTGATGGCTTCCTTGCCCTGGAATTCTGAAGGCACAGGCTCCACAATCTCACTGAAGCTCAAGCTGCCGTTGACGCTGCTCTCGTACAGCTCCTCGTAGTTTTTCCTGCGCTTTGACCAAAACGAGGGTTTCATGAAGAAAAAGGGCGTGCGGCGCAGGCCAAACTCCCCTGGGGACAGGACAGAAGGCAATTCCTGAGCAGCCACCACAAACACCCCTCAGCTTTGGGCTGTCAGCTCCTCCTGGGGCCAGCCCACACCTGCTCCTGAGGAATTCCATCTGCCAAAGTTCCATTTAAGCCACGACTCCCCACTGCTGGCAGGCTCCACTTTTGCTGAGTATTTAAATAAATTTAAATAAATTAACAGATCTCCTCCTATTCCAGAGAAATCCCCAGTGCCAAATCCCCAGTGACTTGAACGTGGCAGAGAGAAAAGAGAGGGACTGGAGGTGAACAGAGCTGAGGGGCTTAACCAGGCTTTCATGTCAAGATTAACAGCTTCCCTCTGTGTTTCAGGTTAAACTACTTCTGTCACACGGGGAGATCTGGAAGAGGCAGAGCAGTCTTTGATTTCCAACCCTCTAAGAGGAAATTGTGAAGGCAGAGGTTGTAGTTAACTCAGGAAGGAAGGTTCTCCTCTAGAAAGAAGGGAAAATTAAGCCTTTTAAGGCCAGGCCCAAACCCCTCCTCACACCTCACAATTTTAGCAGACTATAAATTATTTCAGCTGAAAGTGTAGAACTCTATGTGAAAACAGCCATCACCTCCTTTCTGCACAGAATTTAGGGGAGAGATGGCCCTGGCCTGGGGGGCTCAGGGTTTCAGGATGATCCTCCCACAGCCCAGCTTTTGTCAGGAACTCACCTGGGATCACCTGGTCAAGGTAGACAGCTACAAGCAGGTAAAAGATGCTGTCCAGCACCAAGAGAATCAGAGAGATACAGAGTGGGTAAGGACCAGCATTGATGTTTGCAAATGTTGCCCCATCTTCATAATCCTCCAGATGCATCACCTGCAGGGAGAGGGGTCACACACCAGAAAGGCAAAACAGCACAGTGCAAAACTTGGCAAAAAAACCCCCCCCAAAATAATGAGGAAGTGACTGAATGGACACAAAGAATAACAGCTCTGGGGAATTATGAGAATGATGTAATTCTCATAACAGAATTATGGTGCTGGATATTAAACTGCTGTGAAAAAAAAAGGCATTTTCCCTACCACCCCCATATCATTAAAAATAAAATATCTCTTTAAAACCCCCACCAAGGGCTGTTTGCCAATGATCCATGGCTGCTGCTGGAGGGGCAGGTGGGGATTTACCTGGGCAACACCAATCAAGAAGCTGCACTGACACAAAGGGCTGAGGATCCATACGAAGGATTTGGGGAAATCCTCCAGCAGGACAATGTTGAGGCCCACAAAGCCAAAAACCAGAGTTGCCAGGAACTCCACTATCCCCACGTGCTTGGACTTCTTAAACAGAGGCGTCAGCATCAGGGCAAAGAAAACCTGAGGGCAGAGGGAAATACAGATAGGAGAGTACTGTAATAATAGCAATAATAATAATAATAATAATAATACAGAGATTGTGTAGAAAAACTAAGGGAAAATACCACAGCTGCCTCTGACAATCATATAATTTTCCTGGTATAGTCATTAGAGTGTTCACCCACACAGAATCATGGAATCATTTTCAGCTGGAAAAGACTTTTAAGATCCGAGGCCAACTGCTCCTCTCATGAACTCAGACAAGCAACTGGATATATAAATATATTTATGATGTATTTTTTTATAATTCTCTGACAGGCTATTAGGGTTTTAGCATTAAACTGTGTAGCAATAGGGAATGTTTTGAAGAGGACCTGGACTGCAGAATGGTTCTGTGGAGGGCTTAGATCTCAAAACCCGATGATTATAAACTCAGGCATTTCAGGAGGGAAAAACATTTTTCATGGTGATGGGTGACACCTGTACAACATCCTGAACACAGGAGAAAACCCAAGGGAGGGATGGGACAGCTCAGACTCCTAGCACTGCTCAACCCCACAGAAACAACGTTTGCCCCAAATATTTTGGCAGAGGGAGGAGAAGGGTGGGAAGGGAATAAAACCACCAAACCCCCAGGGGTGGGATGGCTGAACTGCTCAGGGCCAGGAATACTCACTGAGGAGACTCCATAGAGGAAAAAGAGGAGGAATATGACAAAGGCACTGCTCTGGGGGAAGAGGGACGAGGCCGTGGCGATCACCGCCATGAGGATGGACATGACAAAGATCAGGCTCACGTAGAGCAGCACCCAGGACAGCCTAGGGAGAGAAAAGGGAGAAAACAGAAATGGGAATGAATCCCCAGCCACACCAACAGCAAAACCCACCAGCCTTTAATATTCCAGCTGCACCAAAGGCCAAGCACGCAACAAAACCTAAATAAAAGCTGCTGTGGACATCCCTTGCCTCAATTCTTGCTGGCTGGCCCGGAGTTTATTCCCAGCATTTCTCAGGGTGGTGAAGATGGATAAAACCATCAAAATGTGGTATTTTTGTCACTGATTTCAGCAGTGGATGGGAGGAGAAGGAAGAAGAGGCCAGGAAGATGCAGGTGTGGGGCTGGGCTGTGGATCCAAAGTAATTTTGAAGGATGAAAAACATAAAAGAAAAGAATCAGTGATCTCAAACTCAAAAGAAACAGAGTAGTTTTGGGGAAATAAGCTCATGTTGTGTGTGAGGTGTGCAGGGAAGTGTTGGGGAAAAAAAGGAAAAAAAAAAAGAGAAAAAAGCCCCATACAAATGGGGAAAAAAATAAAAGGGAAGGAACCCAAACAGAAGGGGGAAAACCCCCCAAAAATGAGAAAAAAATGCAAACAAATAAGAAAAAAATACAAATGAAAAAGAAACCTCAAACAAACAAAAGAAATTATTTTTCTCAGCACACAGTGAGACCCAGGGCAGCTAAAGATGCACAATCACCATTATTTCTTGCATAATTAATTCCCTGGTATAGGCAAAAGAGGGTAACAGAGTCATAGGTTTCAATAATTCAAGAAATTCTGTTTAAAATTTAATACAGGGCGCTGGGCAGGGTAATGAAATCCTGCTCTGTTGAAAAGCAGAGCTGTGAGTGAGTCTGGGATCAACTCTGACCTCAGCAAACAGGGGTGGTTTGTGTCCAGGTAGTAAAAAATGACACATTTCCTCTGAAACAACAACAAAAAAAGTCATTCCAACCACCCCAGGTGGCTGTTTCAGTGCAGATATGAAAACCCTGCCAGAAAGGGCAAAGCAAAACCTGGCTTTATCCCCTCAGCTATCAATGATTTCAAATTAACACATCATTTGGGAGAAAAAGAAAAATATTCTATTGCCCAGGCCAATTTTCATCAGGGTGAGGAAACAATTCAAAACCTGTTGCTGAGACTGCTCTGGCACGTTCAAATTAGAGAGTTGGATTCATTTAATTATGTGCCAGGCTGCAGGTTACCTGTTGAGCTTTGAGGAAAGGAGCTAGCGAGCCAAAAATATTTAAAAAACCTGACAGATGATGAGGTTTAATCCCTCTAAGTCTGCTGTAGCTTTACATGAATAAATGCAGCAGGATTGCTCGTTAAAATATTCATATTTTCATGGTACTGCAAGTGTCTCTCTGATTGACTGTACAGAATATCTCAGTTTTTGGTTGTTTTCAGTTAAAGACTGAAAATAATTTAAGAATTCGAGGGTGGGATAGAAGTGGAATATTTTTATATATATTTATATATTTTTTTAA
>VYXD01009957.1:95961-169854 GCA_013397195.1 Hylia prasina | reverse complement strand
CTTACGTTTTTAACCTAAGACAATGAGATAGCTGAAGCCACTCATCTTAACTTAGGAATTCCAAGAAGAGACTCGCTGCTCATACTGATGGTTACTCAGAAGAAGCCACTGCTTCACACCAGCATTGCCCAAGTTCTGGAGAAGACATTTAGGGAGAAAAACACTCAGGAGGATGCAGAACAGGTGAAGGCACTGCCATGGTTTCCTCTGACTACCACAAGAGATTTTGACTGTGCCATCATGTGGCTTCAGAGAATTGCTCATCACCCAGCAAGTAGAGGAATAAGCAAAACACCCCAAAAAACCTCCCCAAACCCAATTTCCACTCCCACCCCAAACTGCCTGTGTAAACAATTGCAAAGCCTAAGGCACAGTCTGAAGCACAGAAAAATACAAGTAACTGTCCTGTCTGTAGCGGGAAGTAACATGGGAGCCCTTAAGAACATCCAGACAAAAGTGCACTTTGAGTTCACTGTAAGAGAGATGCTTAATCAGGCTCCAGCTAGGGATAGCCCAGAGCTTATATCACTCCATTCCCTGTCCCTCATCCCTCCATGTCTTCTTCCAAATTTGAATCCAAGAAATCCACCAAGGACAGACGCTGCAAAGCTTTTCAAGAGCCATGAGTATTATATAGAGAAAGGAGAGCTAGAGCAAAGAATTTTAGGAGAACAATGAGCATTTTCTTGTTCAACAATGACCCAGCAAAGTGGGCAAGGTAGCTTTTAAACAAGCCTGAAAAGCAAATGCGTATTTAGAAGGGAGATGCTAAAGGGCCACAGCAAAGGCATCTTAGATAAACAATTTTAGAATGAAACAATACATGTGTGCTTTAGTTTGAACTTCACAAAGAGCTGTCAGGATGAACAGCACTTGTGAGGCCTGATCCAACCCACATGAAAGCCCAGCATACAAGAGAGAGGATTAGAATTAATCAAAAAAAGACAGCATTGCTCAGCTTTAAGATTGAAATTGCTCTTTACTGGTTTCACAAAACAAAATACAAACCAAATCAAATTTCATGTGATATGAAAACATTAGCCTTGCACAACCATTAGCAAGAACAATACCTCAGGGATGTGGAGATCTGCTGGCCACCTGGTGCCTCAGAGCTTGATCAACTCTAGCTTTTGGTCACTGAAGGAGTTTGGTGGGAAATCAAACAGCTGACAAGAAAAGGCCAAATCAACCACTTCCCATCCATCAATTACCACTTCCTTGGCTACAGCTTTGATTTGTTGCTAATCTGCAAAGATACCATGGCTGTGGAGAGGAGCCCCAGCCTGTTCAGTCCCTCCCTGTGTCTGCACTGGAGCATCTGGCACACATTGCTGTTCATCTTCCTTTTGTCACCTCTGTGCGCTCAGTAAGCCTGGGACCTGCAGTGGCTGCAAAGGGCTCAAGTGTCCAAGAAATCTGTCCACAACCACCCCAGTCTACAGCACAACACTTGCTCACCACCTTCCTGTCCCTTGAGCTGGCCTCACAAGCTCCTGCACCACAACACCACTGCCTGACCTGGCTCCAACCCTGGCTTTTCCAGGCCTGGAGGAGTCATCCCCACAAAAACCTTTCAAGTAACACTAGAGATTTTATTACCTTGCTCGGGGGAAGCAGAGCTTGCAAAGAGGCTCCATCTCTCATTTTCTCCCCTGAGCACCCCTTCAACTTTGAAGGCCCTCAGTCACTTCAACCAACCATTGGCTCCTCAGAGCTGTGAGGATGGGCAGTATCATCATATCATACCAATGGTTCTCTTAATCAAATCTTAAAACCCAGAAAAGGAAGAAAGCAATGGGTAGAGCTGGAAGCCAGCAAATCAATAGAAGGGGACAAGGGACAACTGTAAAATTGTGAGTAATTCTCTGCCTTTGTTTTACTACCTAATAGCCAGCAAACACAGAATTTATTGCCTCATGACCTTGAAGAACCTTAGAAGTCACTTCCACTCCATGTTTGAGCTCTTTTAGGATGCACATATTCAAAAGGAGGAAAAAGCATCAGTGCCAAGCAGCTTTTGCCATGTGACTCCCATTAAATACATCACAGCCCAAGGCGGTTGCTTGCACAGAGGACACAGGTGCAGCAGGAGCAGCCAAGGGAGCTGGAACATGCCATGAAAACAGGGAGAGCAAAGGTCTCAGAACTACCAGCAGCTGCTGAAAGCCCAAACAACTTGAAAACGGGCACCTGAGCGCCCCTCTTGCAATCTTTTCTTCCAAGGAACACTGGAGCAAGATTAGATTCTCTTAATTTCATCATGNAAAAAAACTGACTCTGCTGTCCCAAACCCTGGATTATATCCAGCTGGGAATGCTTGGCTCCTCCCCCTGGGTGGAGCATCTCACAATGGGCTGATATCATTCTATGAGTCATGTAATGGGTCCTTGATGGCCCATTAAACAGAGACAGCTCCTGGAGGGAGTTATCTATGAGTCATGGGGCAAGGCATTGATGGGCCATTAGCAGAAGATAAGGGAAACACTGCCCCACCTGGTTTCAACAGCTCATGAAGATGGTGATAGAATACATACTTTGGACACATCTTACATTTTAACCTAGGACAAAGGTCATCTAGTCCAACTGCTTCACTCTCACCAGCATTAGCTTGAACAGATTGCCTGAAAGCATGTCCTGTCAGGTTTTAAAGATCACCAAAAATGGAGAGTCCACAGCCTCTGGATAAGTTGTACCTGCATTCAACCATTCTCACAGTAAAAAAAAGCTTTTTCTAATGTTTAAACAGAATTTTGTGTGCTTCAGGGTGTGCTGACTGTCTCTTGTCCTGATACTAGACACTGCCAAGATGAATCTGTCTCCATTCTCTTTACTCTGCCCCTACACTGCTCCCGCCCTTCTCCAATTCCACGTCTCTCAGCTTCATTAACAGGTGCTACAGTCCTTTAACCATCTTAATCATGTTCAGTATGTTAAAAAAGTTATTTTTAATTAGCTTGAAATTTTGTGCAGTTCCTTTTCCACTTGGTGTGGTTAAAACAAACATCATCTTCATTACTTTTGCTGGATTGTCTGTTTGTTTCTTACTCTCTAGTTTGATTTTAATCATTTTTGCCAGGCAGTAATCACCCTCAAGGTGGCAGACTGTTCAGGGCAAGAATTTAATTTACACCTGAGGAACAGGAGATACTGCTCAGCACTGTTACAATACTTGCGCCTATTTGAGTTGGAGCTGATGGGCACACAGGGGCTGTATACAGCTAGATGTTGTGAAAGCACTGCCTTCAGAAAGGCAAAGCGGGCTGACATATTCCCTTTGGATGTTTCTCCAAGGAGTGATAGAATTATGTCCAAGTTATGGGCCACTCAGTTCACTTCCTATTTTGCGCAGATGTCTTGCTTGGCACAGAGAACACAAGTTATTTGGATTAATCTCCCATTTAGAAATGAAGATACAGCCAGTCCTTTCCTGCCATGCACTGCATCTTTCCTGCTTGTCAAAGACATACAATTTCCCTGAGTTTTCCACAAAATTTACTATAAAACTTCCTGCAGCAGGGCCTGGGCAGTCCTGTAATATCAGGAACAATGGAAACCTGCCTGCTCTTCGTGTTACTTTGGAAGATACATCACACCTGGCCAAATGCCTTTGGTTCATTTTAAGTAGCACTAATTATATAAAAATACTAGACTAATGTAATTTCTTGACCAATCAAAGGCAGTTTCTATTAATTTGTTTTCCTAGGAGATTTAGGAGCAAAGGGCCTTCATTCAGTAACTTCTGAGAAACAATCTTTGCCTCTCTTTGCTTGGTAAGACCCACAAGACCTTCCACCCAGAAGCCAGACCAGCTGGAGCTCACAAGTTGCTACTGAGAAGTGGCAGATGGTAAGTGACATTCTGTCGGCTCAGGAGATTTCTCTGTGAGGATTATTTAAAAAAACACCTGTGTAATTCAGTCTGCATGCTGGCATTACAAATTAATTGAAGAGATGGGGTACACTGATTTCAATGCATCACCAGCTTAGCTGCAATTCTACTTGTACAAGCAAGCAAAGACTCAATGTAATTAAGTTCTCTGTGTTTACAGGAGAAAAGATAATCCCTTCAAGTAGTTCCCTTTCCTCTCCTAATTTTGCAGTAATGACTCTGGTCCTATATGTTCTGCTTCACTTTGATGAATCCTAAACTTTTCTTAATTAGGAGATTTTTTTATCACATCCATCTACTATTTTTTCCCGACTGTATTTATTAATCCAAATGACAGCTTAACTCAACATCGGTACTGCGAAGAACTCCACAGTGGAAGCATATTGCTTTAGTATGGAAAAGACTTTTGATGCATTTTATATTTGCTGCACATATTGAACAAATGTGTGATACAGAAAACTAAAATATCAGTAATCCTGCTAATGGGTGTTTCCCAAAGAACAAAGAAGAAAAGACCCATCAGCTGTTCAGAAAACAAAATTTCATTTATTGTAAATTTCCTTTAACAGTAAACACCTTGTCAGAGGTACAATGAACTGGCACTATTTCTTTAAAACATTGAACTGTCTTCCAGGGAAAACACCTGAAATATTCAAGAGCGATCTTAAGCCACAGAGTAATGTGATGCAAGGCCCACCTCCCTCCCCATCCCTTGTGAGCATCATCAGTGGAGAATGGGCAGTGAACTGCTATTAGCATATGTGACCTAACAGCTCTCAAGATTCAGGGGGTAGATCACAAACTGGAATTCACCCTTTTGTATTTAGGGACCTGCACATGAAAATGTGACAAATGAGACAAATCACAATGCAAATTCTACTTTGGACAAAAAGAAAAATATTGTTTTGTAGGACATTTAATTTAGCAACTATAAAGTCTAGAAGCCTCTCCCTTAGAGGTGAACATAGCAACAAGAGGAGACAAGGCTGTGCTTTTTGTTAGGACTTCGCTATTTATTCCAACAACTGAAAGAAGGCCTAGGCCTGGACCTACCCCTCTTATTGACAGAGTTCATGGCTCTTCCATGAACCACAAATAACAACTCTGTAGGAACATCTGCCCTTCCACTCCTTCAGCATCCTGCATCTGAGCAAACAGCAGCCATGTACCCCGTGCTACAAAGGCAGCTAGTATCTGCTCAGTCTGGAGAGTGGGGACTGGGAGAGCATTGCCCACAAGGGTCCAATCTCCACAAGCAGCCCCTTCCCTGCCAACACAGCAGCTTTTTACAGATAATCTGTGTACAGTCCCCTGTATTGAGGGAGCTGCAGAAAACCAGCTGTTCCTCACAGCCCATGGTTTGTTCCATCTTACTGATGTGTCACTTCACTCATAACTGAGCTCCTTAAGAACACTGACTGCAACAGCCCCTTCCTACAGCTCAGGGTGAGAACACCTTGTTTGCAGCTTTACATTACCACTCAGTGGAACAGAAAAAGCTTCAAGCGTGTGGGTCTGGCTTATAGTCCTGCAGTTAAACAATATGGAAAATTTTCCCTGTTATAGGGTGAATCTAAGATGCCTTGTTTATTATAACTTACACTATTAAATTTTCACAACTTTATACAAATTCTTAATGATGTTAAAAAACATTGTATAAAACCACCTTAAGGCACAAAGAGTTAAAGAGAAATGCAGCCCACTGGAAATCTCAAAGCAGCCAATTCAAGAAAAGCTGGCCTTGAAATAAGTATGTATTTCATGTATACAAGTTAAGCTTCACTGTCATACATTAAAAACAGCATAGATAGGATGACATGTATACTGCTCAGCACCTACTCTTTTCCATGAATACCAGTCTCAATCTGAGACATGATCTGCGGTTACAAAGAGGAAGTGAAATGGGTATACATCCCTGTTTACTGTGGGCAACCAGAAGTTGTTAAACATTTATGTGTGCAACACTGGCAACGTTGTTTTGTAAGGGTAGAATGTGAACGTGCTTCAACCTCACTGCTCTGCTCAACTTAGGGAAGTAAATATGGATGTGGGAGAAAAATGTCAAAATGGCAATGATGGAAGATGGGAGAAATCGCAATCTTGCACAGAATTCCATGAATCAATGTCCCCTCACCCAAGCAGACTGTCTTGGGCAAATGACTGGAGAGTAAAAGAAAGATGCCCATGAAGGTACTGTCATGCCTAACAAGGCTGAAATAGATCAGCATTTTAGGTAGGGTCAGCTCCTGTCTGTGTCCAGAAACATCCAGATAACACAGATACACTGCTGGCTCCAAGATTCTCCTGCTGAGAGCCAGCCAGAGCTGTTCAGCAACTGACTGCTTTCTCCAGAGCATGAAAGGCATCTCTGCATCACAATATAAAACACATCCAAACTCAATTCCGAGCACCACTGGCTGTCTCCTCATATGAACGCCTTTGAGGAACGAGAAGCTGCCCTACCTGCATGAATAGTCAATATGTAATTCCATTGGGGAAGAAGCTTGATAGAACAGTTTAATTCAGGCGCAATTTCCCTGATGTGGCTTGAAGTAAAGGCAGCCCAACCTCTGGAAATGAAGCCTTTTGGAAAAACACCCATTGTCCCACTGCTCTTGGTACAGCTTTTTTCTGTAGAAGTGCTTTTCCCCCACTTTTTCAGCCATGCTGATCAGATCACCCCAGTACTGCTGCTCTTATTAAGCCATTTAACTTTGATGTTAAGGAGGAACTGTAACATTAGCACAGAGCCCTAACTCCTGCTCACTAAATGGAGTAAGAACATTTGATACATTTAAAATTAGAAAGTGCATACCAACATGGAAAAAAGGGGGAAAAGTAGCACGAAAGTTTCTATTCACTGTTTTATAGCAAGAAAACTTTTGTCAGAGTTTATTATAAGGAACAGCATAAGGAAACCAAATAAATAGTTGAATAGTTAACAGTATGCAATATAATAGTACTAAAGTTCCAATACATAAAAATGAAACTTTGGAACAGCATCAATATGAAAGATTTCTTAGAAAACTAGGACTCAGTCGAAGATCCTCAGATCAGTACATCGCAAAAACCACTCAGGTTTGATGCCAGCTTTGTCCTGTGAGGGACTGCATCCATTGAGAACTATGACCCATCCATACTGCTCCCTAATCCCACTCTGCTTGGTCACATAACATGCTGTATTTCCAAGTGTCTAAGGGAGAGTGATCAGGAAGCAGGAAGCATGAGCTGTGCTTCACTGTTTCAGAAGAAGCAGTATCTTCTTCCTCATCAGACAGCTATATTGAACAATTGCAATTTAGCCTAAGGATGCTCCTTTTTTCCTTAAAGCAGCAGTTGGAGGAACAGAAAGAAGGTAGAAATGACCTTCAGATGCCAGTAAAACCCCAGCTGGTTGTGGGGGAGGTGAAATCAAGGGCTGATTAGCTGGACAAACTGTCTAACCTAACATGGTAAAGTCAGCGGAGAGAACTTCAATAACTTCAGAGGAGCTACATCATACTGTAATTCTTTTTTCATCTCATCAGCACCATGTGGCCGCACTGAGCTGGATTCTATTTGCACATTCTCATCCAACAGAGGAGGGGAACAGAACAATCTCTGCTGGCTCACAAGTGACTGAAATAAGCAAACACATCACCCTCAGGAGCAGGATTTTACTGTGCTCCCAAATCAGACATATCTCCAATACAGATTTCTTTACCAGTGGAGCATGTACATCTCTGTCTAGACAAGCTCAGCTCGCTGCTCAGCTACACACCAGAGGAGTCCGGGTCTTTCACCTGAAAACAAAGAAATACACACAGGATGATTTTGAAATCTGTGTGTCAAACCAGGTGATAAACAGAACTCTCATACAAGTTTTAGATGAGCAGAGAGTTTCTCCACTGAAGTCAGGAGGCGTTCGAGGAAAACCCACCATTATATATTTGCATTAAATATCAAAACATATCCTAAAATACTTCTATTGACACCTGTCACTGAAACACTTCCAGTGTTAACTTCAAGAACACTGGAACAAATAACTAAAACTCTGTTACCAATCAATAACAACAAAAACCCACAGAAATAAAAATTAAAAATAAAAATAACCTTTTCCTCTTTGTTAAATTCCTGTCAGCCACTTGAAATTTTATCAGTTCCATGAAAATAAGAACTTGGCACATTTTTGTTGTATGCCATTTATAAACACTTGCTTTAATCTAGAACATTTATTGCATATCAGAAATTCACTTGGCTAGAATACTTTTGTTTAGTAGAAAAAACTGCCTTCCAGTCATAGCTATGAAGCTCCACACAGTTCAGTAAATGAATTCTCCTGGTATTTCCTGCAGTAATGGTTCCTCAAATTTAAATCGTTTGGAAATGGCTTTCTGCTCAGTTACTTTTTCTTTTTCTGACTGCCTACATTGTCCCAGTGTGTATGAAGCCACTACAATTAGTTCTTCTGTCACTATTGATTCGTCTTCTCTAATCTTCTCAGCATCTACTGATTGTTCAGAGGCAGAATCTGCATCTTTCTGGATGGCATCACTTGTCTCCCCTTCTGTACTCTTATTCCAGGCCCTGCAAGCAGGATTTTCACTTTGTTCTAACCACGGATGTTGAAGGCATTCTTCAGCAGTTGCCCGGTCTCTGCAGAGGAAGGAAAGTATTAAAATAAATGTCCAAATTAATACAAAATTCAGAACCTTGCAGAAGAGGTCCCCAAAAAATATTCCAAGGATATGACTGTATTCAAGATAGACAGAATTGTAAATAAAAAAGGCACTGACAGCTATCTTTTATCAAAAAAAGACCACAGCAGTTCAAGTAGATGAACTCCTAGCATTTAAAATAAAGGAATGCACAGATCCCTAAATATAAGTTTACGCTTCCATGTTGCCAACCAACTTTTGAAGTTTATACTTTTTATATATAGAAAAATTATCCAACTTTTACATTCTTCAAGTACTCCCATAGACAAACAGTAGGCAGTTTCAATAGTTGACATGTCCCATGAAGAAGTGGTAAAGTTCCACAGAAAACACCTGTTCTGTTTGGGAACCTGGAATTTCCAGTTTGCTGCCCATTAAGAAAAGTGTACTAATGAACCAGAAAAGGCAAGGTTCTCTACCAACTCATCCAAAATTAAGGACTCAAAGCTCAGTTCATTTAAAAGACTTCAGCAAAGTAACTGCAGAAAGAATGGGTGTGCTGTTCACTGCTACAAGCTGCAGTTCATACACAGTTTTCTGAAAGTAATTTGAGTTTTAATTACTAACACTTGGAAATCATTTGGAATATACAAGCTTGGATGGAAATAGAGGAATTCTCATATACATAAAAAGTAATAGCACAATGAAATCAAAGTCCCCTTATACTTTAAAAATGAAAACACTAGCATTTGCAATATTTAAAATTAAGTCAGTCTGACATATTAGCATATACAATTGTGTATTTTACTTACTCAGGTTTCTTAACCAGCAGAGTTTTGATGAAATCCACAGCAGACTCTGATACAAGGTCAAAGTCCTCTCCAGAGTAACTTACATTCATTTGAGATATATTTAAGAATGTTTCTTGTTTATCATCTCCCAAGAAAGGTGATATCCCTGTTAGCATAACATAAGCCAGTACTCCAATGCTCCTAAATTAAAAGTAAAGAAAGAAACCCATTTTTTTAGTTAGCCTTTTTTTTTCTTGAAAGCAAACAAACAAAGAAATCCCCAAAGAACAACCCTTTTCAGTAAAGTTATGATGACCATTAATTTATTCAACTTACCACATATCAGTTGCTGTACTGATTGGGTCATAACTCAGAATTTCAGGTGCTATTCAGGGGGAAAAAAAAGTGGGTTTTGTCATATGCAGACATTACATTAGAGCTAAAAAATGCAATAATGGTCATGTGGTAAAATTTAAGATAAGCCATTTGAAGCATGACAATCTATTGAAATCAAGATACTTCTATTCAGGTTATTTAAGTGGTTTCTACCACTCACTGTTTTTAAGTGTAAAAAAAATGTTTTCCATTTATTGTCATCTTCAGAAGCCAGGCCAATCTCCTTCCCAATTAAGGAATCTGTATACAAGTTTCTTGCAAACAGAAATAGCCAATGTTGCATATTCCAGCACTGTAACTCATAACTATGAGGATATATCACACAACTTAACAATATTTTCAAGTGTATTTTCAAGGCCTGGAGTGATTTGGACTTTAAAAAAAAATTAGAAAATTTACACTGGCTAAAATATTGCATTCAGAGACTGAGTATGTGAATTAAAACTTCTAATCTAAGTAATACTTGTTATCACTGCTGGCAAGAATCATCTAAAGTGGGTCTTCATCTTCAACATAAGCACACAGTCACAGTTCACTAGACTGGCAAGACCTCTACCTTTGACAGCAGTACCACCTCCAAAGTAATAACTTGATCTTGTGACACAGTAACTATACAGCCAGGCTGTCATGCTCCAGATTCTCTTTTCACTCTCCAGAAGCCTGGACTATTTACTTCTCCTATAGTAACAACTTACCTACATATTCTGGAGTTCCCATGATTTCTCTTAGTTCTTCACTGCTCTTCATTATTCTGGAAAGGCCAAAATCTACTATCTTAATATTTCCCAGAGGAGACTTACTGGTTAGGAGAATATTTTGGGGCTGAAAAACAAGAGGAGACTTTTGGGATCACGCAAAACTAATGCCTATGACATCATATTGCGTAATTATTTTAGACAGCAATAAGCAGCAATAGTGTTTCCTGTAACAAGTATGATATGCTGGATCATTTATGCATTTCCGCCCAGGTGATTTTGAAGAGACAGGTAGGCTAAAAGGAGTGGCAGGATTTTCAATTTAGAACTGAGAATCAAACCTTTGTTAGCTTAGAACACATTGGAAATACATGCCAATAGCTGTCATTTAACAATAGCATATAAGTACCTCCACACTTGTACCTCTAGTCCTTTGTATCACCTTTTAAATACCTCTTCACTCCTCCATTCTTCAATAGATGATGTAAAATACCTCCCTTTGAAGGGTGTCCAAAAACACTCAATCCCTTTAAAAACCTTGAACACACAAAACTATTTTGACTGCACCTGTTTAAAGGTCTGTTGCAACCAACCTGAATCCTGTTCAAAGTACAAACAACTGTATTACAGAATACTAATTGAAGAACAGTTTTAAAAAAATATAGCAGCCTGAAAAACAGGTTAAGAGTTTCCTTTGGATAAACTTGTTTGCACTGACGTCACTAGATCTTGACTGTCTTCCTTCAAAGCACCTTTGTGGTCACTAGGAATTTCCTTGCTATTTTGAATGCTAACTCAATTTAAAAAAGAAAAATTTTGCAACTGAAGCATATCACTGAAAAAAAAAAAAAAAGTTTGACTCAGTTGACTCAGTGATCACAGTGGGTTTTATCAGTAACTTCTGCAAATGGTAGGGCTGACAATTGACACTGCATTCATGCTTTTAGTGAGCACAAGTTCCATGAAAGTGCAGAAGTGTTTATTGGGAACCTGGATCATCTTGCACCAGGGTGGTTGAAAAGGGAGGAGGACAAAAGATTAAGAACAGGAAAGCAACCACTGACTGATAATCCAGCTGGAGTAACATCAACATTTACACTTCTTCCCTAATCACAGAGCTGCTCTGTCCTCCATCCCCAGAGTCACTCATGAAGATATGCTCTCACATGAACAGTCTTGCTTTTGAATACAGAAATAAACCTGAACAAGAACATTTTAAAAAACTTGGGCCAGTTCTCCTCACTGCAAGACCTGAATATAGTCAAGTTTTTTGATTCCTGCAGAATTAAACTATTATTTGAAACTAACTCCATGATGTTGTCAAATTATTTTCTGTTTGTAAACCTACATATTAAGAATAGCTCTTTTTAAATTTTCTTTACAAATTTGGATCTGGTGGCTATACAAAAGCTTTTGGAGCTGCACATTCCCACATTCTTTATGGTTCAGGTTTGTTATCTCTATTTGTATTAGAAAAGCAAACATCTAAAAAAGCTGACCATGCCTCCCTTATTAGCCTCTCAGATGTTATTCTCAGTGAGAAATTTAGTTATGTTGTGAAGAGTGAAATTAAAACCATGAGAAAAGTATTTGTTCTCTATATTTAAATGAGGAAATGTTTTTAATGAAAAACTTTTGTGAAACCCTTCAGCCCTGTATTTTAACATTTTAGTAGATGAAGCAGTTGCCAGAAGTAGTTTTTATGGTCTTTTTAAAAAAATCTTATGCAAAACACACCTTTGCAGAAAAAACCTGTCTACAGTATGAATTGAATCATAACTCTAAATCAATTCTTAATGAAATACCAGTCATTTTCTTATTTTAAGGAATCATTACGGGATTCTTGTTAAGTGCCAGCCTAAACACCAGCATGAAACCTTAAAGCCATAGCTTTGAACTCACCATAGTTTTCAACTTGACACCATTACTCAAAGTTTCAGAAAAGGAAGATAATTTTCTCACATCTGTAATACTGTCTCTCTTGGTTTTATGCTGCTAGACTACATCTAGGTTTGCCTAAAGCCAGTCAGCCCACAAAGACAGGAGATGCTGGCTGGAGGCTCTCCTGGTGGCCATGCTAAAAAGGGCCTTTCACTTTTACCCTCAAGAACTCTTGAAACTGATGATGAAAACCATCAAATGGCAATGTTTGAAAACTTCCCTCTCTACTGCAGCAAGGCTTAAAGGTTCCATTTAGATCCTCTTTTTCTTGTATCTTTAATTGGTTTCAAGAAGATCATAAAGACTCAGGACACATAATAAAGGCCATGTTTTTAATCTAATCAATGCCTCACTTTACCTAATTTCATTAATGTTGCAGGTTATCTAATTATACAATATTCAAAAAAACCTCAGATGTCTAGAAGAAAAGACAGGAATTATCCAAGAAATAATGGTCAGAAACAGGAAAAACGGACTAGCTGAGATACCCCAGCTGCATTATGTGTAAAGATACTAAACTGGGCTGATTCTAAAAAAAGGAAAGGACCCCCATATCTTCTTCCTCAGCCCCCTTGCCTGCCTAAATTCTCTTCCATTCCCAACTACCTTAAGCTTTTACCAAACACCAGTTCAAGATTAAGTCAAACAGCAAATGAGAACACATAGAAAGGAGACTTCCCTTACTCTGCAGCTTTTAAGCACCATTAAGAATAGATGAAAGACTCCTGACTACAATCTGCACACACCCTGCAAATTAAATAGCATCAACACAATACTGTCAAGTAATAATTAATTTGCATTTGGTAGCATTATATTTGCTCTTCATCCAAGTCAAAACTAGGCTACATAGTTGTGCTTTGCTATTAAAAACAAGACACATTTCAATCACCTTTCAGTAGAACCATGCTTTTGGAAAGAAATTATCACGTGACAACCTTGCTAAGCCACATCAAAATACCCAATTTCTTTCTGCAGTGTTTAGTCTCAGGTAAAATCTTGTATCTAATTCAGAGGGCAAACAAAAGCTAAAGCAAGGTAGCTGTCAGTGTCATAGGTCTGGTTCTTTATATTTATAATACAAATATTCAGCTGACAATTACATACAGACAAGCGCTTTGGTTTAAATTCTTCTGGGTGTAAAATTTAACTTTTTTCTGAAGGTGCAACATATAGAATATTGGATGGACCTTTCCAAAGGAATTTGTAACAGACAAATGAGATGGAAATCTTTAGAGACACAAAGGTGAAACTAATAGCACAAAAACCCCCACTTTAGGAAGAATTTGTAAACTTTGCTATTGGCAAACACCTTGCATAGCAACAGTAAACATACAGAAACCTTTCAAATGTCATCACAAACAAAGTACTTAGTAAATTCCACGGTGCTTTAAGGCACAAGTTAAAGCGTAATGAGACAGACACATGATACAAGAGAAGACCGAGGACTGTGGGTTAATAAATATGCATCCAAAGCGAGCACCCAACTTTTTGAGTTCTGTCACAAATGGGCCTTTTTTAAAAGTCTTGCAAGCCATGTGGATCAATTAATCTTTGCAAGTCATAACTTTTAATTCTACCATTTCCATCATTTTTATTTGCCAATACTCTGAAGACTTCCATAAACCTTATTTTGGAAAAGACTGATAGTTTTATATATCATGAAAGTCATCACACTGCAAGTAGGACTCCGATTAAACACACATTGCACAGTGCAGTAATGTATAAAAATGTTAATTAACCTCAATCACTAGACAATTTCCTCTGCTAATGAAGTTTTGTAAGGCAGCAAAACATTGCTACATTTTTCAGTGAGAACTGCATATGCTCCATGTTATAGCTTAAGTTTTCTGATCAGTTGGAAAGTTTTTAAGTAAGTTTTTTATGAATTTCTTTTCCAGACAAAATCTGTAATCAACGTCCCAAGTCTACTTTTGCAAGTAAGTACTATAGTCGTATAAAACTACACCATAATGATGTGTCATCATCACTTTTCCAGTTTTAGATATTCAGCTGGTGATGCTAAGAAATACCACAACTTTAACTACAAATGTGTACAAATATATACTGTCCACAAAAGACATTTAATTTTACACAATTTGCTTCAAGGAAATTCAATGGCCAAACATTAAGACACTGAATATCTTGTTTAAGCATACTGGAACTTTGAGGAATCCTAACTGCTTATTTTCAGTCTTTCTGAACACTTATTCTCACATCACTTGCTAAAAATGTTTCATTAATTCTTCTAGTACAATTACTAATATTCTGTGTGTATGACAATCAAAATTTTAAAGAATTCTACCTATAATTTGAATAAGTGTTTGGAAAACCAGGCAAGTGACATATTTGTATGACTCATCTGCTTTAGCTGATGAATGGTTCATGACGAGCTAAGTTATACATTAAGTACATACAGCTTGATGCTGGAATCTACTGGTAGGTTCATAAAAGTGCCAGAATACAGCCAAGTGTAAGTAAGGATCTCAGCAACAGAACAAACATGCAGCAGCTTACAATATACTTAATAAACATGAGAGTAGGACATGTAAAAAGAATTTTAAAACATGTAATGCAAGTTACTTTTTAGACCGCCTTGAAACTGCCTTGAACTTAAACTAGTTCAACCTCATAATGAAATACAGTTGCATCTTCCATATGAGTGCATGGATAGAAGCTAAAGAAAATTAATTGGAGCTTGCTGCCTATACAACAGGATAGTTCTCTGGACCCCTGTTACAACTGCCTTCTTGACCATAAGATTTCATATGATGGCAACTGTACTTTTCACTTGATTTGGGTCAAAACTATTTTTCAATAAGAAAAAATACTTGCTTCAGTAAATCATGATAATTTATATACCAAAAGGGTGTCAGCTAAATGTTTGGCAGCAAATGACAGACATTTAAATTAGGTTTTACAGTAACTGGGAAAAAAAGGGAAGAAAATGCTATAATGTACTTAACACATGAATTAACCAGTCCTGTTTTAACATTCCATTCTGAAACATTACAATTTATCCCACCAGTGTCACCACGACCCTTCTTCTTCATTAAAACTCAAGACAATACAAAAAACAAACCTGGTTTTCAATGGCCACGTAATACCCAGACTTTTTTGCTGCAATGTAGAAATGAGTCAGGTCTTACCCAAAGCACTCATTTGCAATTTAAGGTACAAGGCAAATTGGCTTTTGAATTGATTACATTTGACTTAATCAAATGAAATTCATTTTTAACATAATCACAGAAACCCCCCAAAAGGCTTGCAGACCTAGTGGTTACTCTATCCCAAAAGTTCAATTTTTATCATTCAAGATATAATTGTGTAAAATTGTGTTAATTACAAACTGGCATTATTGTGAAATATTACCTGCAAGAAAGTCAACAGATGAGAAATCAGTAAGAAAAATACAGTACCACTCTAACCTTTAAGTCAAGATGAACAACATTGTTTCTGTGCAAGAATGAAACTCCTTCTAATATCTGCTTCATAAGTCGCTTCACTTCTTTTTCTTTGAAGGCCTCCTCTCTTTCAGCCACACACTGGTCAAAGATTTCACCTCCAGCAGCACTGTGGAAGAGTAGGAACATTGTTAGTTCAAAGACTAAATTATAGCACCCATTTGGCCCTACTCACACTGTTTTTTTGTATAGGCAATATCAGCAGGAGGTATAATCTAATTGTGATATTTTCAGTTATTAGACATATGGCAAGGTTTTACAGCCTTGAAAGTGTTTTCTGCAGTATGGCAGCTTTGGAGAGGGGCAAAGATTTTAGTCATTTAGGTTAGAGAATATGAATAGTACAGGAATTTTGGGAACTACTTTTGAAACACTACTGACTTTGCTTTCAGATGAATGCTACACTTGTTTGAGGACACCTTTCATAAAAGATGTGCCTTTTGCCATTCCTATGAAACTACATGGAAATTTGGCCAAGGCAAATCTTTGCAAACATAGAGCAAAGCAGCCCCACCTCCCATCCTCAAAACACTTTGCACATACTCAAAAGAATAAATGTGAAGTCTGCAACTGAACTATATATGAAGTCTCTGGTGTACAGGGATGCATTAAGTTTCTAAACTTCTTTCATCTAAAAATAGCTCTGAAAATTTTAGCTCTCAGCTTGCATCCTCTTTCGCTTGTATGCGTTTAAACAAAGAACAGAATAATAAAAAATATATATAAACAACTAGATATGAATAATGTTTTTTAAGTACTTTGAAGCCACATGCAGTACCAGTTCCGTACAGCAATGGCTCTAGAGAATTACAACTGTTTTACCGTATAATCCTGTCGCATCAGAAGTAAAATAAACTGAACAGAAGCTCCAGCTTAAAACAAGAATGGGCATAAGAATGTTAGAATGGGGCCACTTTGCATATGGATTGTTGAACTCCTACTGTGAAATCAGCACATACACCCTTTGTTCTCCATGAAATTCTATAATCATCCCTTAGGGAAAGGTGGTGAAACCCTCAAAGGCAGAATCCTCTCCAGTTACACCAAATTGTGACATGCAAAAATGACTTTGAACAAGCATTAATCTTTACTGATGCATACCAATCTACTCTGCCTTTGCTTGTTTTTTCCCGATGAATTGTACTGCCTAGGTTATCTTGAAGACAGCCAGGCACATTCAACATGAATATAACAGCAAATGAGAGTTCTACAAAAAATGGTGCATTTCAACTGTGTACCCCCAGAAAAAGATCACTTAAGTATACCCAAATTTTCATTTTGCCTATACTAACTTTGCTGCTACAGTCCTAGTACTTTCAAAAGCCACATGGATTAAAAAAAGGTTTTTTGCCCTCCAAGGTATTATCATTGCTATTATTTGAAATTTTCCCTGCAGATGGTCTTACCAAAAAAAGAAATTTAAAGAAGGTTAAATCTTAACCTTTTCTATACAGTTTTACACTTCTGTTCTATATGCTGGCTGACTGGTACAGCAGTACAATTTGATGTATTAAACTAAGATTTTCTTTCAAAAAAATCATCTATTAAATAATTATTTTTCTTCATTATGTATCAAAGATTATAGAGCTCAAGAATAAGGTTTTCAAAGGAATATTGATACTATAATGCTTTTGAAAAATTTCATATGCCTGACACTATCACATCTTTCTTCAGTCCATTTTTATTTAATTTATGGAAATAGTAATATTTCAGCTTTGAACAGGATTCAAATATTAATGACATTTTTAAAATGAACATCAGCTAGGGTATTCTAATATCCTAAACCAAGTTCCTTGAAAAAGCAACATCAATTGGATTTTCCAGATATGAATAGAAAAAGATCTACTGCAACCCATAAGTTAAACTTTCTGCCTTACGAATACCATAGTATGTTACTTGAAGAGTGATTTAATTCCTTGTAGCAGTGAATTATAAAGCACATACACTGGTAAGATCTACTACCAAAATTACTGACACTACATGTTTTATAGCAATAACCCTGGGATTTTGCTGGTAAAGCTCTGCTACTTCAAATAAGGAAAAAAATACTTCTGCGATTTACTTCTGTGAAATCAGATTTATACCCAAAACATGGGATCACACTTTACGTTTAATAGACTCAGCTGAAAAAACAGTGGAAGCTGAAGGTGGGGGGACCTTATAAAGCCCTGCTTGCTATGTATCTGCGTGGTAAGCATGTGTTACAATTTGTTTATTTGTGTAACTTAATTAAAACTGAGGTAGACATCAATGCTAAAATTTAAGCTACCTAGAATTTTAATACTACATTTAAAGAACTCTGAATTATAGGTGTTAAAATTCAACGCAATAAAAGCAGAAGCAATGTCCATCAGTGAAATCAAGAGACAGTGCCACCAATGTGAGAGTAGAAAACCCTTGATGCAGAAACTTTATTTAAAAAAAAATAAATTTAAGTCCCTCCTTATACTTCTGAAGATGCCTGGGTTCATCAGCATTTTTAAGAGTGAGACATGCAAATACAGCCCTCACACATGCATACCCACTTCCTAACTTACGAGACACTGCCATTCTCAGCTACCACAGACACTTGGCTTTACAAAATAGTTTCACATGGGAAGGTGACTTCACATGTAATGTTTTGTTTTTTGATCTTAACTTTGTTATTTAGGATGCTGATGGAACAACTCCTTCTGGACAATTCATTCTGTCCAAAAAATACCATATTCATACAAGCAACCAGTAACCCTTTACAAAAACACGTGGAAATTGGATACTGCAAGACCATTTTGTGCATTGTTGCTGTGGAGTGAGCTCAATGGATTCCCTCAAGCAAAACAGTCACGGAGGTGTAAGACAAGCCAGTCACAAGTGGTTGGAAGCACAGTGTCAAAATGAACTTGAAAAGATCCTCCTGCACACCTGTGCCAAGTTTTGCCAAGCTCCTTAGCAATACTTTCAATTAAGGTATTTTGTGTTCCCCAGCCAGATTTCAGGGGAAAAAAAATCTAACCGTAGAAGGGGTCAAAATACCTGCTAGGAAAGTATCAAGTATGTCACTGTTAGTATTTCTGTATATATGCAGACCAAGAGTACCCATTTTTCATTAAACTCTAGTTTTTAATTGTCATTATGAAATAACTTAGCAAATGACTGGGCCAGTCAGAAAATGTTCTTAGGGGATAAAAGCAAAGAATTATCCTTAGGAAAACAAAATTTTTAGGAAAAAAGCCATCTTAATGTGAAAAAAAATTTGATAAGGACATATTTAATGGCAAAACATTTTGAAATCTAGTGTTACTTAGAACGCATTAATTTCTCTAGTACACCCTCCCTTAGCTAAGCATATGAAAAAATGTGAGACAAAAGAAGGCTTTTTGAACTTGAAAGCTACAGCAACCATAATTCTTTATCTATTTTGATTTACTTATGAAAATACTGCTGTGCCATTAATTTCTCTTGTTTCAAGAGAAATTCAACTGCTCTTCATCAAAGAAAAGCATGCTAACACTTTATTACTACTTAGCACTATAAATGAACTAAAAGCCATTTGGAAGTCTAGAGAATTAATCCTTGTTTACAATTACATTGACTTTAAGTGAAGACTGCTTATCTTCCTTGAAATATATCTCAACAATGAACTGTGTGAAATTCAGCATGAAACTTCTTTCAAGTACACTTACCAGACATTAACAGAGTCATTTAAGTTATCATTAGAAAAAGACTGAACAAACCTATTTCAGGACACCTAAAGAAATGAACCATTCCTCCAGCTTTAATGGATCAGACATTAAGTTAGTGTTCTGAAGGATGCAGAAGTACAAATCATCAGAATACAGACATGTACATCAATTCCTAAAATACATTTGATTTCAATGCTGAGTTATATGGTTTGCAATGGACAAAAATTTACTTCCTGAATCTTCAGAAGTCTTTCTTGAAGTGTTATCTTTGCAAAATAATGGAAAGTCATCTACTTTCTGTACATGGAGCTTGCAGAACAAGCTGTTCACACCACAGTGGTTGTAACACTACCAGCAAGGGTTCATGCTCACTGCTGCTGACAGCCATACCTCTTTCCTAGGTATATCATTGGCTAGTAAGTGCACTTACTGGTAATTTTTCCAGTGTAAGGCAATGTAATATGCCAATGTCCCAAAAGCCTGAGAAAACTAAATCCATATCTGATGAGATGACATGGGAAGAGAATCAACCAAATACATAAAATTGTAGATACTGGTCATAAAGGTTCTCAGACAAATGCTTTTTTTTTTGCCTTCACCTTTCAGCAGCCCAAGAACTGAATGAAACACAGAGGCAAGTAACACCATTCAAGAAGTTTTCTCCTAAAATTTTTTTAGACCTCCAGTCTTGATTTGAGACTGCTAACTAGACTCTGCTTGCTACTCAATTAGACAAGGTGCAAACATTGCAGCAGCAGTTGTGATACAGTTCTTCAAGTACTGTCTGTTGAATCCCATGCCAAATGGATCACTTATTGCCAGCAGACTCTTATTTTAACCAGTCACACCTCCAGTAAGCAGGACAACGAATCATGTCCAAGACAATGTAAGTCCATTAATATTAATGGACATATAAGTCCATTACATTATTCAGGTCCAAATAACTACAGCTGAAAAAACACTTTATCCAGCATATCAAATAAATACTGTGTCTTCAAGATGATAAAGACAACTTCTTCCTCTTTTTAAAGCAAGCGTAACAAAAGTCTACTGTACTTACAGAAGGCTCTGGCTTAGTTCAGAGGATCTCCATAACAAAATATTAATGATGAAGATTTTTGAAGCGCTACTTACAGGTTTCTATACATTTGACCCACTAATTACCCACTAGTATCATCTATCCCTTCCACAGATATGTAAAAACATGGTAATGAACACATATAAAAAAGACTGGTTCTTAAGCATCAGATGCTCTACTCTTTTTTTTCAAAAGAAATTGGAAGATTACAGGTCGGTTGCATACAGGTATCAAGCCAAAAAGTTATCAAATTTGCTTTTTTCTTTTTATACCTGATATGCCAAGTTTCCCAGACTGTATCTCTACCATCTTCAGCAGAATTCCAGGTTCTTTTCATTCAATTTTCAGTGAAATACAGAAACACTACTGACCTACAGATTAATTCCAGGCTTTCTGTTACCCCTTCAACTCTGACTTAAATACCCTGATTGAGGTCTCATGACAACAAACCAAAGTCAGAGACTCTTGTGAGGGTGGATGCAGACATCCCCAATTTGCTATGCTGAAGCCAACACTGTAAAGCCTCCTTCCTTCCCACTGCTCAACACTCAATATTAACATGGTCAATTTTAATTTCATTTTCTGTCAAAAATTGATAGTGCTTGAGAGACAACTCTCCATGTAACATTAATATTTATCTTCCTGAAAGCAAAGTATTTCCTGAAGACAATCTATTTCCTGAATCTATCTTATGATAGATTCTACATCAAGACGAGAAACTTCAAAATCTTAGCAGATTAAATTAGTGGCCAAAATTAAGTATTTGTTTTACTTCTTCAGGAGATAAAGATCTGCCACAAAGACCATGAAGCTTAATAGAAACTGAAACGCCCTAGGGAAGCTTGCAGTCTAGGTATGTTCTTTAATCGCCTGCATACAGAATGTCAGAAATTCACTAACATTCATACCTGTTTTGTTGCAACATGTCTTTGAAACACATTGACATTAAAGAAGCATCCAGACATACTTGCTAAAGTCAGGGAAAGACTGTTTTTGTAATATACAACTCCAGCACACAGCTATTTATCTGAAACAAGGTACGACTGTTTGATGCATATAAATCCAATAATTTTGCTAATTACTTAATAACCTAGTTAATACTTCAGACTAAAAGAGTTTTGCAACTGTAAGAAAATTTAGTTCTAAAGAAAACTAGGGATTTTGCATTGAAATTATCACAAAACTCATTTCTCATTTAGATTCTACTGCTTATATTAAATCCTATGGTATCTAGGAAATGAAACTGTATTTGAGTTTAAATTTCTGCTANTATTATATATTCATATTATTTATGAGTCTTCAGAAGCAGCAGTTAAAACCCCAAAAGCTCTGTCACACCCATGTATTATAAAAGATACCTGAATATTTCACATCTTATGACTTCATTAAGGGCACAATGAAGTTTAAAAAAATGTATTCTAGAGGGAATTTTGCCTTAGGAGACATAGTCTCATTTCATTTCACTGAACTTTAAAGATACAGTTACTTTTGACTTCTAAACAAGATGTGATTGGGACACAAGATTTCTCACCATCTCTTTTTAATATCAAGTAAGAGAAAAGCTGCACAAACTAGATTTATGTTAACAGACAAGTCACTTCTGAACTACTGAGTCTCACTGTTCCTCTCTTAATTATTTAAAATCCATAGAGCTTAACAAGAATTTAGAGTCCAGTAGCAACAAGCATTTGGTGAAATCATGGAAGCTAGCTAGATGCCTTACCATCTAACACCATTGGCATATGACATGAACAGTCACAACAGCTGCAGGAATACCCATCCGGACAAACTCAAGTGGAGAAAACCACACAGACAAATGCAGTCAAGTGTCCTTTGAAAGTAACTATTTTAAGTCTCAATCCTTCTCCTTTCTTTCCCCCAAAAGATACTGTTTTAGCAAGTTTTCTATTGTAGAGGGTTTTAAGCTTCTTTTTAGCAATGATGTTGCTTTCAATACCTTTTTTATAACTGGTAAAAACACCCACAGCATATTTCATCCCATCTTTGCCACTGTCAATGAAATTAACTTTGGTTCTTGAACAGATACTCAGTTGTTTCTTTCCTCTTCCTTTTTTACATGTAGGGAGTGTACAGAGTTCATAGATCATTAAAGATGCTTTAACTACATAAATTACCGTTCAGCTTTGAAAAATACTACACAATTATAGAAATTTGTTATAATCTGAAGCAGTTATGAGACTGCACATAATTTCTTGTAATTGTCATTTTCTTAGCAATTCTTGAAGTTAAGCAAGGGTAACAGGCAACCAACAAAAACTTTTACATTATTCACCTTGATATGCAGTATTTTTACATTATTATTTTTAAGCAAATACTGTGGAAAGTTATTCAGGAATTATTACTAGTACTTACTATTCCAGGACTAAAATCATCTCTGTTGCAGTTTCATAAACTTCATACAAGTTGATGACCCAAAGGTTGCATTGTGCCAGCTCAAGGACTGCAATTTCGTGTATTATTTCCATCCGACAGTCTTGGCCCTTTCTTCTTTTTCTCATGAATTTTGCTGCAAACTCTCTTTCAGTGTCTTTCTGGATACACTTCTTCACCACTGCAAATTTTCCCCTGAAATTAAATAAGAATTTAGTTTTACATGCCTTAGTGATAGCTTTAGCACTGCCTTTATAAATTAATGTTTCAGGAAACTTGAACCAAATCATTACTAATGGGTGCATTTAAGATGCAATCTGAATTTAGAAAGGTGCCTTGCTGAGTGATGATCCCTGTGTTCAAAACACCCCAGCCCAGAATGTAAATAATTTCCATGAAACAAAGAATTAAAAAAATCCCCAATCAATTCAAACGTGGTTTTCAAAAACACAGAATAAACACTCTGTGCTAGTTCACAAGATTACATTATCCTCAAAACTTTAATTAAAAAGCTGGCAAAATCAAAATGTACAAATGAGCAATTTATTCTTTCTCTGACTACCTCACAGCAACCCCGTTATTGTTTTCTGAAGTATCTCACCATATCCAAGGTAACAGCACTCTCATTGAATCCTGCTCCATTTGCCATGCAATATCCATACTCTGCATTTTTCAAGATGGCACTTTGTATTTTCACCATATCATGTCTCAAATGATAACAGCTGGAGTTTTTTGATTAACAGTTCTCAAAACCCCCTACTTATACTGTGAGACAAAGAATAAGGAACACATATAATTTAAATACAATGAAGCAGCTTGACTAACATCAAGCTCTGTAGCACGATTTTTGCAGCAATGCCAAGGTGAATAGGAACACTGAGAGCAAAGCACCATGCTTAGCCCACATTAATGAGCGTCACCTCGGCAGAACACACACCTCATGATGCACCAGGCCAGCTCAAACCGCACTGCAGCGCTTGTGTCACACCACTTCCCTCACAGCACTCTGGCACAAGCAGCTGCTCTTAACTTCCCTGCAAGAGTCAAACACCACCTGCTCCACTCAGTTCCATTCACACAGTGCTGACTTTTAGACTGAAAAAGTATTTTAATTAAAACCTCTCACTAATGCAATGATGAATTCTCACACTTTGAAGTATAGTAATCTTACTTTAGCTCTTACCATACAGGTATAATGATCATCAAAACTACTTTTTTATGTAAACATTTTCTTATAAAGCTGCAAGAATAGCTTTGAGATCTTTGTTTTGGTTCTTTACCTACTGTAGCATTGCTGAAACCAAAATAGCCCTCTTCTATTTTGGAATACAATTACTATGGATTTTACCTCTCCTATCTCCAAGCTGAAGTTCACAGAATTAACTACTTCAGCTCATGTCAAAGTTTTCACTCTCCCAGCCTATTGGCAGAAGACTGCTAACCATGAAATATAACCGCTAAACAAAGCTGTGGTCAACTTGCTTTTAACAAGCATTTTTTTCAAAATCACACAGTCTAAATGAATCAAGTCAAACAAGTATCCACAAAAAGGGTATTTGCTAGGCAATCTCAATAAAATAATAGGACTTGTAACCACTGATACAGCCACAGTTATTCCTCTAGGAATATTTTGCATAGGCACATTATCTACAGCGCAATATGCATTAAGAGTAGTTCATAGCACAGTCCAGATGTCTGGTGAAGGCAGACAAACATAAAGAATATGCTTTCAATGTCTTGAATCTAATATTTTGGGAAAATGTTCTTAATTACTAATATTTACATGAAGACAAAACTACTGAGGTTTGTAAATGCATGACGATAATTCTGTAGCACAAAATTCATGTACAATGGAAAGCTATGCATTTATCGAAAGTGTTAAGACACTTATTCAAGTTCTTAGCACCAAGGAACACCTCAAGAAAAAATCACCTGATGATTATGTTGTCAAAAAAACCCCATATAAAAATAAATTGAGAAGCCCTTTAACAGCAAGTTGTTTAAATACCTGATAGATACTAAGCCTTACACCAATAAATCTAGGTCCCTGCCTGGGTTCAGCCTTCTCTATTTTCCTTATATAGTCTCTGAATGCACTGCGTACTTCTCCTTGAATGTTGCCTTAGTGCAGCCAAGAGCTTTTAATTCTAGCACCAGGAAGGACCTAGAGAAAGTGGCTTAGAAAAGTTTGAAATCTCTATAATACAGCTTTAAAGTACTGTGCTGTTTTGAATTACATATAAAACCTATCTGGAAACAAGTTAATTAGCCTAATGAGTACCAACGTTGCTGATTTACCATGCATTAGTCACTATGGAAATAAGACAGTATCCATAGAGCAGCGAGAAATGGCAAGAGCCACCACCATGTGTGGCTACATATGTCCTGTTTAGCTGAGCTGGCCAGGAGCCTGATAGGTGACGTCATTCAAAGGACAGGTTACATGGGAGTTCAGCCGGCTGACAAACACTAATTCTAAATTGTTTCAGACCAAGAATCCTGCCCAGATTCCTCATGGTTATGCCTATAATTAGACGTATTATAACTACTTCCTGTTGAAACTAATCTTTTCTGAATACAATCCCCAAAAAGATCAAACTTGACAAACCTGATGTTTATAACCAGTAGAACTAATTACTGTGCAGTGATTTAGATTCATGTCTGAGAAAATTTCAGAGCTAAGATCCAAAGATAGCATCCACTGTATGGTTAAGCCAACAGATAAATTCTTCAGAATTTCTTTTTTTTTGAGACAGAACAATAGCTAAGACACATAAACAGGCACTCTTATGAAGTATACATTGCAGACACTTCATTGTTGCTTTTCTTAAAATCTTGCTTTTCAGTACTTATTACAAAAAAGTGTATAAAACAGTGTTAGTTCACATCATTGCTACTTTAGTGTATTGAGAAGAGCTAGCAGTGAGAACATTGCATGGAAGGAAGAATAATTTTGAGCTGAAAATCTTAATGTGCATTTTTCATTTGAAAACTGACTACCAGACATCCAATCACAAGTAAAAATGCTTTGGAGGGAGACAAGAATAGAAAAATCTAAGTAATTCTCAGTCCTCACAAGAGTCTCATTTCAAGAATTATGATTTAAGATAAATCTTATCTGACTACAAAGAAGCTCAATGTCACATTTTCAGATTGCCAACAGAATTTGCATTGTTTCATTAGGCATACATTATAGCTCAGAGGAAAATTGCCAAATCACAAATCAAATGTCAAATCAGATAAGCAGGAACATTTATGTCACATCAATTCACTTTTGTTGTCCTAGGTTCAGAGCAACAGAGAACTAACCTTACTAATTTATTTATAATACATAAAAATAACAAAGCTTAACTAAATATTTTAAAATAACTACCCTTATTTTTAAAGTGACCTATAAAACACTGTCACTGTAACAAATGCAGGAATAACCTCTTCCTGTAAAGATATTTGCTTTTTATAAAGTTCCAAAATAAACTTTTCTGAGATCTACAATACTATAATGCAGTTTATTCTGTAAATCATATCAAACATTTTTTTCTGAAGTGTGGGTTTTTTCCCCCTGACAATTCTGGATTGGATTTCCAAACAACACAGTGCAAGGATTCCATTTCTGGTGTTCATGAATTATTTACTCACAGACATTTATTCTCAAACGGCAAACCCAACTACTTACAACTCTTTCACCTCTTTCCCACTTTTGCTTAGTTCCACAGCTATTTCACCCCAGCTGTGCTACTGCAGAGAGCAGCTGAGAACCGCAGTGTCATGTAATGATAAGACACACATTACTGAAAGCTACCTGAGAAATAAGTTTGTGCCAGAGTAGTTATTTTGGGGAAAAAAAAAGTCCAAGACATGCATTATCTGTACATGAAACTACAGTCACATCACTAGTCAGGAACAAAGAATATTTCACGCTCCTTGGATGATTACATTTCTTATTCTTACCTTTGGGTTGAGAATGAGCTTGTATGCTTTAACAAAAAACTGGGAATGACGAGAAACCACTGAATTACACTGGACATATTTACATGCCTGGACATATTTACATGCCTGCACATATTTTGCTGGAAGATAATTTTATTGTGGATAATCATTTAAGGTGACTGTTACCTTCCAGAAAAAAGACAGACCAGTCAACTTATACTTTTCTCTAACCCAGCTCTAGAATCAAGAGTATTATTTTCTGTACACAAATGATGATTTCCATAGCTTGTTTCACCAAAAAAAGGAGTGCAACATTCCATCGACAAGCTGAAGAATTAATAGCAGAGTAATACTTTGTTTGCAATTAGTTTTTTTCTTGAGAAAAACGAGCAAAGCAACTAAATATAACTATAGTAGACTCCTTAAGGAAGCTCTTGGTAGTAAAAAATGTATTGTTCCCCATTTTACAGTACAATTATGGCTTAAGCACAAATGGTAAGCGGAAGAGTTAAGAAATGGCGTCTTGTCCCCTGCAAAGGTTATACTTCTTCAAACTAACCTAACTCAAGCCAGCACTGTCTGAAAACATTTACATCTCATTGAGGTAATGAAAAGTGGCACCCCTAAAGCAATCATCAGAGGTAAGTTTGATTTCAAACCTCATGAAAGTGTAGATGATTTGTGTGACAATACTGTGATTTTGAGGACAGTAAAATTATTAAGGCTGTGAACACTGGACCAAAATGTGATATATTAAATAATTTCATTTTAAACCTTTTATTTCCATGTCATCCTAAGGGACTTGCAATAATTTCCTTTTTTGAGTGGCCATTATAGTGAAGGTTTTGACATTTTTCCCAAGTGAACCTGGCTTTCCCAACAGCTGTTTCAACAAACTTGCAAATGCCTGTTCAGCTACTGAACAAGGCAGCACCTTCTGAAGCACACAAGCTCTACATTCTGAAAGCAGTTTTTTCTCCCATGAGCAGAACTAATGAAGCCCGACTTCCCACGGGTTTGCACCCAAGTCCCTTTGGTGATACTGTGATCAAGTTCCTCCTAGGTTCATCCATGCCTTTCAGGACTGCTTCCCCCAGGATTTTTGCTCCCTAATGTGCCACCTGGGGCCAGAGCCCCTGTACATCTCTTCCCAGCATTACCAGAACTACAAAGCCTTAACCTTCTGCCATGTTCCACTTTCCTCCCACCTCCTCCAAATGCAGGGGACCAGAGAACAGAAAACAGAGGCTCCAAGTGCCCAGGGAAGTTCAACATACATGTGTTGATTAACAGAACGGGAGGCCAAAGACCGCAGAAACCTGGTGAGCTCATGCAGCAGCCCTTATTGCAGCAAAGGTGATAAATCTACTTGCTTCTTTCTCTGTGCTCTCAGTTTTAAACACAATCCATATGAGTGTAGTTATTCTCAAACCTACCTGAAGTTCAGCTTTTAAACTGCTTCTCTAATTCTGGGGAATGGGATAGACAAGTACAGAGTGTATAAACTTTTTCCTACCAAATCTTATTGCTAAGGTAGATGTTGTGTGCATAAGAACTGCTTTCCACCTGAGACAAAAACCGGCCATACCTGGACGCTAATTTGTTCTTTGTAAAGAATTACATAAAGAGAGAATTACACAATTTATGAACATATAAAAGTGAAACAATTTGTGGTAATAAATTATCAATAGAATTACAGTTATGAATGGCAGAGAGAGTTTCCACCTACATTTTGTTGGAGAGTTTGCAAAAAATAGTCTTTAATGGGAGTATTTGAGATGCAGTATCTGCTTTTTTTAAAAAAATTTAAACTGTTGAATAAAAAATCAAGCAAATGCATTCAAATGTAGAGATTTCTATAATCTAAAAGAAAAGATATTGAAAAGACTTGTGAACTTGAGGAGAGATAGTCTGAACCAAAAATATGAGCAACTGTTGCTCAAAACCAAGACAAATACTTAGAACTGTCACTTAACTAATTTTAACTACAGGTGCAAAATCACACCCTTCATGTGAAGGCCATCTTTAAAATATTAAAAAAATATTCCACACAAAAATCCATGCTGCGATTAACTTGTTTAAACTGCAGACTAAAACTTGCAGCAGTACTTAATTCTTGTTCTTAGTGTAAAGCAAATCATCTCAGTTGTACTTTTTTGTTCCAGAAGGAACTTTAATCTATTCCATGCTCTGATTAGGCCAATAACTATCACCCAGCTCTGAGGGAAATGCTCATTCCATGGAAGAACTACAAAATATTTTCTGAAGTCATCTGAACTTCAAATAAAAAAACCCAAAACAAACGCAAACCAAAATAGCAGCAATACCAGGACATTCTGTGATAACACTGCTCCTATGCCTTTTGGGCTGTTTCTTAGAATTTAGGCTGATTTGCAGCCTGCATTTAGTTAGCTTCAGTTTCCAGGCCTTGGAAATTGTGGTCACAAAAACCTACAAAAAGCTTTCTCATTCCATGGGATGTTTCTCCCACCTGCTTATCATGTGAATGCTTTAGACCACTACGTTTAAACAGGTATTATTCTACTGTTACATCAGAATTATTAAGTGAGCATTAAGCTAACAGCTAGGCAACCTAAATATTTGTTAGCGGTACTTACAGCAGCTTCATTTACCTTAAAACTCCTCCTTAGCTCCAAAGGGGTTGGTTTTGCTGCTGTATAAACTGAGTTACACAGCGAGTATAACTTGCAACAGAACACACATTGAGGAGGATATCTTTCCATATATCCTGTGGTATTCCATCTAATCTTTTTTATTGGAACACTCTTTGGATGAAGCACATATAATTCTAAGAATACTATCATTCTTTAACAAAAAGTGACAGAATTTCAGACAAAAATATTGGTTAAGTGGTGTTGAAATCCCATATATGTAGTTCCCAAGATGCAAAAACCTTTTAATGAGACTTTTTGCCCTAAACCTTGCTTTCTATCAGTCAGGTGTTGAAATCATACATACACTAAACATTACATGTGGAATCACTTCCAAACCCAAGATTTTAACCAGCTTTAACTCCTTGGAAAGTTCCATCATTAGATTATTCTGAAGCATATGCTACCCTAAACGAGTGTAAAATTGTTTTTCCACGTCACAGCTTACAAAGCTCGAGGAAATAATACTTAAAAAAAAAAAGGCGGGGGGGGCAGGTTTTCTTCTCCAGTGTAAATCTAGAGCAATACCCACTACGCCATACGGACTCTCAGGGAACCACAGCATCTTCCCAGCTAGATCAACAAGGCTGCGGAGCCGAGGATGACTTCTTCAGCAGGAGGGACAGACAGCTGCGGGGTACAGCTGCCTCCCAGCACCTTCTTCCAGCCGAGCCAACACCGTGGGCACGCCCTCGGAGCTGACCCAGGGCGGGCAGAGCTCACCGCCGGATGCTGCTGGGTGCCCCTGGACACGGCTCTTCCCTGGCAGGGACCCCCAAGGGCGGACGCCACAACCTCCCTGCCCGCTTCTTCTCCGCCGTCCGGGGCAGCGGAGGCAGCGCTCACCTGCCGAGTTCCCGGCCGGGGCTGAGGCTGTACCGCTCCTTGAAGGGCTCCGTGAGGATGGGCGTACGGATCTCTGCCAGGAGCCCGCCCCGCCGCCGGGACCGCCCGGCCGCAAGCTGAGGTGGCGGCGGCGGCGGCCGGTCACCGCGGGAGCGAGCGGGCGGCGGCTTCTCGTCGGGGCTCATGGCGCGGGGCTTTTCCCTTAGCAGGGGGATGGCTTCTCCTTCCCCTCTTGTCTCCCCGTCTCCCTGTCGGTGTCGGCGTCCCTGTCCCTGTCCGCCCCGGCCCGCGCTCCCTCCGGGCGCTGCCGCTGCTGCCGGCTCGCGGAGGCTGAGGGCAGCACGCGCCGGCCGAGGGAGCGGGGCACAGAACGCGCGGCCCCGCCCCTCGCTCCCCTCACAGTGGCAGGCGGGCCTGAGGGAGGTACGGCGGGGCAGCGCCACCTGGCGGCGACGGCGGGGAGCGGCGGGTCAATGTCGGCGTTTGGTTTCAACGAGGTTTAAATAAACCCCGTAAAGCAGAGCTTGTGTCTGAGGAGAGACCGGCTTGCCTCCCTTCGTAACTTGGATATCTTCGTGTCACTGCAGCTGGAGGATCCTCCCCCTCTATTCGGCCACATCTGGACCATTGTGTCCAGTTCTGGGTTCCTCAGGACAAGAGGGATGAGGAGCTACTGACAGCATCATGAAGGGAAGCTTATTTTCCATTGCCAAAGGTGCTAAAGTTGTCAGTAAACATATCCTCACACACTCTAAGTATCATCTTATATAGCAATCTCTATTACTAATTTCAGTCATTCTTAAAAAGTCACTGATCATACTTCAGTACCGAGACATACCTAAGAGGAATTCAAGTCAAATCATAGCTTGTAACGAAGTTCCTAAGCAGATTCCTGTGCTGCCCCAGCTGCATTCCTGAAAAGCTGTTACCTAAACATGATGACTCCATGAAGCATGCTGGTTGGGAACCTGTACTGCTCTTTCTACAGACTGAAGCATATGAAGTGCTGAAAACAGGAAAAGCTGGAGGATATGCAGTTTATTTTTGTATGCTGTTTTGGTCTTGGAAAACCAGCACTAGGAAATCACATCCAATGCTTTTTTAGTTGTTGTCTGTGGTCCATTTTGAAACTGACTGAACATATTTTCAGTGTGACACTGTAGAATATTTACAGAATGACTTTTCCCTTACAACTCATTTATTTTGTAAGTGGGAAACAAAGGTAACCCAAACCAGTCTTCTATTTTCATACTGAAAAAATCAAAAAGTAAAATGTTCCTAAAGTGTATTACTCTTCACAAAAGGAAAGGCAAGGTGCCTCAGTGTTACTATTCTTATCATTGGCACAGAAGACACCCCCATGCAGCCCCGTTATCTTCCTGTACCATAGCAGTTAATGCCAGAAGTTCAAGGGAAAAAAAAAAAAATTAGTTGCACTCTTTGTGTGTTCCCATGACTTCTATTCTATCCCATCTCAAAGACCTGTAACATGGCATTGTAGGGGTGAGCTTCATTTACACCTCAGTTAAAACAATATAAATCCACTTTACATAAAATCCTAATACAAATAAGAATCAGGGCTTATATTTCAGGTATTGGGTATATATTGTGTATTTTTGTTCTAAATTTAGTTTCAAGAGAGTAGGAACTAAACACAGCCACAGACTCTTCACCTTGATAGATCCATGAAAGGTATTTTCAGTCAAAAATGATTTTCAAGTTTAGAAGAATTAAATTAAAAAAATAGTAAAAGTGTGTCTTTGCAGCTCAAGGAGGATTTATGATTAGACACAACAGATCCTTTGTGCCTTTGTTCTCCAGATATGATAGCTCTTGTCCAGTCTGGCCTCTTGTACAAGGATGAACATCAGGCCACATGTGGATTTATTCTCCTTTGTAGAAAAAAACTATGATGCTGCTGCCACAGGGCAGAAACAGATTGTTATTGATTTGTAATATCCAATAGAATTATTACAGTTTTGTTAGCATGCCAAGAAAGACACTGGATGTACCCATGGAGACTTAATGGGGACTGCTGCTCTATTTCAACAGAAATTCAGTAATTGTCATAGAATCATAGAATGTTAAGGGGTTGGAATGGACCTTAAAGACCAGCTGGTCTGAACCCTCTCTGCCATGGGCCGGGACATCTCCCACAAGACCAGATTGTCTAAGACCATATCCAACTTGGCTTTGAATGGGTTCATATAATCCATGGGTTAATAGAATTTAAAAGGAATCACCAAATGGGTTCTAGTAAAAGGCATAGTTCCAGCCACATACACACATCACTGCTGCAGAAACTGACATCTCTGATGGACCCTAATGAGCAGTAGCTCATCTCACTGCTTTTTAATCAATATGGATTTTCTCTTCCTTTATATGTGAACTATGCATAGAAATCCAGCTTAGTGCCAAAACACCCTCTCATTCACTTCTTCCTCACACACATGCACAACCACATACACAGGATATGAATAAAGGCTGAGCTGTGAGATCTGGATTTCTTGAGGATGTGCATGGTGGGGTGCTACTCTTGTCACCAGCACTACCATCCCTGCTGAAGGAGAGCCAGCACTGGGCCTTGTGGACCTGTGCTCCTCCATACGGAATGAAATACAGTACCAGCTCCAGAGGGGCTCTCGAGTTCTCACAGTCACACAGTTTCACATTTGTTAGTGATTGTCTTGTGCACGATACGCTCACCACTTCTGTTGGAGTATCTTCCATGGATTTATATTTTTCCTTATAGAAACAGTGCCTCATATTTAAGCTTTTTCATCCTTCCTATTGTACCACAATACCTCCTGGGGTGCCATTTTTGTAAGAAAGCAGGTATGGTCAGGAAGGTGTCTGCTGACAGTGTATCTGAGGCATGTTAATCTATCCTGGAATGTGCTAATGAAACATGCCAGAGCTATTACAGAGATGAGCAGGAGAGAAATGGGTGTGACATACTGAGATGCTGGGGCATCTTGCTATATATTTGCTGTCAACACAGTGCAGACCCAGCATATGCTATGAAGAAATCGTCCTTGCAGTTGCATTTCATCCCTATAATGCAGTAATTATACCTAGAAGCAAGGTATGTGTAAGTAGCATACACACTGCTTTCATCCCTCTGTTTGACCAGACATTTCCTACAGCAAGGAAAAAGCTCACATGCTCTTCAGGCAGGAGAGCATGGGGGCTCTGGTCATGACCACCTACATGGAGAACCTCAAGTTTTAGACATGTACCCTGAGAAATTGAATAAAGGCAGTGGAAGGGCCTGAATGCAATAGTGGGAAAGGACACAATCCTGGAAGTGCTATTTCTGAAATCAGTGGGCTTTGAAAATGCCAGTTTCCACCCACTGTTACATACATCCTCTATGAAATAGTTGACTTGTAATAGACAGTCCACACAATGCCATAACAAAGTGATTTTATTGACATTCCTCCATAGTGATATGGTTGAATAGAAAGCACAGCCTGAGTATCATGTGACATTTTTCTGTCAATAAAAGCAAAATCAGTCCAATAATGAGGACCTTTCCTGACAATGACTTTATGTAGTCTTTAACAAAAACTGTAACAGACATTTCCGTCAGATAAATCAGAAGCTGCAGGGAATTAGGCATATGGTACAATACTTACTATACCTAGCATCTACTATCTACAGGCATCTGTTTTTCTACTGGAACAAAAATACATGACTCAATAGTGAGAAAGTAACAATCTAATTTTTTGGACCTTGTGATAACTGGAAAACCTATCCCAGATTTAGTATATTGCAGTAGTTTTATCTTTCCATAATGAACACTGAGGTACAGCAAGAATAATAAAAAAGCACCGCATTTGTTGTAGAAAGATCTGTTGGTCTGCATTTGACTGAAAGTGTTTAATCTTGACTGGGAAGCCCTATTAATATTACTATGGAAACAGGGAAATATCCTTTCAACAGAAATTAAACAGATCTCCAGTCAAATTTGTCCTTCTGAAATTCCATAGACTGTCAAAGGATTAATAGTGAAGGACAAGTTTAACCCATCCCCTGTGCATTTATATTTCAGCTTATTTCAGTTTCAATTTTCATGTTCAAATTCAGTATCCTTTTGTTTCCAACTAAAGGTATGTCAACTATTTGTTACAGTGAAACTAGAACAACAAAACACAATCCCAACAAACACTCCTCTCCCCACAGGCCATCTCTCAGACTAGACTATGAACTCAAACTTCAGCTACAGTTAGTTCAAAAGTTCATGGGCACCTGAGCAAACTGGGTGCAAAAACTCCCCCTGTGTCAGACCTGTACAAAATTCAGGATTTCTTCATTAGATGTTAGATGTTGTTTGGACCACTCACTTCTTGCCTTGTGATAGCCATGGACTTCTCTGGAACATAAAAGTCAAGTTTTGAATATGCACAGACTGGAACTGAACGCTTATGTAACTTATTGCAGACTGAAGCAACAGCATTTGTAAGGTTTAGACATGACACTGTTAACACAAAGATACAGATGTTTATACTGGATCAAATCCTGCATAGCTGATGTGGTTGAACAGTCAGACTAGTGCAAGGTGGAAGACCTACTGATGATTTAAAGTTTTTATTTCCATTATCTTATCCTCCAGATTAATGCTAACAGGATTTCAAAAACAGAAGTACCCCCTTCCCTCCCTCTACCATTAATACCATCATGACAATAATTTTGAGAAACAAAATTGGCCCTCTGAATGGGCCCTCTGAAACCGTTGCCAGTATTCATTGCTCCAATTGAAAACTAGAATTCATGAAAGCTGTCAGATTGCCTCTTCCATTTCTCATTTGCATTTTAAAAATCTATTGATGTTGATATTGTATCTTAATCTAGCCACCACCACATCTAGCCATCACCAGGTTTAAAGGGAACTGAGCTGAGAGTTAAAAAGATTATTTCACTGTAAATCTGCCCTAAGGAATATCTTCTAGTCTTTCCTGTGAGGAAACAATGAAACAAGAATTTCTGTAATCAGGAGTCAGTGTTCTACAAGTGAAGATGCAGACCTGGGGAGTTACAGCACTTGAATCAACAGATGAACAAGGAAGGATATATCTTGCATATGTACAACAACAACAACAACAACAACAACAAAGTCAATTTAACCTGCATAATGGGCAGGTTAAAAAACAGGCCAAGGGAGGTAGGTTCCTCCCTCTCTCCTGTTAGCACCATTCACTGCCTCACTCTGAAACGGCAATGTCACTTCAGATGCACGGCTTCCCCTTCACTCCAGGCTGGGACTGAATTCTGCGCATGGCATGACGCAGCACTGTGAAGTGTTGATCTGGATATCAGAAAGATAATGTCACAGTCTGAAAACCTATTGGGGTAGGGCATTTGGGAAGAGAGAGGAAAAGGGCTGGAATGGCAGAATGCAAGAAAAGACACATATGGCATTTTCTTTCTCTTTGTTTTATGAAAATAGTCAACTGTCTCTATTCCTGGCCTTAGATCCAAAAACTGGCAAGGAAATCTGCATGACTTTGTCAACTTAGAAAGCAGCTTTTAAAAAATATTAGGCTGTGTGCTTTAAAGACAACTTGGATCAAGGATTTTGATGGGAAGTAGCTGGCTATGCTCTGTGTTTCCCAGAAGAGCAACACACAAGGCGCTCAAGATGGCGTCTGCCAAACATAATCTAGTTTAGTGTATGATGAGTGCCAGAAAACGTTGCAAAGAAGAATTTCAGGAGAAAGCCTTCTGCGTTTCATTTAGTGGAGCTTGATGCTGTCTCTGAAATACAAACATTTTTTAGCATGCTACAAAAAATAGTTTCACTTTTTTGTAATAAAATATAGTTTAAAAATACTTAAAAAATTTTAACTATACAGCGTTGTTAAAATTGGATTGTTTTTTCCCACTTTTTTATTATGTTAATGAGGCAGCTCTTGATTTTCCTTGGCCAAACATGGACCAGCCAGTTGGATGTTTTTCTTTCTTCTAATGTTGGAAGACATCCAACATTTGACATAGTACAGATAACTTTATAACATCACCAGGAAAAAATTAGGAACCATACTTGAATCACTGGATTTGGGGGCCCAGAGGTGAAGAGGCAGAAATTACATACATTGGAAGATTTCATGTTCAGTGTCTCTTGGTGTGACTTGTTCTGATGAAATTCATGTGCACATAACAGATGCTCTGAGAAAAACACTAATTTTTCCATCTCTCCTGTGCAGTGGGCTGGTCACATGGAATAGATGCCTGAGAGCTCTTTTATTGAAACACTAAACATAATTTTTGATGTGTGGTACAATGAAGCTGGCCTGTAGCTGCAGCCTCTGTTTGCAACTGTAATATAAGAACATCATACTAAAACATAGATTCTCAGTAAAAGCCATACAATAAATTAGTATAAAAGTGGCTGAAATGCCACAGAAATTGAATGAATGGGGCAATTTAAGAATTTCAAATTTTTTATGTACCATTGCAAAAATTTTTTTGCTTAGAAATATATTTTTGGGTCCATCACCTTTCAAATAACTACTGACTTAAGAATAAAAGCAGGAGAAAGATCTGAAACTTTCAGAATGCAGTTTTTCAAGGGTGATGAGGTTCTGTACAGCCACCATAAAAATATGTGTGAAAGCAGAGTCCATTTTTTTTTCTCTGGAGAGAAAACTTAAGATGAATTACATGTGTTAGATCTTGAACTGGTCTCCTGATTTTACAGTGATCTAAAGCATAACTAACACAAAACTACCAGTAACAAGCCCCCAAGGGGGTGTCGTACTTTATGCAAGCTGCTAGACACTATGATGTTACCTTCTCACTTATGTTCACAAATATCTCACTTTGCATTTCTCGCACCCTTTAACATATTTAGTGTCAAGATACTTTGTATTTCCATTTCCCAGTTAAGACAAACACTTTCAATCTGAGATTAGTCTTGGAAAACAAGGGCAGCAAAGATTAATAACTAGAATGTAATCAAAGCACTGAGGTTGACTGTAACAGCCTCAGCAAAATATATCTGAAGACAAGCCTACTGCTGTTTATCTCTTTTTTCCCCTGGATTCAGAGTTGGAAAGTACACCAAACTGAAGATGGTTATGTCTGCAGTAACAAGAGCAAGATCTTTAGTTTTGTGGTACCTCGTATGACAGGAGGGCCTTTGGGTTTCCTCCAAGAGGATGTGCACCAAATCTTAATCCCCAGAGTCACAGTTCCCTTCATACCTGACAAACACCCTCATTCACTGCAGCTTCTCATTTGACAGACCTGAGACAAAAACATTCTATCTGCACCAACCACTCTTGAGGATATGGAGTATTCCACTGAACAAGAAAAGGGAAACAACAGAACTGAAAACCACCCCCAGCAACCATACATTAGCTCAACCTAACAGAAAATAAATGGCTTCTGACACAGGGGATGGAATTGTCTAGACTTGCCATTAGGAAAGGAACATTTTAAACATCAGAAAACAAAGATCTGGTAAACAATACCCAGGGCTATTCATAAGAGTAGAACATTCTTCTTACTTCCCCTTTTCCTTGTCATATACAATACTAAGGTAAGGGGGCTTTGTCCTTTATGCTACGTAATAAAACATCCTTCTTGAGTGTGCACAGCCTTGTGCTTCTTGTGTGGTAAACATTACAGTGGAGATGCCCCTCCCAATAGCTCTGAAGTGCAAGTTCTCTCCAGTACTGGCAAGCAACAATCGTAATAATCGCCGTTATGCTTTGCATTGCATTACAGGTTGTTTTTTTTAGTTTTTGAAGGTCTTATCTGCACCATGTATCTGGGCCAGTTCCAGCTGATGCAACTGATGTGGATCTTGAGTTCATATACAAAAATTTAGTTTTGTTCATAGGTGTCTTTCAGATGGACAATACATACAGGGAAAACAGGGATGGATGATGATATATTTGACCAGCTCCTAGTACTGGATTCAACAATTAAGAAGATGGGCTATGAATTGATTTAGAAGATATGGGTGTATATAAAAGCTTGGAGTGCTTGATGAGGTTTTTTTTTTTATTTTTTAATCAACGTAGGTGGAAGTAAACATTAATTAACATTTGGTCAAGTGTAGTATAACTTGCATTTGTATTTTCATTGTTATTAATGGAGGTATGTAGAGATATACAGAAACCTTGAGACAGTTGTTTTTCTATTGCATACAAACTAGCAGTCCATTGGAAACAGAGGATGAAAGCATGAAGGTTAGATCGTAGAGGGTGGCAGTTCTTCATGCACAACTTTTGTTAATCTTGATTTTTGTTTTGTTTTCAAAAATAAAAACATGGGAAACCAAGATCAAATGATGGTGGACAGGAAAGGTGACATCATCAGCCATAAAAACACCAGAAGTGCCTGAACCCCCTCATTCAAGTCCAAAGGTGCTAGTTTCTTCAACAGCAGTCAGCAGCTTTTCATACAGCATAGAATATGAGGGGTAAGGTGGAAGATCCAAACGGTTGAAACATGTGTGTGCCCTGCAAAAGGAAAATATGCTACATGTTAAGCTTAATCTAAAAAACTTGAGAAAATAGGAATTGGGAAAACTAGTTCCTACTGAGACTGAAGACATTCCAGTTCACTCAAAGTAAAACTTTTGAATTCTACCAAATATGAGGTACTAAAATGTATATGCACATACACATGAACACTTTGTATAGAAGACACATGCTAAGTATCAACATAACATCTGATATCCTTGCTTCAGATGTTGCAGATGTTGTACGGATCTTGATGGAGAAGAATGCTGGAGGTCACTAAGGAGGTGGGGCTTAGGGCCTGATAGAGAAGTTCATTACTATAATTTTGGTTGCTTCAAGATTTTTTTAAAAAATGGCAATCATCTGTATGTCCAACATGAGCTGCCAATAAGTACTGTACAGTGGACAAACAATGTGATGGACTGTAGCGACAGAATAGGCTCAGTATGTGTTTGCAGTGAGGCAGGCCTGACTGCTAAAAGACCATTCAGGGATCTGCTAACTGAGGAAGGAAGGCTGCTGAAAATATTCCTGCAAGTCAGCTGTTTGCCATCTGCTGCAAGTCTGGCCTTTAAATGTTATTTATTTGTAGTACCCAAGACAAAAGCAAAGTGTCCTGTGCAGAGCAAGCTGCAAACTTGAGGACCATCTCTTTCCCCTGTTTTCCCATGATATTTACCTGCCATTATATTTACATTGGCAGCACCTCCAAAAGAAGCCATGGAATGGGTTCCATGCATGCCTTCACCTTGTTGCAGCTTTTCTGGCAGCAGCAATGAGACCCAGAGGCACTTCTCTGTGGGAAGTGCTATACAAATGTGGAGTAAAGAAACAGTCCCTGCCCCAACAGTTCAGCCATTTCAACTGACTGAGAAACTGCACAGCTCATTCAACAAATGCACATTGGAGGGGCACATTTTCAGTAAAATTGTTTTGGGTTTTTTTTTCAGTCAGCTTAGAGTTTTATATCATGATAGCAATATTTCTATTTCCTCTTGCTCACTGGGATAAATGTGAATTGACACAACTTTACAGAAGGAAATATAATCCCAGTTGCTAACAATGTCCGAGTTTCTGGCCACTAGTATTTCTAGAAGCCATGAACTTGTTTTACTTCTAGCTCGTCTATCTCAAACTTTAACTCAATGCTATTTCTCTTATATTGAAGCAGCAGAGCTATCTTGGAGAAAATTACATGAAGCCATGCTAGTCATGCCTTGGGCCACCCACAAAGTGGGAAAGACATAATGCTAGTAGATGGGCTGGCCTGAGACCTACAGATTCAGAGGGAGAGTTTTATCAAGCACCAGGGGTGTATCATTAAAAGCAATCAGGCAACTGAAATAGCCAGAGGCAGGTAATCTTCACTGCATTACAGAATTTCAATTAGGAGAGCTTTTATCATCCTTTCCCTCCTTCTGAATGAAGATTTGTTAGCTGGTTAGTCTCAGAAGAGACTACAATAAACACAGAATTTGTGGAAATGAGCCAGGAATGCTTGAGTTAGTGATAAAGGAACATTAATAAAGCCATTATTTAATTTATCTCTTGAAATTAAACATGGCAGCTCATGTATATTACCCATGAGTAGCCTTGCACTGTTTATTGTTTATCTCAATAATCTTTGGCAACATAAGTTGTTCCTACAATCCACTGGTAATACGTATCAACCACTGGGAGTTAATTAACAGAAGGACTCTTGTAGTCCATTCAGAACATGTTTATCACAGGCAAGACAGCCCCAGGCAGAGACAGCCAGGCTTGAGGAGCTCAGTTGCTGGGCTCCAGAACTGGAAGTAGCACAGCCAAGGTGGCTCAGGTGTGAATTCTTCTAATGTAGTTTTGCAGAACTTGACCTCTGTATGGTACTCAACCGTGGCACATTTAACTGTCTGAGACAACAGCATCTCAGACATTGCTGTTGTGCATCCTGTTGTGTGGTACAGACAAATCCACAGCCACTGACTCTGGTGTTTACTTTCTTGCAGACATTTATCTTGACTGATCCTTATCCATCTGATTTCACACTGGTTATGAAACAACCTTGCAATGCTTTGACTTTTAGTCATCTCTGACCTAGTCAAATGCAGAAAAAAGATCAATTCATTTTCTTGGTATGAGGTTTACAGGTGTGGGCACTTCTATAGAAAGTCTCAAGGAATTTATTGCGGTGAGCAAAGAAAGGAAAAAATGTTAACCTGTCTAGAAACACTGAAACATTTTGCTAAGCAACATTTGTGTTCTCCAGCTCAATAACTTCACAGAAAAAAAATCCTTGCACTTTAAAGAAAGGTCATCAAATTTGAAATGAAAGCAGCATTTCACTAGCACTATCCAGGCAAGGTTTACACTTGTCCCTACTTATGGTGCAAACCACAATACATTGCTAAGGGCAAAACCTGAGTCCATATTCTGCTTTGTGGAACAAATGTGGCTCTACTGCAATTCCAGTGATGCCTGTGAAGCCCACTCAATCTTACATAACTATGTGCAAAACTGTCTGGTTTTCATCATATATTGTGTGATACTGCAGTACACAGTGCAATTAAGAGTCATTGATACTTTCCATAATGGCCACTGTTGTCTAACCATGCTCCATCCTCCAGAGGGGTAAATTCCTCCTGAATTATGTTGGCCTCCTACTACTGATCCCAGTGAGAGTGACTACAGTAAGCATAATCCAGGGAACACTTGCCACACATATTGGGGTGAAAACATTATCTCAGTAGTGTAAGAAGTAGTCACAGCAAAGAGAAAATATTTCTTCCCTTGATTTAAGCCTCCTACCACAAAAGCCTTCCGGCATTTGAGAGGGTGTTTGGGGCATGTGACTTCTGGAATAAGAATTACATTAGTAAGAGCATTTATGGGAAGGATTCTGGCTTCTCCAGAAGAAAAAGCAAGATAATGTAAAGCAACTCTGACCCTCATATGCCCTCATCCTCCAGTAACTTAAGCAGTAAATGGACCACTTAAAATTTCATTCTTCCTGGCAGACTGTCTTTATTGCTTAATATAGTTTTGATAGGCTTGAACCTTTAATCTTGCTTATTGTTCACAATGCTATGCTGTTTCTTTTTTTCTATGAATTCTTTCTAAAAATTATGAGTATAAGCTTTTAAGATTTTAGCATCCTTTTCTTTGTCACTTCCTTTATTCCCCATAAAGATGAGAGTCCAAAGGCAGTAAAAGTGGGCACAGAACCCCCCCAGATCTTAATTATAGCTTGAAACTATCTACTGAAGTATGGCTTACATTCTAACACAATCATGCCTGTCAGGCAGAAACTGGGAAGTTCTCCTTTTCACCTTGCTTTTGCTAAATGAATCCACAAACCCCTCTTTATCAATCTGAGAACCCACAAGTAGCAGCTTTTGTTCCTTTTGCCTGTAAGAAGGAACACATATGCTGTCTGGGAATCAGTGTTTAATAGATTAATGTAGATTTGTAGCTGTTACTGCTGTTGTATTTGAAAAAAGAGGAGAGAGAAGATGGACTGGATATAAGGAAAGGTGAGAGACAGCAAAGCCCATGCACTGAGTCCATTGGTAAAGAAGGAAATTATGAGAATAAAGTTCTTTGTAGTCATACACAATCTTTTTTAAATTATTATATGGGATTCTGTGGTATTAAATACTTGATCATACAATAGAGAGGAACAGAATTCTCTTACAAAAGATCAGATGTTTACTAGCACTGGTAATCCGTATCATACATAACACACACTACACTGCTGAATGAAAATCTCTTCTGATGAAAGGGTAGTTCTGCACGGTTGAGAAGAGTGACCTCATTGCATCAAATGTGATTATTTGAATCCCTCGGATACATACTGAGGTCCTTCCTTACTTGATACTCAAAGACATAATCTTGGAGCTGGCAGGAGTTTTTGCCAGGTGAGGAGCGCAACCACAAGGTGGGACAGTGGCATTTTTAGGCACCTAACACTTTTGTGAACTGAGGATTTAAAAAGACCAAACTGCTGCCTCCTATAGCTTATAGCAGAAAACACTGCTAGATCTTAGCACAGATCTGTTTTGGGCCAGGAGTTCTGCTGCCATGGTACCAAATGAGGCTATTCTATTCCAGCTAGAAAACCAGTGGCTTTTCATTAATGCTTGACAGGGAACAAGAATCCATTCTTGCAGAACTACTACTAAAACTGATTCCATTTACAAAACTACATGACCCAGAAGAGGTGAAGAGAGGATTCCTGCTTCAGAAGAGGCTATAGCTGCAAGAATTCTCCATCTCTACTCAGGCAACCAGTTAAATGTGTAACGCCTTCATTTTGGGGCAAAGATTTACATATTATATAGGAAGAGTAAAACTCAACCTTGATGAACAAGTGATTGAACCTGCTATTTTATATGACAAGTTATACCAGTTTGGAAGAACCAATGATGCAGATTTACACCAACAGATCTGGAAAACTGGCAGTCGCTTTGGAACCTGTTTTAGGGTCTGGAGATCTGGGAGTAGAGCAGTGTCTCTGAGTTGTATGGTGCCTCAACTTTCTAACACACATGATTTCGAGAGCAAATATAGATAGGAATAACATATCTGACACGTGCACACTCCAGAAATAAAATACTGGTGTAATTTTACTCTTCTTTGGCTTAGATGAACATATTACACCAGTTATCCTGTTCATGCAGGGAACTGGTACTAATGAACAAATCCACCAATTTAGAATGAAGTTTCTATTACTGGATGTTCAACCTTCCTGAAAAAGTCTTGCTTATCGTCAGTGTTTTCAAGAAGCACTCTAAGTGTCATGTATTATAGTTATTCTTTGAAAAGTGTTTCATTTTAGAAATTTACACCATGCCTTTTTTCCTGGGCCTACCATGTTGCTGTTGCAAGTGCAAACAGTACTAACCTATCTAGTTTAGGTGCTAGCACATCTCTGCTCACTATAAGAAAACGGTAGTTGCATGCTCCATTGCCAAAGTGTAAGGACAGGATGTATGGTAGATTTGCCTAACTACTTCAGCCATCTGGAGCAGAAGTAAGGGAACAGAGAATGAGTCATGGACTCTCCTGATAGAGTGAAAAGTTCTCAACACTTTGTACAGCAGTTAAAGGGAAAAGGGAATTTCTTGTGGTTTATTTTAAAGTTAGTTATACTCATGTCACAGGGCTAAAAGGCTGACAGGATATGACATATGACTATTTTTTAGCCTATAAGACTACATAAATAAATCTAAATAAACATGGGCAAACCATAATCAGGTATTCAAAAAACAAGTTTCAAATAATACTCATTTAGTTGCTTAACTAAGGATTAAGGGAACCTCCAGGTTTAGCCTGTGTGTTTTATGCATTTCTTAGCACTGTGGATACTCGGCAGCACCCCATAATTTTATAAAAAATGCAGGCAATAATTCATGGTGATCAAGCTGTGTTTATTCCCCATGAGCAAGTTTTGTTTCTTTTTCCCCTGGCTAAAATGAATGCAGAGCTCTAAGACTTCTAACAAGTACTACCAACTTTCACCTGGAAAGGAAGCCTCTTTCAGGGAGAGCAACTCATTCAGAGATCAGCAGACAAACATAAAATCTCGAGGCTAACTGAATCTGAGTCAGAAGTAATGCCAAGGTTCACAAAAAAAGTTAAACAGAGCAGAAAGGGGCCAATTTCTTTTTCAGAACTTGTCGGGTCAGCCCAGGGCATTTTCTGTGCATGCACCAAGGTCCACCCTTCCCTCTTGCCCCTTTGCACTCCAGAAGGAGTGCAAAGAGAGTTCTGTAGAAATGCTGCAGAGTCTGTGACTGCGGGTGGCTGACTGCAGGCAGGAATGTCCTTGCTAAGCTCTGAAACATACAGCCTGATATAGAACCTGACTATATATATATACATTGAAAAGGAGGATCTGGACTACAAATGGCAAACTGTTGCTCTCAGGCTTTCTTACCACATTGCTGGCTGAAGCTCAGAGACCATGAGTCACCTCACTGACCTTACATGTTTTCATCTGGTTTTAAATCTCAGTGCCCACATCTAGCTTCATGTAGGCTCTACCTCTCCATATAATCTCCGTAGAGTTCTTATGGTAGCTGGACACAAACCAAGATGTACCAGCTGTGACTCAGCTGAGCTATTTCAAAAGTCTGCGTTCAGGTGAGATGAACTGTTCCTTAAAAACACTCCCATTTCCCGACTTTAGAGGGAGTCCACATAAGATGTCAGCTCTGAATGCCTTCTGATATGGTGCCTTGGCTCCAGTTTCAGCATGTCCCACTGCATAAACATGGACTTGAGCAGGCTTGGACTGAGAGGGTGACCAGATTTGGACTTTGCCTCTCCAGAGGACTCCAGATGTTTGCTCAAGTCCATGTCATCTGGTATGTTTCTGGGTAAACAGCACGGAGAGCAAGTAATGAGAAAACTAGACCAGACCCTTTGTCAATTGATTGTCTGACTATATTTGTGAGGTCTATGTAAAATTTTTGCTCTGTGCCATAAAAGTGGCCTCCTTTGGAGTGTAGCTGAAAGCAAATGATAAGAGCAGGAAGCAAGCATCCTTTGGAGGGTAAATGTGATGCAAAAAGGCCACTGTAGCAAAAGTATCTCAGAGGCACTGAAATGCTCTGTAATCCCAATGGGGCAGAGCCTCAGGCAACTGTCAGGACATTCAAGAAAACGTGACTCACTTCAGTAAAGAAGGATGAGTGCTGATCACCCATGAAGTGGCAAAGCAGAACTGAAAGCTGAAACCCATCACTGGCTGTGCCAAAGGCCCTCTTGGGTGGCCTGAGGCAAGTCCACCCCTTTGTGCCCCTTCCCCTTTGTTCTGAAAGGAAGATGACCCCTCCTTTGGGAATCACTGCCAAATCTGTTGATGCTGTATGACATCATTGCTCATTTGCTCCTAGCTGGCTGACTGAACTAGATGCAACAAATTGGATATTATCACCACATGGTCTGGAGTTCCATTATTAAGCTTCTTCATTACAAAAAAAGTGGAAGAATCAGACTAAATGAAGGAATTACACTCAGGTCTCTAGCCAAAACTCAGAGACAGATTTTGGCTTTCATGCCTCTGTAAATTCACAAGTATTTTTACTAGAACTTTGGAAATCAAGGGAACAGAATTAGTTGACAGGCTCCTGTTGATCTGAATCTGTTCTAGAATCAAAATAAGAGAACTAGGTTTGAACCTATGGAAATCTTAATCTGAACCAATTCCAAAGATTCCAAGTAGTTTGAATTGAGCCTGCAAATCAAAACGGCAGAAAAAGAAAACACTTTTCTCTGCATGTAATTACAGAACAACAAACTGATAATTGTTTCTTTGTTGTGGTTTTTTTTTTAGGTGTCCTTACTGTATTCATTAACTGACAGAGAGATGCAACGAAATACCAGGCCTATGTTTCCAACAGCAATTCTGGCACAAAGTCCTGGTTGGGACATACCTTGGTAGGGAGGTTATTTTCCCCCATTTCTCTATACAGAAGCGCCGCAGGCCGTTGCTCCCTCGGAGAGCGGCAAAACCCTCGTACGGCACACTTGATGTTCCCGTGACGAACTGCAACAATCGCAGCCTCTGCTCATTGTTAAACCTCTCCACGGCTGCCCAGAACCACCGTATCACTATGTGTCCATCATGGTAGCCTACACCAAGCAAGAGAAATAAAAATCACTCCCTCCTAACTGGAAAGAGCAACACTGAAAAAGGTTCCCATTAGCATGGGGCAGTAGATCTGCTGGAAAGATCCTGGCCTAACAATATATCTTGTTCTTCATGAACAGTAGGTCCTAGCTTCCATTTTGTCCTGGCTATGGATATTATAATATCACTAGCTCATTTCAGACACTGAAACTCAAATATCTGCTTGAGATCCACTGGTCTCTCACAAATCACTTGGCAAGAACAGGGGTTACATGCACGAGATATTAAAGAGCAACAGGAATATGCCACACAGTGTGAATTTTAACAACCTAACAATTTCTGGTTCCCAAGTAAATTCTCCTTTGGACTGCAATAGTGTTCGACATATGGAGAAGAGTTTGCTGCCACAAGCCCTTCCCTGGCAAACTTCCCACCTGAGGGGCTCTGAGCCTTCGTTTGTGCCAGTGAGAACCAGCATATACCAGGCTGAATCTGTTTCAAAAGTTAAATAGAAAAATGTAGGAGGAGAATAACATCGGGGACCAGCTGTGCTTGTGGTAAGCTGCATATTTCAAGGTAACCCAAAGGCTGGGCAGCAAAGACTGAAACCTTGTCTTTCAAGGGAGGCTATGTGAACCTCAGGAACTTTCCACTTGTGGTGCAGAACTGGTGGATTTCACATTTTTCCATCATTCAAGACAGTCTGGATAAGTCATTGTTTAAAGCAAAACCAGACCAAAGCTGTAGAGAAGGGAAAACAATCCAACTTGACATAGTTTAGGTTGAGGGGACAGTTATGCAAGACCTGTACGTTGTTGAAATGTAATTGGGAACTGTGAAATTCAGCTCCTGATTTCAGCTCCCTGCTGAAGCCAGAAGGACTTGTGGAACTACTTTCTGTGAAGCCAATAGTTCAGTCACAGTCATCTTAGATGACTTGTAATTTTTAGATCTAATTGTGCAAATCCTTTTCAGTTCTTAACAGTCAAAACTCCTGCTAAGTCTTCAGGAATTGAATAGAAAAAATCTGGATAGAACTAGCAGAAGCAATTTCAGTAGTATAACACCACAACACCAGTTGATCCAAATCTGAGATCTTATTTTTTTTATTTCAGAAGTTATTCTTCACAATAACTTCCTGGACAAAATAGGGCATTTCCTCAGGAAAGACAGAAGGAAAAGACGGAGCAGGACTTCCATGTTTTAGACTCAAACAGTCAAGATAGTATTAAACATGAGCAGGCAGTTTACCTCCACGATATTCTGTGTTGTTCCGCCAGTCATTGAGATCTATTTCTGCAGTGCCAGCTATAACTAGCTCCAGTTCTCTGGCATCAAAAACAGAGACAAGTCTGGAGTCTACAACCTGGAATAAAAACCACTTGTAAGCACAGTTCAGACTAGGAATGAAGCAAAGTCTTATAAACCTATGGTTCTGGTGGCCAGCTCTCATCCTGACAAAGTTTGAATGTTTGCATTCATGTTTGTGTATGATTAGGGAGAGGCAAGAATACGTGACTACACGGGTTGGTCAGGAAAGCCACAGGCTTTCACCCAGTCCTTGTAACAGCTCCGCCAGAAAGATGTTCTCAGACCCAGGTCTTCAATAAAGATAAATTGCAAAATCCAGGGACAACATCGGTGCAGTATCCAGGAATACCACCAGCACGATAACAGCTTGGACTGCACCCATGGACTGATTTTACTGAAACAAATCCCTGAAGACAGTGTGTTTCATCAGCTTCTCATCAAAGTGTACAATTCTTCACAATCTTTCTTTGTCAGGGACCCAAAATCACAACATGGTAGAATAAAATTTACAAATGCCTACTTCTCTTACTGTGTGAATGAAAAGCAGTGTTGTTCGTAACTCGACCATAAATAATGCTTTATGATATTCAGATGACACATTTCTTTCCTTTCTCCTTTAACCCTAAACATGCCATATCCAAGGTCTCTGTCTGTAGTGATCCAAGAACTCCAATTCCTGGCTGTTTGTGTGTGTTCAGCTGCTCTCTAGGGTACCAATGAAGCACAGTTTAACCAGGGTGCTAGGGATGACTGTGGAAGAATCACTTTGTTACTTACTTCATAGAAACCACGGACCAGGGCCTCTGTTTGCTGGACCACTCCTCGTTCCACTCGCCACTTAACCATTCTCTCGATGTACTCCTTTTTGTTCTTTTCTGTCACTGCTGTATTTGCCCCTCCAGATTTCAATTCTCTCTCTGTCACCTACAGAACAAAGACCAACAGTGGTGTAGCATTGTATGGACCATGCTGTGTTTCAAACATGAGATCATCCAAGCAACAGTAGAGGAAACAACAGCATGGAGAGGCAATCACAGTATTGGAATAGGCACACTGCTTTGCCAATTGGAAGGGATATCTACTTGTCTGTTAGGCAACAAGTGTTACCCTTCCCCAAGTGCTAGTAAAAGTGTTTACTCAGAAATGCCAACAGCTAAAGAAAGTATCATAAAATGAATACTCCCAATACACTACCTAAAATAAGACCTGTACAGCAACCTTGAACAGATAAATAGTCACTGTGGGATTCAGAGTTTTGTATCAGCCATCCAAACCTGAGAAGAGTTTGTACTGTAAATAACTTTTCCTTATTTTAAGCAAGAGCTGCAGCATTTCTGCATTTTAATAGTTAATTTAGTTGGCTTGGGTTATGAAGGCTTGAGATTGAGAAGCAACTTAAGGAATCAGTCTGGATCCTACTCAGCAAGCACATACTCCTCCTCTCATGTGATAGAAAATTATATTTGTCATTCAATTATTTTCGCATTCAGTTTAGTGGATTTAAAAGGAAGAATATGTTGCTCTCCTTGTCAGTTTTCTGCTGCTATAACAATGATGTCCACCACAGACAGTAAATGAACTGTATTAATATGTATTCATTATGAGTATTATTTATATTATTATCTATGTATTAGCCCAACAGACAGCACACAGCATAGGCAGTATTTAGGTCATCTTATTTGATGGGCCTATTGCAATATTATGAATTAGGAAACATTGACTGAGTCATCTAATCTGGAGCTTTGGTGAGAAACAGCAAGAACAAGTAAAGCTGGATGGAAGGAGTCAGGAATTCTTAGCTGGTTCAGCTTAAATTCCCAAACATAAATAATTGCATCACCATTATATAAGCAATGCTGCATTGTCCAGAAAGCAAAGCTCTGGCCCAGCTACCGTGCTGCATTTTTCAAGGCTGTGAGGCATTAAGGTATATCTGCCAAACCAAAGGCTGAACGTTGTCTAGCTTTAAGCAAAACCATAAGTCCAGATGTTCAAAGTCTCCTGGAAGGCTTCCCGCAGACACCTTTGAAAACTATTCATTTTTTCAACTTCTCATTATCCATATAAATTCAAATACTATTAGTTATCTATGATTGGAGGCTAGCAATTAATAGCAATGTGTCTCTCTTTTGGGGTTTTTATTCTTAGGGGCATTAACTGCAGCTGTGAGCTACAATTCAGAATAAGGTTTCAGAGTAGCAAGGAGACATTTCAACCAATCTAGCTCATTCCTTTTACCCAGTGGGAACAATTGCCAAGGCTCAGAGACAGGCTGTACCCACAAATAGAGCTCACAGTAAGGCCTGGAAGAACACTTTCTACTGGGTAAAAGCATGAAAAAGTACTTTGGGTCATGTCTCTGTCTTATAAGTGAAATTCTCAAATTGTCATTTAGTCCCTACCAGTAAAAATGTGCAATGCTTGAATTGACATTGTATCACTGCTTTACAGGAGTGGTCTGGGTTCCAGTGTGCAAGAAGGCTGGAATTGACTTGGAGTAATTTCTACTTCAGAAAGTACCAAGAAAGAGGATTTGGCCTTAAAGCCTTAGAAGTTCAATACACATCAGAGATGAGAAAAGAAAAAAAAAATGAAAGCAGCAGTGACTGGTCCATAATAAAGTCATTCTGGAAGCAGGATAAACAGGTAGTAACCATCTACTATACAGCTTCTCAAGGAGTTGGTATATTTCTTGTTTCCCTTACCCAGCCCTTGAAATCCAGCTTCCCAAACGTTAGCAAAGTTCTCACTGTGATCTACACTTGCATGTGTACCTAGCAAAGCAATACTGACATGCCATTTAACTGGTCAGATACTATTGTCATGGAAGAATTTCCAACTAGGATCCATCTGTGAGCACAAAATGTGACTGCAATTTCTTTGTTGTTTTGCTGTCAGCCCTTAGCAGATTTCAAGAAGAAAATTTTACTTTCACTTAGGACACTTGGATTCTGACTGTTGTAATTCACAGTGAGAACCAACCTTTCCCCCATCATTAGTTCTAGCAAGGTCAGTGTCCAGTACATAGGAAATAAAGTACTAGACAACAGCATCAAAATCTGGCTTTTAGTGTTCTTTTGTGTTCATACCACAGTATCTACAACAGATTGTGATTTTTTTCTGTTCTCTTTGGAGCCATCTCTTCCACAACAGACTCCTATGTAACTGTTTTCTCTTTCCTTTGAGGAGAGTATAACAAGTAATTAGTGTGCCAAATGTTACCGTCAGATGCATCAGGGCAGCTCAGTTATTATTCAGCTTTGTAGTCTTCCCTTGTAAATACAAACTTGTCTCATCTGCCTTCGTGAATATGTCTGTATGTTACTGTCTGCCCTTGTGTATTAGTCTTAAGTAGCCATAACTTCCAGGGAAACCCCTGTACTGTCAATTCAATGTCATGCAAGCTCTCAGTTCCAAGTCCATGAAAAAATCCTGCATTTGAGTCTGTGGAAAAACTGTGTTATTGTTCCTATGGAGGCCTCCTACTTTAATTCTTCTGCCCAGTCCTTTTCATCTACCCTTAACTCTACTCATCCTTTGTAACCTTTTACTATATACAGGCTAAATTCAGTTTTTAATATCCCCTGAAGCCTTGCTTGCTTTCTGTTACTTTCATGCTCATGGCTGAGCAGGGCTGGAATTCTTACCCTCCGAAACTTGTCTAACTCTTCCCTAGCTCACAGAACTACCCTAGCTTTGTGCAAACCCCTTCAGGAAACTTTACTGTCAAGTGGTGAGAGCTATTTTCTCTATATTCCACCTGATTTCTCTGCTCCTTTTGACACTGTGTGTCTGTTCCTCACAAGGTATCTCCATGCCCTGAGCAGTGCTTGGTGAGCTTGGTTCTTCAGCCTCTCTAGTTTTCAGTATCTCCTTGGAGATCCTTCATCACAGTCTGAATATTGTTTTGATTCCCATTCAAGGCTTCCCAGACACAGTTATAATCCAGCATGGTTTGCACCAGCAAAGAGCACCAGGGCTTCAGTGCAACCCAAAGAATCCCCCAGGAGACACTTATTCTGGTTGCTGGATTGCACTTAAGCCAGTGTTGCAATCCCCCTAAGGCTGTAGTGATCAGCCAGGTTACAGAGAACTGTGTGACTAAGGCAGAGCTGAGCTGTAGAAAGCACAATAAATGGATGTACAGACCAAGTTGTTAAGCAGGTGCAAAGTAAGTGACACAGAATTTAACAGGGAGACATTAGACAAAATAATGGTGAGCGTTGCCAGGTCCTACACCACCTGTCAAATGTTTTTTATCCCTCCTAACCCATTCTTTCAGTCACATCAGCTTTAAGTTACATTGCTTACATTCACCAAATGCCACATCTGTGTGAACTACACCCTGGAAAGAAGAGCTGCACTCCAGAGAATTCCTCATGCTCATCAGAGTGTGGCTCAACAGGCCTGTAGGGGGGCTGATATTGTATATTATACACCGTAAGAATAAACATCTGCCTTGGAACAGGTGGCTTGAAAGAAACAGAAGGTAGGAGAAGAAAATGTTATGGAAAGGCTAAAGGTTCTGTTCTGACAGAAAGATGTTTATCATGCTCAACTTCGTCAACTTCAATTTTGCTTTTCAGATGTTTTGCATAGCTGTGCTCACCTGTCCAAACACCTCCTCGTTCACTGTGAAGGTTAGATCCAGGATATCTGTGATATTGTTATCCTTCATCCACTGCAAGCTCTGATGGAACTCTTCATCCAGGTACTCTAAGTCACTTAAATCACATGGTCTGATTGCGAGACAAGAAAAAGATATGACCCCTCATCTACAGGCAGGATGATTTCCTGCTAAGCATGTGAACAAATTTACTGAAGATCCAACATAAAACTGAACTTCATTTAGTTTTGTTAACATCCAAGGCTGTTCCACAGACTCTCTTGAAGCAGTTCTCCAACTCTTTGCTTTGCATAGCTAGGCTCAAGACCAAATCTGTTGGCTGCCTGCATTATTTGCTGTCAAAAGAGACTGCTGGGGCTTGATTTTATGTGGATCTTCAGGATGCCCAGCACTTCATAGCACATGTGTCCCTTCAGCCCAGCCATGCTGTGCCTGGCTGCTTCCATTACCTATCACCAGCCAGGTGAGCACAGGACTGACACAGGGCAGACTAGGCAGCCTAAATTTCTGCTAATGAGGAGCCATCCTTGTCTGCTGAAAGGACAGGTGGATATTATGAGCAGCCTGGTTTTCAATTCCTAAAGGGGCAATAAGGATGCAGGGATAACCTTAGGTTTCAGCCTATTTTCAGACTAGATCAGGTACAATATAGATATGAGTGTTTGTACCCCAGCAATAATAATAGTTAAAAAAATCCCAACAAAGACCAACATGATAAAGAACTTAAAGGACTATTATTAAGACAGGTATCTTTGCTAATTTGGAATCATCTTAACAGATGAGCTGTTTCAGCTAAGTTTTGTTCTGCTCTTTAGCATTTAATTGCAGTCTTGAGTTAATATTTATGGCTTTTTTATTGTTGCAAAAATTTTATGTACCTTGTCTTACTTCAGTCTATTAATTTAAAAGGGACTGATTTTCAATCCAAATTAACCTTATAAACTTCAAATTTAAAGTAATGTATTATTGGTAGCTTATGCTTATTAAAATAAACGACAGGAGAAGACAAAAAACCATTCACTGGTTGTATCTACATTAACATTCTTAATTAGCCCAAGTTATGTTTTAGTATGAAAAGCTACTCCACCAGTGAGGCATGATAAATGATGTATTTTTTGCTCAATATAAGCTCTGTCCTTCTTTTGCTATTATTTTGTTATGTTCCATCAGAGATGTTTTTCAGTCTTCCACCTGGTTGAATTTTCATAGCTTTTCATCAGTAGCAAACTCTGGAATTATGTGTCAGTACTTTCTGATGTGTGTTTCCAAATCTCATACTTATTTATTTTTGTCAACATAGTATTTATGAATGGCAAATTCTTGGAGAAAGAAAGAAAAATTAAAATGTGTTCATTTTCTATTGCAGACCAACAAACCAACAGCAGAAAGAACTTGAAGGTCAGTGCACTTATAGCAACTCCCTGAGGGTCTGTGTCTCTGTAGGACTCACTGTGGGACAGCTGTTCCTGCACAGTTGTATGGTTATACTCACAGCCTTAGTAGTGCTTTGTAGAATGGCCTTGTGAAGAAAGCATCAAGAAGGTACTGATGAATCAGAGCAAGGCCAAGAATACGACCGCTGAACCTGAACCTGTGAAATAAAAATGCAGAGTAAATGAAGCATAACTCAAGACTTCTGGCATAGAAACTTACACAGGTAGCAACTGGGGTTTTCTGGTTGGTTTGTTTCTGAGTTAGTTTTTCACATTTATTCCCTGATTATTTTTTTTCTGAGCTGATACTTAATGCCACTCCTCCCACGTTTGATCAATAATGGATCTCCTTGATGCACCTCCTACTGTACCCATACCTGCAGCTGGCATGTTATGTGCTCTCCTGTGCCAAACCAATGAACACTCACTTCCTGTGATCTCTCACAGTATTCTGATACAGACTGACTACATAACACAGTATTTGGTCAGGGAAGCACTGCAATACTCCACCTCAGCAGAACAAATGTTATCTCAAAAGAGCTGTAAAGGATATTAGAAGACTCAGTATACCCAGTTTGTGACTAGCTACAACCCTGTCCAAGGTGGGGCTTTAAATTACTTTAAAAGGGTAGTGAGTTGACTGGATAGGGGAAAACTGAGGTTCAAATAAGCTGTTGTGATCAAGAACACATTAAAATTGGCATCCAAAGCTCAGGAACACTGTTCCTAGATCACTTTCTTTATTCTGCTGCTCAGCTCTTTTCAGTATTCATACACTCCTGTGTTTGTTTCTAAGAACAACCACCCCCAGTCCCACTACAAGTACACTCAAATAGTGCCATGCCCACTATAATCTGTGACTTGTTATGATAAACTTAAATTTTTCTTCCTATGATTTTTTCTATGACTTATCCTATATTTTTGCACCAAACCTGCTTTTAAATCAATCAGACAGAAAAACACAAAACTGGTGTGAGTCCAGGTGAGTTTGATTTTTGTAAAAACAACCCCCAACAGCCATTCACAACTTGCTTATATGTACAAAAAGAAAGGAAGAAACCCAGTACCCCAAATGTGAGCATTCCAAGTCTGAGCTGACTGATAACACAGAAAAGTTTGCTCCACAAAAGAAGAGAAACATATCAAAAAGTGTAGAAACCATTCCTTCCACTTACAGGAATCAGTGCAAAGACCTCTCCCGCACATGAATGAAACACGAGTCTGATTGTAATAAAGGCGGCAAAGAATATCTGTTCAGTCAAGTTTATGCTCATGAGACAGAACAACAAGCGCTTAGTATGTCAAATGGGGCACAAAATAGCCTGGTCTGTGCCCAATTAGCATTTACATCACCACAGGAACTGCCTCCAGGTCCCTGAATCTGAGAAAGGTACTTATGATATGCAGCTGAACTGGCCAAAGAAGAACGATATTACCCCCGTTACAGCTGTTTCCACAGCAGCAACAAAAGGCAGCTGTTGGGTCTAGTTAGGGTCTGCTTCACTTGTGCTCCAGTGCAGTGCTTCCAGCAAAAAGCAAGGAAATGAGGGGGAGCTGATACAATGAAAGCACAGTACAATGAAAGCCAGACAGCTCAAATCCCAGAAATGCTGAACCTGTAATCTGTCAGTTTTATAGCACCTTCAGGATCCATAATCAACTCCATTTGTCCTAAATAACATGTGTCAGCTTTTTTGGTTTTGTTCTTCACCTCCATCCATCCCTGTTATGTTTTGAAAGTGAGCACTGAATGAAAATGCTGGGGGTGTTCCTCATCACAGTGCTCACCCCACAGCTACTCAGTGTGCGACTGGGCAGGCAGGAGCCACTTGGAATAAAGCTGAAAGTGAATTGCCAGGCAAGATTTGGGAACATGGCTTCTCCTAAGAAACTGCTTGAATATGTGAACAGCATCCCTTTTCTCCTTGCTGCTTGTTTCACGTCTGCATGGCTTTGAGGATATTCCTGCAAAGCTGACATGAAAAGGGTTGCGCACCTGCACCAAGGTGTGTACAGCACATATTACAGGGGCCATTAATGGGAGAGTTTAATTTGAATCAGTGCCTTGTGGCAGAACTCTATCAAACCATCCCAAAGCTATGGGCAGCATTTCTGTGCGAAAGGTCCAAACCTGGTGCACCAGCCTAAGAACATGTGGGATAAGTGAGATGAAATAATTAACAAATGTTGCCACTGCTGGTGCTTATCAATACAATGGGAAAAAAAAAAGCTGTGTTGCAGACCGCATTCCCTGGCAGCTCTGTATCACTCCAGAAAAACATGGTGCTGTGTGGCCAAGGCATGTGAGCTTTCCAGCCCACAGACTCTTCTGCCCCTGCACAGAGCTTTGGTATCTCTGCAGAGACTTGCTATACTTGACTCTCTTCTGAAGAACGGTGTAGAAGAAGGTTCTCTGGCCCCCTATCCATGCTGGACAGGGCCTGGGACCAGACATGACACTTCTCTGGTCCAGCACTGAGAAATATGGACCATGGTAAGCCAATGGATACCTATCAACAGGAGGCATTTGTTGCCTTTCTCAGAGAACAAATATACAATTTATCTGTGCGTGGCTTCATTCAATTCATCAAGCTGCATTCTACATTCAGACAAGCACAACAGTCCCACTTAAAATGTATCAAAACTTACAAAACAGCAAGAAGAAACAAATTGCCCTTCTTACAAAAGCCAGTTAAAACCAAGCCAGACTTTTGTGTTTATTTCTTTCTGAAAGATTTAGATCAGGGGTGAGATTTAGATGTGGGTAAGACAGTCCTTTCAGAACAAAACAAGTTTTCTTGACAGCAGCACAAAAGTAAGCAGCACAAAGGTAAATCCTGGCTGAAGGGCACATACCTTCCTTAAGCCTGAATTACATTTATCTAATATGCTTGTTTGGTTTCTTTCTAGCAGAAAAGCTAGTTTGGGAGGGGTGAGGAATACAGCATCTTGCTCTGGCCTTTTCTTTCAATACTCTTCCCTTTTGGAGACAATGATTGCATCTGAGTAATGTGCTCCAGAGAGAGGGAAAATGCAGGAGGGAGTTAATGAACAGGAAATGGTGGAAACGAGAGACAGAATTAATGAGCAGTAGAGCTGCTCTGGTTTGCCTATTGACACCATTTGTCCACTCAAAAAGGGCATTTTGTGCACCTGCTTTCTGGCTTTTAACAGCACTACTCTTTGACCCATTTGCAGACATTTCCACTGTACCCAGCTAATTCCTTTTCCTTCTGGAGGCTTCAGGTGCCCCTGAAGCAGCCACAACAGACTGTTGCAAAATAACAGGCTCACTCCCCTGGATGGGACTCTGTGCATACTTACTGCATATCCGTGTACTGAAGGATAGACAAATCCATAGGCTGTAGCAGCAACTAGGCAATAAATTTCCTCTGACTGCAGCTGAGTCATAGGAGATTTAATGTACTCTGGTCCTTATCATACAGAACCAGAGCAAGGCAGGAGCCACAACGACCCTTTGGTACTGGGCTTGCTCTTAACTGGTTCAATGAATGGAGATTATATGACAGTTTTCCCTTGGATTCAGATGGATAAAGATGTACCTTGAATATATTGTAATCTGTGTGTACAGAGGAAGTATGGTCTTTATCAGTCTATTGGGAATGCTTTGGGAACCATACCTTGTGGACTAAATTAGGTATGGTATAAGAAACTTCAGGTCCTAAAAAGAGGAAGCACCTGATGACATTAAAAAGACTGAAAATCCTGAAAAGCTTATCTCACTCAAACACAGCAGCTGCACTTAAGCATGCCCTTCTTGATGCAGTGGCTTGTGAAAAAATACTTGAAATTAGTAAGACTTTGAAATTAGTAGGGCTTGAGAGAGATAAATATAGCATGGTTCACATCAAATTTGAAAATGTCCCTTTCTTTTCACAAGACTTGCTTTCATCTGTAAGGGAAATTTACACATTCTGTTGCACCAGTTTTAAAGCTTTTGGCTGTTTAACTGTGTAGATGAACTTTTGGCCACCTGAAAAACAAGCTGAACAAATGAGGCTACACTGTGCTCCCGGGTTTCTGTCCTTGGCAGCTCTTCTGAGGACGAATGATATTTGTCAGGTGGATGCAGCTGGAGCCTTTCACAGTGGAAGAGACTGGATCTAATCTTGACCATTATTAGATACCAGAGAATCTAACAAGAGGAAAATACTTCAAAAGGCACAATCATAGGAAATATTTCACCTTGAACACGCATCTTATTAGACAACAGAGAATTCAGTCATGAAACACAGATTTGTAGGAAACCGGGCATCATGGATTCAAGAGGTTGTGGTACAGCTTGTTTTAAAGCACTGTTAAAACTACCATTGTTATGAAGACACGTGTGAGCAACCTGAAGGCCAGAAACTGCTGATTAAAGGAACTAAAAATCAATTCTCATAGCCTAAAATTCTGTGATTTGCAATCCTTTGATATGATGGGGTGAAATAACATGCAGAGGAAAATGTACTGAGTCTATAATTTCTGAATTTTTGTGTTATGACCAGGATTAGCACTTTATAAATAAAGAACTTCTTTTTTAATGCAAGAAAGTTATAAGAATGTGTATTTTGCAAAAAGAGTTGACCAGCAGTTAACCAAAAGAGATGGTTACAACAACTCTGCCTGGACTCATACATTATGAATTTTAAGCAATACTGGCAGTGTGTCAGACCAATGCTGCAGAGGTCTGTGTCTAGATGTTGGTAGTACACATCCTTGCGTTGGCTCAGTGCAGGACGTGGCCTACATGTCCTACATGAGATACACCTACAGAGAAATGATCTAGCAGAAGATCAGGTCACTTCTATAAACCCTTGTCAGTGGATGAAATCCACACCTCTATCTATCAGCCTTCATTAACAAATGCCTTTCTTTAATTTGGTGTGCGTATTTTAACTCATTCGAATGAGAGAATATTTGAAATAACTAATGGGATGACATGAAGCATTATTTTGTCAGGAAGGTTGAGCCATGCAGGCTGGGACAGCTCATGTTTTCTCTTTATCTGACTTGCATCTGCATACTCTGCAAAGAGGACTTTGCCACTGTGTCATTTGTCCTCTGGCAAATGCGCTCTGCAGATCTGCAGGCTCAGAGGTGGACGCTGTATCATTCCAGCACCATGCCTCTTCAGTTTAGGAATCTGATGACCTCATGTGTCTTTAACATGAAAGGAATGGCTCTTACAAAGGCTGGAGACAGAAGTTCATGAAGTCTCAGCACATTAAAGAGAAAAGGTGAAATAAGTCCTAAATTAGTCACAGAGGAGAATTCCAATAAAGGAGTAACAGGAGTACTGTTGGCTCATTTTCTTTTCTTATATCCATCTCTAATATGAAGAATCCTGAGAGAGACCAAGATACAGTGTTGGGTCACATTTGCATGGCATCTCTCAATGCTGCACTGACTCTGGTATCTAACCACACTGGCATCCCACATGAGAAACTACTCTAGATCCCTACATGCTTCTTTTGAAGGAATGGTAATGACTCACCCCAGCCAGGTTTTGGTTTTGCCTCCTGTGCATTATGTTCTAAATACTGAAATGGATCTTATCTCATATATAGTCAAAATTCATTCCAAGTTTTCAGACAGTTATGGAGTTTTTAAGGGAAAACTTTAAGGGGAAATACTTCCTCACTATGAAACCACAGAAAATTCTGTTGGGTGAGCTTCATTTTCAATCCTTTTTTCAATTAAAATTAAAAAAAACATTTAGGAATCCTGACATGGAGCAACTGTGTGTGCAGATTTCCAGCCTGGAAACTGATGGACTTTAAATAATTAAGAATAGACAGGGATTGATCCCCACTGTCCCATCAAGTGTGACTGGGATTTAATAGAGGATACATTCTACTCAGAACCAAGGCATTTCATTCAGGCATCAAAAGATCAAGAAGCATATTCCATAAGCCTCTCTTTGATAATCCTGTCTTCTTATTATGCCTATAAAACTCAGGAGTTTTATTTATATTTTCAAGAAAATTTGTTACACTCATTTAAGAAAGCACTAGCCTCTCTTAAGTAGCTCCAACTGTAAAGTGGAACAGTCCAGCAGACCTGCTTGTGCAGTGTCATAAAATACAAAGAGAGTGCTCAGAAATATAAGTACATCACCCAAGAACTGAAATTAAACAAGAAAAGAAAAAGGATGAAGGATGATTTTCAGAAAGAAAAACAACTTGCTACAAATAAAATTCCTTCACATTTCAAATCCCGAACAGGTAATTTTCTTCAGGTGAAAATAAGCCTTTCTTTAGATATTTTTACTTTTGGTGGGCACCAGAATTTCATGTGATGAGTAACTTTATGTGAGCCAATCTCTCATTTTATTGCTAATTTGTGCAAAATATTTTCTGCTGCAAAAGGCCAGTACAATACTGGTACTTCAGTAAGTGGTTGTCCTGCTTCTATTTTCTGGATATATCTGCAAGTTGAACAAGTTTCTGTTTCTCAGTACCAAGGAGTAACCACATGAAAAAGAACTATTGCTTACATGTGATGGAAATGTGAACTATCCATGTCCCTCTAAAGCTCTGGAACTCATGCGTCCTAAATTAGCAACTAAACCTCAAACCATTCCTGAAGCCTAAATTACCAGCAACTGAAAAACAAAGAGATAATCCAAACCTTATTGCTTCTTTATTTAACCTAATCAGACCCTTCAAGTCTTTTCCTTGTCCCTAACCTAGCTATTTGTTCATTCAAAATGTCTTTTCATCTTTCTTATATCCTCGGTATATCCACCACCAAAGGACTGTCACAAAAGGTTAAAAGACTAATTGTGTCATGGAGAAGAAAGCATGAATTTATGGCAAAAGCTGCAGGCTATTCTGCTTTATCCAGAAAAATGATAAGCAAAGATAATATAGATAAGGAAAATCCATAAAATCCCCTTGGATTTCTCTTCAACACTATCTATCAAACAGTTCCTTTCCTCCACACAGTAGCTTCAGATAAATGCTCACATGGAAAAAGTGTTACAACTGCATTTGCTCAGGACTGCAGCCAAATCAGGAAGCCCTGCTCTGGAGTGGCTGGCACTTTCTTGCACATCAGCTGAATTGTGCCAGAAGTTCTTACTGCAGGTACAGGAATTCCTCTGTTTGGGGTCATTGCAGGCATGCCAGCCTCAGTGTCATGGGTTGTCTGAGCACCAGAGATTCCATGCATTGGAAATGGAGAGTTGATTTCCAAGTCTGTCTTTAAACTAATAAAGAGATTAAAAAATGAACATGGTCTCTCTCTGTAATAAGAAATCTATGCTAGGTATCATTTTACCAGTAACAAGTTCTGTGAATGCAGGGGTTTGGAGGAGGAGAGGAGGAGTGTGGCAAGTGCTGAAGTGGCCATCTCTGCTTGCAGAGCCATCTCTCAGCCTCATGACCATAATGTCATCATCGTCTGGGAGAACCCCTGCCAGAACACAGCAGCACGAGTGCAACTAACCTCCATCAGCAACAAGACTCTCTCCAGGCTTTAGCTTCTCCTGCTGGTACAAGAGATAAAACACACTGGCCTGGGAGACTTGGCAAACAATCCTCTGCCCAGCAGCCACAGAGGAGATACAGACTGAGGTATGAACCACTGGCTGGCAGACAACAAGCCTCTACATTTTGTGATTCTCAGAAACTAGACTGGCAAATCTCAAAGCAGAGAGATCACCTTCCAGAGGAGATCGGTGCCAATATTTAATTTGAAAACTGAAAAAACTGAAATACAAAGGTAAAATAACTTATCTGAATTATCCAGAAAACAAGTGATAGAGACAGCAATGGAATCACAGTCCTCTGAGTCCCTGCTCCACTTTACTTGTTTAGTCTATTTGACATTTTTTTACTTTCTCACCTTCTATAAAACACGTAATTTTGTCAATCAGCTCCAGTTTATCATCAGTTCCTTGTAGATCAGTTCAGTCTGATGCTTATGTGTTGTTTTATTTCAAACAAGCAAAAGAACCTTTTCATCAAGAGATTTTGATTTCTCAGTCAAAGATTTTGGAAGAGTTGTTGGTGGGCACTTTGGAAACCTATGAATTGGTGAAGTTTCAGACATTGCATGAGTTATGTTTGCTTTCCGTAGCTTTGCCATGTGTTGAAACAAACTAGTCAAGCTACAGGGAAATCCTCCGATTTAGTCATCTGACAGACAAGAGGGTCATAAAAACACAAGCTGAATGACTGCACATTTTCCTTCAATGGCTGTCTATGAACACTGCAGCCACAATAACTGACTTATTCTCAAAGAAGGCACATCCTTCCCAGCCTGTCTGGACTATTTAAGCATGAGAGAGACTGATCATCATAAAGTTCTGGTAAGCACCCAGGAATGTTTACCCCGCGTGATGAGGGGTGATGCAGATATCCTTGAGCTAACTGCAAACAGCTCATGGGCAGTGCAGAGCCCTCTGGACTTAACACCCCTGCACAGAAACCACACACTTGGGCTTGCATTGTGCTGCAACTCGGCTAATGATCCCTGTCTCTCAGGATGAGGATCCTCAATTAAGTCAAGTCAGAAATCTGTGTGCTGATATTCAGACATGCTATTAATTGCTTGGCAGTCTATTTTAGGTCTTGTTTTGCAAATCATTGAATATTTCCAACTTTTATTAATACCATGGCAAACTGACCACTCTGATCCTCTTCTGGGAACATGCAGAATAGCAGAACCTTTGCAGTTCTGAAGTCTAAGAAAATTTTTTACTCCTCTTTACAAATCTTTCCAACACAATGAAATAATTCCAGTTTCTAGTCTGCCATTTCTAGAATGGAAGTCATAAGTCACAGTGTAAAAAGCTTCCTTCAATGAGCCACTGAATACACTTTTGTATTCTTGTTATCACATGAACTTTTCTCATAGAGGGTGGACAGGTTAGGATCTTTCTCATCCTCCAGAAGTTTATTGAGATTTTGAAAAATATTCCTATTCCAAGTTGGGGCAAACTGACAAACATTACCTTTCTCCCTTTAAAAAGATACATATCAGATCAAATCAAATCTTTATTATTCCCCTCTTCTGGAATTCAATGTGACACTTAGGTAACATACCGAAACTAAAAATAATTTTCAATGAACAAATGAAACTTCTAACTTTCAAAACATCCCAGGGAGAAGCCTACAGAAACAGAAATGCTTTTGCTACTCAAAAATACCCAAAATGAATTTGGGTGATTTACTGAAAACAATATTGCTCAACAAGCAGTCTTTCTTTTGATGTGTGAATTGTGTTACTTACAAAAAAGGGTTATCTTGGGAATTTCTGTACCTGCTCTAGCTGAATTTTCTTTACCTTACTGAAATCTAAATAAAATGTAGTGAGAAATAAGGAGGGGAATGATGACTGAGCAATACTTCATAGTGACAACTCAGCCTTGCCATTCCAGTGTGGCTGTAACAGGAGATATGACAACATTCATCACTCCCTGGGGGTTTTTTGCCACTACCAATACACAGACAATCACTGCCCATCCTGCTGCTTCCCTGAAGACCCACATGCATGGGCACAGCACGGATTTTACCCTTTTCTCGTCTGTCACATGCAAGGTGCAGACACTACAGAGATTTTCATGTGAAGCTTCCCATCTATGGGCAGATTTAATCTCCAGTGTTGCAAAAAGACTAATGGCCCTAAGTAATGGAAAAACCCATAAATATGACTCTTGTTAACACAGAACGAAACAGAACAGCCGCCTTTCCCTCAAACCAAACTCTAATTTGGAAGAAGTGCTAGAGAGACTAGGAGACTCATGGAAGGGAAAAGGGGTAGAGACTGTGAGAGATATCTCTTCTTTCAACTCATAAAGCAATGCCATTCAGATCCTCAAAAGAGCTTGGAAAAAAATTCTTTAGTAAGAGACAAAGTCAAGAATAAGGTAAATATAAAGCAAAACCTTTTTTTAAAGAAAAAATTGTTGCTGTACAAGCTCAGTTAGGAAGAATTTTTTTTTCTCCTTTCGTTTTGGTTTGCCTTTAATCTTCCAATTCCTCTTGATCTTTAATAAATAATTAACCAGCTGTTGAGGCAGGCTCTATGTGATAAAGTCATACATCAAACTTAATAGGAAATTCAAAGTTTACTTAAGTACAGGAGGCATTGAGAGAGATCACAGTACAGCAGCAAGAAGGCATTTCAGTAACATACTGTTTTCACACAGTGAAAAGGTCTTATAAATTATTTCAGCTGCACATTTATTTTAATATCATTCTTGTCCAGAAGATTTACAATAGTGCTTGAAAATTTCTCATGCAAACATAATTTATTTTAAATAAGATATTGCTAGTAATTAAAATTTATAGTCTAATATAACATTAAATGCTTTGATTTTCTATGGTGCCTTTCATCTGAGAATTTCAAAGCAGTTCTGAGCAGTACTGTACATCAAATGGAATTCAAGTTGATTACATACTAGGAAATCTCTTCAGACGGAAACTGAGGCAAACAGGCAGTCATCTAATTTCAAAAACAACTGGATGTAGCTTCATGCCTTATTCTGGGGTGCTTTATCTGATTTTTAAGAGAATGATTTTTCAGTGTTTAGCATAAACAGGCCCTTTTAAGATGGCTGCAGAATGGGTCTCCTAAATTAATTCCTCCCTGAAATGTACCCACAGAAGTAGCCCTTTTAAGCTCAAAACCAAACTCAGTGTTTCTGACTCCCTGACTAAACAGGTATTGGGCCATATGCAGGTTGCCTGCCACAACAGTTGAAAAGTCAGAGGGATTCATGAGTAATCCAGACCACATATTCCCAAGAGCTCCTTCAGTCAGTGGAGAGGAGTAATGGCTGTTTGCAGACCTCCTACTTAGATGCTGACACTACATTTCTCTACTGTTTCTCTAAAGAGCCATGGAGTGTGCCTAAATCCATCCCATGAACTGGTCCACATCAGAATACAACCCATTAGGTCATGAGGCAATTTATCACTTTCTTTAAAAACACTTTAATCTAAATAAGTCAATCTCTGTGTAGAAGGATTAATGGAGCTTTGTTTCCTATAAAACTGCCTCTGATGGCCCTACATTACCACACTGCAGTACCTCCCAGTTCCTCTTACACATTTCTACTGGCACTTCCCAGAGTATCTCCAGTTTCTCCCTTCTGTTTCCCCTGAGCTTGCACAGCTCTGCCTCACATCCCCAAGCTCCTGAGCAAGACAATGTGGCTGGTTTGCAGCCTGTGCCTGTGATGGACCTGTTGGCTCACTCACGCTGCCTGGCCAGCTGTGAGGACAGACAGCACAGATCCCCGCTGAGCTCTCCCACCCACCTCGCTGAGCCACTCTTCTGCACATCTGTCCTTTACCCAGACCCAAGTTTCACAAAGCTTTTAGGAAATTATTGTCTTCAAGATGTTTACCTTCCTGTCAGACAGGTCTCCAACTGATTAGGAGTCTGTCTGATGGATAGGCAGGGCAATTGCACAAGGCACTACTTGTAAGGAAATTGCGGTAAGAAAACTAACCAAGCTCTCTAAGGAGAAGAGAAAGCTGAAATTGCAACATTCTCGGTTGTCCTTGGGTTTATTATAACAAAAAAAGGGAAAAACAACACCCTGCATTCTCTGGCACACTAGAGATGGATAGTGCTGGTTATGTGGTTTCTCATTTACACAAAATAAATAAAAGGGCCACTCAGAGGATGGCTAGGGCTGTACCCCTACAGCACAGTGTCGGCAAAGGGAGCTGCCTCTGCCCATGTGCCAGAGCACGTAAAAGCAGCCAGGCAGTGCCATGCCTGAAGCAATCAGCCCTGATGGGAGACAGCATGTATTTGCTCAGCTCAACCAGTTGCAGTGAGCATGTCAGCTGACTTGGATCACAGGGAAAGCAAGATCTTGTCTGCAAGGAGAGTGGGTGCACCAGGCTTCCATCTGCCCACACAATGAGATGCAGAAATACATGCAAGTCTTCTGTCTGACTCTGCTCAGTGGCACAGACTAGAATATGAGGAAGGGTACTGGACAGACGAAAGAAAAGTTCATTATGGGAAATGAATGAAGTAAGTTCTGACCCAAAGCAGTTCTAAATGAGCATCAAGTTTGTAGAGTTCATTAGGACAATGTGGCCAGCAGTAATCTACACCTTCTGGACACATGAGCATTGAGTTTGACTATATCACATCTGTGGTCTTCAGTAGGATTCTGCACAAAAACATTTTACTCACAGGTCTTCAACTTTCTAATACGATTCTGCTAAACAAATGCATTAATTTTCATATAAAGAAAAACAAAACACAACAGGGCTTCTCTGAGATGGATACAAAATGCTAAGTACAATTAACAAGCTGTAAATACCTCTAAGATAACTGTAGCACTGGGGTACTGCTCTCTGGCTGCATAAATGTCACAACAAGGTCCACAAATGCCTTACTATTACAAAAACCCATGCTGCCACTAATTCACAGTGAAAACACAGAAAAAAGATGTTTCAAGTTAAGATCCCTCAGATCTCCAAATGAATGTCTGTGAATGATTTTTTCTGTCTCGGCCATTTGGCCTTTTATGCAGAGACTGGGCTTGTTTTCACATTTCTTTCTTTGGTTCCACATTTTGCCCACTTATGTGGAAAAGGATGAACTCCCTCCAGTGGGGGTGTATTCCAGAAGATATTTTCAAATATCTAGGCAAAAGGCTAGACACCTTTACCTAGATCAAACAGAATGGCTCACTACTGGGCTGGATTAAAAGCAGTTTTTCTGGCTACAAGCTTCATGTACATCCTGTAGCATGCAGATAAAAATATGTATCATCAAACTTCTTTGGTCTAGGGAGTTGTAACTGTTTTTTTTCAGATACAGGGTGATTTAAAATATTTTAGCTTTTAAAATGTGTGATATATTTTGTATGTTCATATGGACATATGTTAACTGAAAGAAAAAGTCTTATTCAATGGAAGCTTGCAGGAAAGGTGTTAAATCTCATATTTATTTTTTCCATAAATGAGAAATATTTTCCAGTCATTATGTCTCTTAACTTGGCATACATACCAGCTAGTCTGTGCTTTGATGTGCTCATTTTGGACTCAGAATGCTGTTTGTACAAAGAGCAAAGCATGAAATAAGCCACTAAAAGGGACAGAACTGTAACTTTAAGGCTGCAGAAAAAAAACAGTGTATTCCTCCATTCTGCAAATATGAATAAACTTTCACATCTTTGCATTTTGTTGTATTTATCTTAAATTCACCACTGTTTGCTTAAGAAAGGGAAAATGTAAAACAATTTTGAGTGCATTTTTTTGCTAGCTATGTTTCTTTATCTAACTGTGTCTGAAGATGTTTTGCAGAAGTACTCTAGAGAAAAACATGCCAAGGGTAGATTTTACATAAATAACAAGCCCCACAGCACCAAAAAGCATACAGTTGAAGAAATCTGCAAATCTAAACCAATTGTGGTTGTGTGTTTTTCATGACCGACATCAGACTTCAAGCTTTGAAAAGACTATGAATATTAATTATTTGTGACCCTGGAACCCTGAAACTCAATTCATCTGTTTATGTTAGCTGGTGCTTCATAACAGATTTGAGAACAGGAAAGTGATATCTATTTTTGGCATGTGTCAAGGTTTTAGTTCAATAAACCGGGCGGAAACACCAAAATATGTAATGGTCTCACGTTCCCCAATTTCTGGTTCGTTTCCCGGCCAACGCACCAATTATTCTCGGGGTTTAGTATTTGCAATTTTATATATATGACTAGGAGAGTTCAAAAAGCAAAACAGGCTTACCTTAAAGTTACAAAAAGATAATTTATTTACACACATTAAGAAAATAAGAAAAAACCCCCCCCCAAACTAAATAAACTACAAATAAAACCCTCAGACCATCCTTCTCTCTCCTCCCCCCCACAAATATTCACTTTCCTACACACAACCTGAAGGAAGACAAAACCTGTGACTTCAATCAGTTTTACCATGCAAAAACTAATCTTCCATCAGTTCTTTAGGAAAGGAGTCTTTTTGAGTCCCATGGAGACATGGTCACACAAGGAACAGTCCTCAGGTGGCATCACATCTGGAGCGGCCTGAAAAGAGCTTTGCAAACTGTGAAATCCAACCCATTAGCAGCTTTCCCAACACTGCATATGGGTCATAATCTTCTTATTGGGGGTACTGTTTAAGGATGCCTCTTCTAGTATAAAGCAAAGATTCTCTTTTTCCTTGTTTCCAAAACTATCTTCATCTCAAAACTCAAAATCTCTTTTTCCCCTAGGAGCACAAAGAAAACTTCATTATCACTTATACTAGCACTTTACATCCCCCCTAAACAGCATCGATACGTTACAGAAAAAAAAAAACCAACACATTTTCCAGTGATTACTCGAAAAATGTCCAGTCAAATTAGGCCACTCCTTTTCCTTTGCCCCAGATAGTCTTTGCAATCTCTCTTCACTGACTCAGTCTCATGCTCCCTCTCTTCTTCATGGTTCCATTACTTTATCTTGTCTTCACTCTGGGAAAGAAACTTTCAGTGCCTGAAAGATCATCTGCTGGCAATTAAAGAGCTACATGTGCCCAGGCCTGCGGTGACCACATGGTCTCTGCCGGCGGGAGCTGCAAACTCCTCCAAACCATGCTGGCGGTGTGGCAAGGCTGCTGGGTGCCTTCTTTTCCACCCCTGGGTCTCATGGCGTGGGCCGTTCCCTCACGAGGCCAGTGGCTCCTGGAGGCCTCAGGAAAGCGGGGGGAGAAACATCCTCTGAGCCCCGGCTGGCGACACGGGCAGCTGCCGGAGCTTTTCCTCCCCTCCCCCGCTGCTTGCTGTTATTCTGGCCCAAGCCGTGGCTGGGGCTGCTCCTCCGCAGGGGCAGCGGCTCCCTGGAGCCTGGCTGGGCCCGGCTGGGCCCCTCACGACAGCTGCTGTGAGGTGTTACCTGGTCGCTCGCCAGGAGAGAAAGAGATTGGATGCTCTGTCTTCTCAGCTTTTATAGGGTATTTCAAAAGTCGCAGTCCTGTTTTCTCACTGGTTAAACAGTCAAGAACTGGCCACTGATAGGTGTTCAACTTTTCCAAAGGAAATTTAGGTCCTGGCAGGAGCAAACCATGTCAACCCATAACAGCATGTTACAGGGAGGATGCTCTGCTGGAGTCTTATCGACAAGTAAATTTGAGAAACAGAAGCTCTAGCTCTGACTTTAATGAGAATGAAGAAAGCCTGGCAACATCAGAAAACCTCATTCCTCAGAACAAACAGTGACAAGGCAGTTAGTACAGTGTCCTCGCAGAAGTTAGCTTGCAAAGCCTTAATGGGAGACTCGAAGTCTGAGTTTTAAAAAGGTTGGTCCAATTCCTATCTTTGCTGGCTGCACAGAATTCTGAACACAGAACTCTAAGGTTACACACAAATAGCTGAGGTCAGTCACATAGTATAAAAACATTTAGAATGCCTAGATATCTACAAGCCAATCATGAAACCTATCAGGCTAATTATAAACTCCTGGTCTCAGGCAGTTATTTCCGTAACAGGTTCAAGAAGTATTTCCAAGAACTGACTGGACTGTTTATATTTTCCTCAGGTTCTGTAATCTTGTCCTATTTACAATACTGCATGTGCAAACCTCTTCATTCATAGCATTTATTTCCTTCTGCAGGCCAAGAGACCAAATTTATCTTTCTTAAAAATAGGAAAACAAAAATGTCTGAAGGCCAAACAACATTCTGCAGCAAGAAGCTGGATTGATATGTGCAGTTGGAGAAACAGCCTATGGTGGCTAACTGCTGCTGATTTTGAGTTAAATGTTAACTGCTACGGGAAAATCATGTTAAGTCTCTTTCTGCTGTTCTACATGCCCAGGATACCTTTAAAAACCTGCCTCCTCTTTCATGCTGAAATCTCTCAAGGCACAGAAAGACAAAATGAAGGGAGCAAACACAGCATATAAGTTTTGCAGTAGAATTTATCACTTAAAAAAATTTCAAGTCTTTGCAAGGACAGTGTTTATAACACAAAAGAGCGAGGGCCTGTTTCACCTGCTGCTGAGATAACATGGCAACACCATTTCTGGACATAGAGGTCTGTGTTGAGCTTTGTCACAATGTGGGCATAATGATCATGGGTTTGCACCTGCCTAGTTGGTCCTCTGCCTGGAAGTCAAAATACATCTCCGCAAATAACACCCTCCTAAATCAGAAGTTAATCCATGTTGTCTGTTAAGATAGGACACAGGTCAGACTATTTCTTTTTGAAAACTAGGGATGTACCACATAATGTCTAATGAACAGGATTGCAGGGGGAGGTGAACAAGCTGTAAGAACTAAGCTGCTCTCTTCCTGCTCACATCAGTAGAGAAACACTCTAGGGTCATTTTTAGCTCCACTGCTGGAAATGATAATACAAAAAAAAGAATCCAACAATTCAGAAACCATGCTAGTTGTAAGCAATATCCCTTTTTCCCCTGGCAGCTTTAACAGAGGTGAAGGTACAAATGTTCTTGATCTCTTGCCTGCTGCAAGCTAAGCAAAGGAGGATCTGTTAAGGGGGATCTTCTGTCCAAGAATAGAGAAATGTGTACTATTTGTAATTTTAAAGGGGACTGAACTGCCTCCCATTTTAAAAATAGGATCTCTGAGAGGAGCCAGTGAGATTGAAAAGAAAACCATCATAGGAACTAACCCATGTGGCATCACTTCTTTGATACAATGAAATCCCACAAGGGACCAAGCAATGCCAAGGGCTCCCAGCCTATACTCTGCTTAACCACATCTGAAACTACCAAAGTGAAAACAACTCCCAAAGACAGACAGATCTGGAGGCAGAAAGAGAAAATGAGGACATCACAATATGCTTTCAGAATTTTTGATAAAGAAACAAGATCAGCAATTTGTTCGTTTGCACACATACTTAGTAAGCTAAAATATCTGCTCACTCTGCCGGTCTTGCCACAGACAAGCAGGGACACTGTCAGGAAAGAAAAGGGAAACTGCTTTCATTGGGCCTTTTCTAAGGCCTATGGTAGGAACAGAGCAGCAATGTGGCTCTCAGAGAACACTGTACAGCTTCCAAGTACAATGATTTGTGATGTATAGAAAGGCCACACTGTTTTTTCTTAGAAAGGGACCAAGGAGATGAAGACTGGATTAAGCAGAACTCTTCTCCCTGTCCTGTTTATATTCACATAGAAGTTCACAACCATCAAGTCCCAAGTAATGCCAGCAGGACATTTTAATAGTAGTACTTCATCACAACTGCTTTTTCAGAGCCTGCTCTTGTATTTATGTTTACCCCATCTCTTCCTTTTCACAACCTACTTCGCCACCTCTTCCTAGAATTAGCAATATTTGTCTGTACTCCAGTCTAAACTGGCAGCTTTTGTTTTGCTTTTCCATTTTTTTAATTGCTCTGAAACAATTATTCAATTCTGCATAAAATGTTCTTACCATTCCAGGTGATTTTCAACAAAGGCAGACATGGGGCTGATCTGTACAGTGTAAGTGTCATTGGCTGAATACTCAAACAGCCCATAATAGGGATTGAAGAGCTCCTGAGATAGAAGGAAAAAGAATTCTCGGGAGGGGCCACTGTAGTCCAACCTGGAAAGAAAAAGGTAGAAAAGATAAAATGAGGCTCCTTACCATCTGAGTGGATTTCCCAGGTTTGCCTACACTGGCTGCTGTCTTAACACAGAGGCCTGCGTAGTCAAAGTGTTTCTAACAAGATTTATCTCTCCTCTCAAAATTTGATTCTGAGTCCTGAACAAGCTGCAATGCCAACACTTCACCAAAATTCAGGCTGATCTGTGAGGAATTATAACTGTGACACATGCCTTAAGTAGTTTATTTTCCTTTGTTCCAAAAGCTTAGCAAACCGGAGGTACAAGGCTCAGCCTTGTCTCAGCTGGCTGGCCAGCAGAGGGGTAGCTTTCTAGTGACTGGGTTTGAACTGCCTGTGAACACTTGGGTTCACAGATCAGAAAGTCTGGCCTAAAGCAGAAATTGCTCTTACCCTCCTACACCGAGATGTACCAAAATCTAGCCCCAAGGATGTGTTTTTAGCTACAGAAACCATAAAGGTTTATGCTGAAGAAGACCAAGTCCCAGCAGAATTGTTTCTCTTAAGACAGAATTCTAGCTTGTTCCATCCAAGCCCTTCCACTTTTCTGTTATTTTCATGTGGTAAACTGTGCTTTGCTGTTGTATGAATTTGCTCTGTAGAGAGCCCCTTTTTTCCCCTTGAATTTTTGCACTCAACTTGAAAAAAAAAGGAAAACAAGACCAAAAAATTTTCCTGAATGCATTAAATGTATTAAATCAGTACTTCTCTCTTCGAGGAGCTTTAGCTCTAGGATCATGTGATGACACAAAAGCCACAGCTGTAAAAGAAGATGGTGACAAGCCCACATGACTCGCTAGTGCCAGCCATGGACTAGGTCTGGTTCTATGGAAATCAAAGTACTGAGTTAAGCCTGATAATGGCTGGAGTAAAGAACTACAAACAACACGTGTCTATATTAAAAAACCTCCAACAGGAGACTAGCTATTGCATTTCTGGGTAACACACTAACTCATCATAAAGCCTTTATAGTTCATTTTCAATGACCTTTTTCTTTGAAATATGGGAAGCTGTGTCCATACAGTATCATGGGGCCAATACAGCATCAACTTTTCAGTAGGGAATTGGCATCTTGAAGTCCTTCCAGCAGAATGTATATTAGCATTAAGCAGCAGAAACCCTAGAAAGATGTGTCTTCAGATGTAAATGAATCAGTGTAGAATGAATGAATTTGCACATCAAATTGGTTTGTAATTTCTCCTGAGGACACCATGCCACACAGAAAACAACATGACTTTGGCCAGTATTAGCATTCCAGAACGCTATTCACAAACATAAACTGAAGTGTGCTACATGTTTATGCTTTACTTGCAAGCCAGAGGCAAAACCAGCTGTGAAAGATGACCTCTGTTACACAATGTTGAATCCATAGAGGATAAAAAGTAAGAGTGAAAAAAACCCTGATACTGAGGTCATCAAGCAACTCTCTTTGAGACTGGAAACTTCTGTTTTCCACTGGATGTAACCTGTCCCTAGACAAGTGACAGAAGGCTTTCACTTGCCATGACATCTCAGAGCTGAGAGTGTCAGCAGTTGGCTGGACATGTTGAGAGTTGCCTCAGGTAATGTCTGGTACCTTTAGAACTGAAATCCTACACATGTGGTTTTTGAAAGAAAGAAACTTTACATGCAAATTTTCTACTGAAATACAATTTCATGCCTTTGTAATATGGCACACTGGAAACACGCACATAATGGTCTTTCCATTATAAAAGCATGTGGATTAAGCTTCAATTACAACATAGCTCTTGAGGTGAGCCAGCGTGGCTTTGAAAGGTTGTGCTTACATTTGAAAACAAAAGGTCACGAACTGGTTTTCATCATACAAGAATGGCTCATGGATTGTAAGAGTTGTAGAAAGCTTCCTGAGAAAAGGCCTTCTCAAGAAACTTGTGTTGCTTCCAGATTCCAACTGCACAAATTAAATTTTAAGGACGAAACAGCATTCATGTTTCTCACTTAAGATGGAAACAAGAAATCCACATATGGACAACAAATGATCATTAGTTGGCATGCAAAGTAAAAATTTTTCAAGCAAAACCAGATCGATTGTGGAGAGTTAGAGCAACAAAGTGGATAAAGGTCTGGTCTCTAACTATAGTCCTGAGACTGATTCAGTGAGTAAAGATTGACCTGTAGTTGAGTTTTCCCTTCCAATCTGTCAAAATATCTATGGCAAACAAGATGACAATAGATTTAACCACTTAAACTGTCACTTTGAGACATCTAGATGGAAGGTGTTATAGGAAATGAAGCATTATTGTTATTGTTAATTTTAACCGATATTTGAGTGTTGCGGTGTGTTTTTCAATGATTGTATGTGTCTACATTACTCCAATTTTATTTAACCCAAGACACCCCCACTCTCCTAAATTCTGAGAACCTCCTATTTGGTTGTCAATCTTATGTTATCCCTACCTCTTTTTCCAGAACCTCCCTTGTCTGTCTCCCCTGTGAGCCAGCCTCTTCCCTAATCCCCGCCTGGGAAATCCCCTAAT
>VYXD01009957.1:72893-95831 GCA_013397195.1 Hylia prasina | reverse complement strand
ATATCAGCCCATTGTGAGATGCTCCACCCAGGGGGAGGAGCCAAGCATTCCCACCTGCATATAACCCGGGGTTTGGGACAGCAGAGTCAGCCTTTCCCCCACGGGATTCACGGAGGACAAGAGCTACCAGACCTTTCTACAAGACCACTGCTTCAACAAGACCATTTCATCTGGACTGCTACCACCACCCTAACTAACAGGGTGTCAGGTTGTATTCTGACTCTGTCAGTGGTATTTTATACTATTGAATTTATTTTATTTTACTTTATTTTACTGCTTTTCTTTTCCTCTTATTAAATTGTACTTCTGACTTGGAGTCTCTCACTGGTTTTGCTTTCAAACCAGCACACATTACATAAGAAGAGAGGCTCAGATTTAGTCAACTAGGTGTTTTGCAACAGAACAGCTACTTCAGAACCAAGAGCATTCTGTGGTTCCCTACCCTTCCTCGCCGACAAATGTGACGTAGAGTTTGTTCCGCTGGAGCTCCTTGCGTGAGTATGCCATTACCTGGTTAAAAGTGCCTTCCAGCAAGTGGTCACGCCGTATAATTAACCTGCAAAGGGCAGCAGAAATACAGATCTGATGATTGAGTCTTGCGTGAGCTTGTGAGTCTGAAGGTAAACAACAGCTGTAAAGAGAGACATTCATTCTCAGAGAACTTAATAAAATGGCATCTGCTGGTGCACCGTGCTACTTGACCATTATGGGTGTTCAGGAGTTGTTCCATCGGCTTTTCTATGTGCCTCAAATGTGAATTCCTTCACAATGCCATGATTAGGTTCAAAGTGCTGCTCTACTGCTAAGACTCTCTGCAACAACCCACATGTACAAATTTATATGGTAGAGGGAGCTGAGAGTTTCCTGTGTATAGGAAGTCATGGCTTTCTGGAATTGGCCCCTAACACTTCCTGGATTTAATCCAGTGAATGTCCACCGAAATACTGCTTCTGTGGCAGGGGAAGCAAAGGGAGTATCAGCCTCTGTTTATACAACACAGCTCTCATTCCCTTACTAATCTCTAAAACAATGAATAATACTATTGAATAATACTTAATGAATAGTATTTTTACACACCAGCTGTACAAGAAACCCTTCTTGTTCATGTGTTCATGGATATTTTAAAAGAGACCTCCTAAAATATATTTCGCATCTGCTTTGGTCCCATTTAGAAGGACACCAAAAGAGGTAACCACCAGCTAGGACTCCTCAGCTCTGTAAGATCATTTTGCTGATGATGTTTTCTGGAAGAAATTGCTTGCCTTCATACTTTTATTTTTTCCACAACAGATGTCCTTTGGTAGGAAGCCAGCCTGAGGCATAAATCCAACCAGATGCCCAGGAAATACCTTAGAAACACACAGCCCTTTAGCAAAATTGGATAACTAGATTGAGCACAGGTAGGTACAGACTAAAAAGCCAACTAACAAGATGTATGGAAAGAAACTCCACAATCAAATGTCAGAGAACCCCAAATACATGAAGACTGGCAGAAATCTCTCCGGTCCAAACCTAGGAGGGCCACCAACACAAAGAACTATGGAAAATTAAACCTGCATGTACAGACTAACTTCCGTAGGATCATGTTCTGGTCCTGAGTTATACTGATATGTAGATCCAAAGAATCTCAAAGAATTTGGAGTTATCCTGCCATTACAATGATACAGCTGTTGTTAATATCTGGTGAGTGTTTGCCTGGAAGGACAATTCTCCTACCAGCAAATTATAGGTAGGAATATGAATATCCCTGTTAAATAGGTAGGAAATGGGACTGTAAGAGAATACAAATCTTTAAGAAGTAAAATTTCCACACAAAATCCTCCTGAAGGTCACTCTTTTGCAGATCTTATCCCTGATGGTTATGCAAAAAATGCTATCTCCAGGGTGTTTTACACTCCCTATCCCTGTCTTCATGTCAATGAATGACGAAAGACAAAGCTATGCCCTGTTAGACTACTTGAGTGATTTTAATACTCACTTAATTTTCCCTGGACCTTGCCCATACCCTTTGGCTTCAAGTTTTCGATAGAAATTGCGCAGCTTGGCTTCAAAGTCCCTCCTGTATGGAGAAGGTGCTCTTGCGGTTGCTCGCTGCAGCCCTGGAGGGAAAATGAACAGCATCCTAAGGTGTAAGGGGCTTGATATTCTTCCAAATCATGCAGATTACGTTTCCAGACAGAACTGGTTAATAAATATGTTAGGAACTTTTTGCAGGTATACAGTGCATTCAGTGTTATTTTTGTTCTATCTGGCATCAATAGAGTTTTAAATTCCTGTAATTCAGTGATGAATGCAATGAACTCCTAGGGACTGTACCCTCTTCACTATAAGCACTGTTAAGCTCACCTTGTGTGTGCCCTTGTGTTGCCTCTGCCTTTAGCTGTGATTGAATGGAAACTGAAGGATCAGAAAGGCATGAGAAAGACTGAAATGTGCATCTGCCTCTCATGGTCAGTGGCATTTAGGTTTTCTTTCCCTTTTGCAATTTTAAGTGATCTCTCTCGTCTGCATTGTATAGGAGATCTCCTTACTTGGCAAGATTAAACCTCTGAAACTCAGAGTAATGCTTCTTACTAGAGCCTTGCACCCCAGCCAAACTGGGAGTCAGGTTTCCCTGTGTTAATCTGACTGTATATTAAACACTTGCAGCTATCAACACAAAACCCCTTTGTGGCATCAAAAAGGATTTCTGTCAGCAAGAAATGCTACATTTCCCTATTACAATTCACACATACAGCAGATTTTTCAGCAATCTGGAACCTGTTTTGCTTTGAAGACTACATTCTCAAAGTAGATGATTATTCTTTTTGTATAAACAAGTGCCATGCCATAAAAGGCCAAAGAATGGACTAATGAAATCCCATTTCCCTATCTCATTACAAAAGACAATAAAACCCAGCCCTTTATGAGAAATCTGGCAGCAGATGCTCCACAGGAAAGGGAAAAAAGCCATCACATTTAGTAGGAGCCTGAAGTATTGTGGTTGCCATGAAGGAAAGACATTACTGTCTCAGCTGGTAAAACAGAAAGGTGTATTTACATGCAGCGCAAAGAGAATCCCTTGCAACACTTGTTTCTTCTGTCAGCCTTTTGTTTTCCCCCAGGACATAGAGAAGGGGTGCTCTCATGGGCTCTATAACCAGGACAGAAATTAGCAAGAAGACAGTGTGTTGCTGGAAATGAGTATTTTTATGTTTTCACAAGAACAGTCTCCTAAATCACATTTGGGTCATATATTTGGATTTTTGTCCTGTAGGAAATTTGCTTATGACCTGTCCTGATGTAGACAAGGGGAAATCGGATTAACAGTGGTGTTAAAACTCATTAATGAAAATGGGACATTCTGACAGAACACTGTTCTCCTACAGAGAACGGTTGAGCATTTAACTTCTTCACATCAAAAAACCTTTCCATTTTCCACAGCCACATCCAAGATTTGAACTTCTCTTGTCCATTAATTTTGTTTGAAATCAGATAATTTAAATGCATGCTCAAAAAGCTTAGCCAAAAATGGATTTCTTCAGATCACATTTCTGTTGATTCTCTCAAAATGGCCACTGGACACAGCCATGCAGTGAGACTGCAGGGGGAGTTGTGTCTTTTGGCAAAATGGAGACACTAGCTCCTCAAATTTCTATAGCATAAACAATAACTACAGAGACATAGCACAGCTGGAAATAACCTTCTCAGACAGCATGTCTTTCTGGAAAATATGTTTCCTGTCATTAACCTAAGTTAATGGGCTCAACACAGGAGGTCAGGCTAGACGATGAAGATGATCCCCTAGATCTCAAAATAGATGTGCCTTGGGAAGAAGTTGTTTTTGGAACATCAGGTGGAGGAGACTGATCTTTACAGGGGTACTGGAAGTGCTGAAACACACTTTCAACTTGGAAGGTGCTCTTTGCTGCTGTCACATAAAATGAATGGGCTTCCATGTCAATGACTTATGCTTGGAGTACACCATTTTCTTATCCTAATATTTTCCAACAATATAAAAAGCAGGAAAATAGCTTCTTCCATTTCTGGGCAATTCCTGATCTGTGTTTCAGCTTCTGCTAACACTTCAACAGATACATAGCAGCACTGGAAACACATCCAGATGGGATCAAATTTGAAGTGGGCACTGGAATTAGCAGGCTAACAGCTGATGTTGGCTCTAAATCTGCTCCTTTCTATTTATTAGAAGAAGTATCACAAATGCAGGATTTTTGTCTTAATTTCCCCATCTCCTTACCTGGAGAGTTTTGGGGTGATGAACAGGGTGAGCAACGAGGAGAAAAACTGTAACCTGGATGGAAGGCAGCCTGCAGTGGTATGTAGGACATGATATCCTCTTCAAAAAGGCTGCATGCAAAAAGTAAAAGGGAGAGATTTAGTTCACATTCATCACACAAAGGAATGTAAATATGCAGTATGGTGCAAATTCACTGTGTCAGATGTTTGGATGCATCTCTGAACCTATGGATTCAAAAAATCCATAGGTTTCCCAAAGACAATTTAGTCACTAGCAGTGAAGAACAAAATGAATTTTAATAGATATTTCATGCTAACATGACAGCTCAGTCCACTGATGGAGAGCAAAGACATGAGGCTATGTAGGAAACAGGAACACCTTCAACACATTAGCAGAGAGAAGTAAAGGTGCACACTGTCTCCCAGGCTGTTGCAGCTGAGAAGCCTGTAAGGGCATTTTGGAGGTCAGCTGCCTGATAAAGGAATGCTTAGTCATGGTAGCCAGACCTAGTTGAAGACCACCTTTGGCTCTCAGACCCTCTCTTATCTCTCTGTAAGACTATTGGCTATTGTTACCCTGACCTTACTATTGGTCAATGTCCAAAACCCTCATACCCTATAAAAACCCCTCAACCCGGCCCAGAAGGCAGAAGAAAACCGTCCCTGGACCCTTCACAGAGCTGCATTAAACTTCCTGTAGAATAATCTACACGGCGTCTTCTCATCTCTCTCCCTCGGTCTGCCTAAGCGGCTGGCAAGCAGAGCTGAATAACACTGCAAGCTGATTATCACTGCTAGCTGAATATCACTTGCTAAGAGCTGAATATCACTAGCTTGCCGAGCCAGCCAGAAAAGCCTTGGGACCCGGCACAGAATTTTAGGATAAGTGGTGCCTAGAGGTGCCACTCTATCCAGGAATATCTGTGGCTAACAGGATCAGGCTGACCCTGAGAACCCCAGAGAAAAGGGCTTCACCAGGCTATTTTTCTCAGGTAATTTTCATGTAGTTCAGTGCTTTGACTGCTTGAATTGAAATGATGGAAATAAGTTGCAAACTTTTTGCATTAGGCAGTGCTATTACAGCACACCAACCCCACCTGGGTAATGCAACATTTCCCATCTCAGACCAAGACAATAAAATAAGTTCTTAGCTGTACTGAGGAGAAGTACGACCTAAAGGCCAAGCTCTCTGGTTCCAGTACAAACCGAAGCCTTATTTTCATTACCCAAACAATGCTCCCTGCACTGAACATTGAGGTTTCATGCATGATTGGCAGAATTGCTGAAGTAAAATCATCTATTTCATGAGCAGTTACATTATTGTAGTGAGAAAGACAAGGGATTTTTTCTTTCTTTTTTTTTTTTTTTAATTTCTTTAAAATACAATTTTTTTTTTTCGATTAAAAGGAAACGTTTTGACCTGATTCTTTTTTATCTGCTACTAGATAGCAACAGCCATATTGACTGAGGTGGCTGGATTTACTGCACTGATGGGGGCTGCCTTCCAGGAAGTACAAATTGACAGATACACTCCGGCTGAATAATTTGGATGGCTATCAGTATGACCTGATTTAACCAAATCTTTTCAATTATGCTGAGAAAGATCCAGATAGTTTCTCTGGTGCTGTAAGTAATGATCAAATTGATTACCTCAGCAGAATTACTAAATCTGCATCGCATGACAACTTTTCAAGCCCATGTGTACCCTCTGTCCGAATGTAATGGATCTTCTCCCTGAAACATAAGTGATATTATGGACAGGAGAAGGAAGAAAAAAGATAAAATCAGAAAAAAATATGCCATTATCACAGCTTGAGCCATGCATAGAGTTGTTATTCTTTGGTATTTTTCCATTTCCGGTTTATCTCCATATAAAAATGGCAAACATCCTATATACCTGATTCATTTTCTATTTTTCCTAACAAACTTGCAAAAAAAATATTTCTATCTCTATCACTCAGTTTACTGATCCAAAAGAAAGAGATTTTATTCCCTATTTTATAAAACAGAATGATTCTTAGTCCTCCAGTTTCATGTGCACGTCAGGTCACCAACTGCAGATTTTTTGTGTAAGTCTACAACTAACATGGCACCTTTTGTTAACAGAATTTGCAGTGATATCCCTTCCTTTCCCTCTGTTAGTTCCATCTGGCAAATAACACTCTAACATATACTTGATATGAATTAATCACACAGAGGTTACAGTGTAATATGTGTTGCATGTGTAAAATCATACCTTTTGTTAATAAGGACTGGGAAACATAGGATAGGATCTTATCAGCATTTAGGATCGTGGAAGATACACATCTACACCCCAGCCTATCAGTGTGTTTCTAAAGCATTGCAGTGTCCAAATATTTTTTATTCAAGTATTAAGTCAAAATATTATACCTCAAGTTTAGGATGTGCTTTATAACCTTGCAATCAAGTCCATAAAAGATGGACATTTGCATCCTAGGAGTTTGCTTAATACGTGCTGTGGGAGCATTAGACAGTGGCTTGGATCACTCCTGACCCAAGGTATTATCAGCAACGACCTGGAGGCAAAAGGCTCAATATCCTGTTACAAATCTCATTTGTACTGGCTAAGCTGTCTAGTCCCTATCACTGGTCAGTCTCTGCTCAAAAGGAGATAAAAGCATTATCTGTTCTCTGGGAAATGAGAATTCAAGTTACAGCAGAGGAAAAAAGAATAGTCTGGAATAATTTGATGGTGAAGATAAAAAATTCTCAGCTACAGAAAGGTACATCCTGAATACTGAGAGTATTTTTCATTCTATTTCTCATTTTATTTGCATGTATCAATTCCTCCAGAAGGAAGTCTAATCCTTACACCCAAAGAACTCTTGTCTGGCCCTCAGAGGTAAATGAGGAGTCAGTAAGGATACCAGCAGAAACAACACTACAGAATTTGGAGGTCCTCTCCTCCTTCAGCAGTCCTACAGCCACACCTGACTGCACTGTACAACCTAAATTCTTGGTCAAACTCTCGGTGCATATGGGCATCACTGACATTGATTAACACCAGCTCAAGTTCTTGGCCAAAAACAGTTAATTCAAACTTTGTAATTCGAATGAGTTGAAGTTGTACTGGTGATTGGTTCTGGCTTTTGCTGTTTTTTAAAAATCTGATGGGAAAAGAATGGGCTTAAGAAAGACACAATTTAACTACACTGGAAACTACTACCTTTAAGTCTAGTGAGAAAGATTAAAGACAGTACAATCCACTTCATAATAATGCTCCTATTTCTTTATAAAATCTAGGGTGACTATATCCACGACAGGGGTGTAAATCCAACTATGAAGCAAAGTCTGGTTATGGTTCTGCTGGAAGTATTGGGGTTTTGCTGCTGAATTCCATCCAAACACTCCTTTAACTCTTATCTTCTGAAAAGCAAAGTGATAATTGCAGGCGAAGATGGAGTTTCTGCTATTTAGGAATACTTAGAAATTAGACATGTTACTACTTGCCCATATTTATTTTGGTTCTTCTTACTTCTTGGATGTCTGTGGAAAGTAACTATAGTAACCACATGGATCCTGGTGGTTCCCAGCTGCTCTTTAATGGTGACAGTTCCGTAAGAGTTCCAAGTTCATCTTTTGTACTGCAGTTACTAGAATTTGGTTTTCCTCACTACAAAAAGCACTTTCTAGAAGTAGGGTACAGCAGTCTGGAAAAAAGTGGTACCTGAGTGCATGGTTTCTGGCCAAGCTGGGCTGACGCTCCTGCAGCATCTCAAAAATGTTGGGTTGGCGTAGAAATGCAACAATCTTGTCATTGTAAGCTGGAGAAGATAAAAACAAATCAGAGGCTATATTTGCCATGTCACCCTGACTCTGCAGGGGCACACTGACTGCACTGCCAGTGAGGCGCAGCGCAACATGAGGCAGTGCACGCAGCTAATGAGAAGTCCTAAAACCCACATTTGTGAGCACTGCTTTGAGAAGAAAACAAAAACTTGGCTTACCCAGAGGTAATGCCTCATGATGGTGCTGGTTTCGGATAGCTGTTACGAGACTATTGCCTGGTCTGGCCAACAGAGTAACACCTCTGTTTCGAGATACTTCAGAGGCCTACAACATCAGAGAAAAGGAAAAGAATGATCAAAACTGACCACCAGTAGCTCATCAGTTAGTTAAAAGATTTGTCATCTTTATTTCTGTAACCTTCAGAATGGTCTTTGATGCTAACTGAAGGACAGGAAACATGCATGAAAATTGTAGCTTTATATTCCAGTCAGCTTAAAAAAGGCAAGTAATTCTGTGCTTCCAAATGAAGGTACACCATTATCCATAGCTATCATGCCTCCTCAGTGCTGAAGGCACCAGAATCCAGAAGTAAATGCATGTTAATATAGATACTGCAGTGATGGACTTCTCTGGTTCAATGAAAATAAAATCCCTGTAGTATCACACTACATACTCTGTAGTATCAAACGTGTCTTGTTTTAGCCTAACTGCATTACTTTGAGGTTTTTACAGCCATGTTTTTGAAAAGAGAAAAATCCCACAGAGCTGCAATGTTCACTCAGCATTGTTGAAGGGATATTTAATAGTGGAAATAACCTGAGGAAGGTATATCTATGTAGATCACAGCATGGAAAAAGGCTGTATCATCCCAGAAGGCTGCCTAACTTGCATAACCAGAAATTGAATTGTACACACTGAAAAGAAGAACATAATCCAAAGAGCTTATAAAGGGAGTAGTAAGAAGGAAATTTTTCACTGCCCCTTAACTTAAAGGGAACTTAAAGAAAGCCATTTTTCTAAATACACTACCTAGCAAAGGGAATCTTGTCACGAAGGCAGATTCCTTAAAAGGTGGGAAAACACTTTGGTATGAGGATATTAAAAGCCAAACAATGACATTTGTCAATGTTGGCATTAAGGCATTACTTGCTGGGTAACTTTTTGTGGACTTGTGAAAGTTGAGGGGAACCCATCTGTCTCTTATGTTTTCCTCCAGAATATGGCCACAGTGAGGCTAAGAGAGGAATCTTAGAATGGTTTGGGTTGGAAGGATCATCTAGTTGCAACACCCCTGCTACAGGCAGGGACACCTTCCACTAGACCAGGTTGCTAGGGCCCCCTCCAACCTGGTCCTAAAACACTTCCAGGCATGGAGTATCCACAGCTTCTCTGGGCATTCTGTTCCAGTGCTTTACCACTCTCACAGTAAAGAATTTTTTTCCCAATATCTGATCTCAATTTATCCTCTTTCAGTTTAAAGACACTCTCCCTTGTCCTGTGACTACAGTCTGAGGCTGTATCAGGACAAGATGCATTAGGAATTCCAATTGCCATTCCACTGGGCTAATAGCTGCTCCTTTCCCACTGCACAAATCATAGCATTTGGCAACCACTTCAGGAAGAAATCGCCTCTACTTCAATATTTTAAATGCCTAGCTCTGCATCCAAGCAAACAGTGCCAATGCATTTTCAGTGGTACAGCCAAACACCAGGTCTTTCAGCCGGACATACGCAAAAACTGGGAAGCTAAATGTGCCTGGCAAGCTGCCTTTTGGAACCTGTAAGGCTTAAAATGTTTACATGTAACAAGATACCAGTCAATGCACTTGATACGTGTCAACACACAAGTTAAACAATGAAAAATCTTAAGTATTCTAATCAAACACATTGTAACTTAAAATATAAAACTGCTGTGCAAGTGCATGGTGAATGTTTTGCTCCATCATTCAGTTAGGATTTTACTTGCACTCGCCTTCTGCCTTTGTCTCCTCCTCACAACCCCATGGACCAACTCACAATGAAAGTTTAGCTCAGGCTTAGGCACCTTTTCCCCTGTGACCCAGACATCCACCCCAGCAAGCACTCTGTGGCCTTTATGGTGTTCACTCCATGCTATGGCACAGGGAGGAACCTTAGGTATAAGAGGTGCCCTATGATCTGCTGCCAGAGTGGGCATGAGGCCTTGTGGGAGCAGCCATTTCTTGGGCTGTCTGTGGGCATCACAGCCAGGATCACACACTGGCCTGTGATCAGCTGTATTAGTTAGGATGTGTGGGAGGGTACTAAGGCATTGTTGGGCTCAGCTTCTTCACTTCCAGGGAGCCCTAGAGTTCACGTGAGGATGCCTATTCCTCAGGCCCCTGTAGAACAGACTTGGGAGGGAATACAGGTGGTGGGTAAGCCTGTTTTTAATGGTGATCGCTGACTCATCCTTGACAAAAGCAAATCTTATGTCCTTGCTGCTACTCATAATTTTACTGACCAGAAGATAGAAAGGCAGAAAGGGAGGAGTAACAGAGGAGTTAAACATATATCTCCCATAAAAATTAGCACCAGGTGGTATTTGCTCATCACTTGGGAACTGCATGGTACTTCTGTCCAGCCTGGGCCTGGATCCTCCTCTTGCTCTTGTCACCATTCCTTTTCGTTGGCTTTCCAGTGCCTGGACATACTTCTCCTGGAGCAAGAATTTTGGAAGGAAATGTATATAGTGCCTATGAAAAGAAACTTTCACTCCCTTCTTCCCATCTTCCCAGTTCTGGTTTAAGAGCTAAGGTCATGTAGATTGTAAGAATCCAGTTCCATACACATCTCAATAATCTGCTGATGTACTTCCCTTCATCACCATGCCTAGGCATTCCTCATGCTGTGTTTGGTCTTTGCACATCTACACCTCCAAATAATTTTTCTCTGGCAACACAACAGGAAAATTCCCAGCCCTCTAATTAATTTCCATTTTGCCAACAATTCTCTTTCTACTCTTAGCTAATAGAGTACAGTTGATTGCTCCAATTTAGTTCAGTCACAATCGCCTTGTCTACTTTGACTTTCTAATTGAATAATTTAATTTTGATTAGCACATTATTCTCTAATAAAAAATAAAGAGTGACCCCTCCAATGATTTAGTGACCTGGTTCATGTATTGCAGACTAATTGACAGATTTATGTCAGGTTTTAACAGCTTTGAAATTGATACTGGCATGTTGCAGCCAGAGTGGAGAGTCCAAACTACCAGAGGAGCCTTTCAAGATGTAATACCTTTTCCTGGGTTTTATATCACTGCTGGATTTCAGAGTCCCATTTGAATCCTGCTACTTGCTTGTTGTGGTTTGCGTAAAGAGATTTATATACTTCCATATTCTAGCACCTTCTCTGCCCTTCTTGCTAATGAGCACCTCTTGCCTCTCCATTGCGGATGCCTGCTTCCTTCCTCTTGTCTTTAAAATCTCTACCCTGTAATCATGTATGTTCATTTTCACTGCAGATGGGAAGTCCTTTAGAGGGAAACTGCTTACAAACTGTTCTGTTTATAGAAGTGGCAGAAGGAAATGAATCACTTAGTGACCTGTACTTTAGTTACTGATAGCCACTACAGCTATCTGAACTTTCCTTCCAAAAATCAGGTAACTAAGAGTAGCAACAACCTCCTTTCTCCTGTAAAATACTGATAACCCTTAAGTGCTTAAGGAAGAACTTGTAGCATTTTCTTCAAATTAATAGATAATACCATTAATATCAGTAATCTACACAGAACAATGTTAGTTTTAGCAGAGGTCCTTCATTTCATTACCCTGGCTCTTTTCTGTGCCCTCTCTGGCAACCACAGCATCACTATTCTGATGTTCTTCAGGCTCGTTTGACACACGTACATAACATTGAAAACTGGTGAGTTGTCTCTTGTGGTCCTTCATACTGTCCTGGTGACAGCTTTCAGAGGCCACACCATCTGCTCAGCAAGGAAATCAGGAAGACTGCAGACAGTTGACACATGGCCAGGACAAAGCCCCACATGTGAGTCTACAGACATGATTTATAGGCCAAAGAACATCCAAATGCACTTGGAGAAACTGGCATAGAACATGAGGCTCTTAATAAATGGACTGAGCTGCAAAGGGTTGAATATTTTCCTTGTAAATGAGGGACTTTTAGGCACTAATCCAAAGTCCTTGGAAACCAGTGGGAGTCCTTCCAGTGAAGCAGCAGACACTTCCAAATGGGAAGCGATGTGACTATGACAAAGAAGTTTGACTATGACAAGGGTGTAGAAGCACTGTAGACCTGGGCCACCAAGACTGTGAGGTGATATTTCATTGGCTGATCATGCCAGAACAGTGGCCTCAGAGAACAGTTTTTGATTTTCTCAGATAATCATTACTCAGAGATATTCCATACTTTTGACTCCCTACCCTCTACTGGGGTTTTTTTGGGTTTATTGCATATTGCTCCTTGCCAGCCTTGCCAGTGCTTGCAAAACCAAGTGTATTTTTTGGGCTAGGTCATTCGAGTTGCTCAGTGCTGTTTCTGTCCCTGACACGGTGAATTTGCAAGCAAGCCTCAGGCAAGCATGTGCCCAAGCATGAACCATGGTGCAGGTGGTTATCACACTCATGCCAGCAATTCACTTACAGCAGCAACACTAAACTGAAGGCTGCTAGCAGAGGGAAGTTGCTAAGCTGACAGGAAGATATGATTGAAACAAATCCATTGATACACTTCTATCTTCACAAAATATGGTGCTGTATTCACCCAAGGCAGAGAAAACATGCCCAAGCTAGGGCATGTTCCTGAAGAACTGACCTCACACCCTGTTCAGCTCCTGATCCCAACACACCTGGCAGTGAGAGGTATTCAGAACTGGTTCTGCTGTAATAAATTTTGGTGCTAATTTCACAAGCATTTCTCTGGATATTTTTGTGGAAGAGAAAGATCCTTTCATCATAGTTCATCTCTAGTTCTATTCAGCAACAATCTTTACAAATGTTTCACTCTATGGAATTGCTATATGAAGAATCTGATTGCTGGTACTTTTTCCTACTTAAATCCACAATACACACACAGTATTTATGCTTCTTTCAATCCTGTCTATGGCCCTCAGTGATAAAAATCATCCCCATGATATATAGGAAATATATTTAATGTGACTGAAAGCTGGGAAAGCAAACTCAGAATACATTACTGAACTCCTTCTAGGGAGTCTATCGTTTCAGAGCACAGTGTCACAGTGGGGAATAAAGAAACATAAGGGATATCAGGCTAGAAAAAAAATTAATGTATAACTTCAGTAAAGCAAAGCCAGGATGTGAAATATGGATTCTCCTTTTAAAATCTATTCTGTCATCACTTCAGTTAGGCTTTACTTGCTTATTATTTTATTCTGAAAACCATCAAAATATAAAGCAGCAAACTCTGAAATAAGCCCTTCAGAAAGACAAAAAAATCCCCTATTGTATTTGGAAGATAGACATTAACAAGATTGTTTCAATACCCTTAAAATATAAGAAGTTCTTATAATTCTAGAGAAGACTGCTGTCAAAAGTTCCTGAGTTGATATGAGCACAGTTACCTCTCCAGCGCTGTAGCTACGAAGTCGCTGCAGATGTTGCCGGTGAGTCAGGTGATTTGGGAGACGTCCATTCTGCAGTGGGATCCTAGGATCTATGAAGGTGGTTGCACGGCTATTGTGGTCAACAAAGAAAGACTGAAACACAAAGGAACAATGGTTTCTTTAATAAGAAGACTGCCAACGCTGTGATGGTATTGCAGGAACACAGCAGGAAAACCACTGGCACCTGTACGTCAGAAATACCTTGGGAAAGTACAGTCCATGGAAGGCACCTGCAAACAACAGGACTGGCCTACTCAAAGCTGGAATAGCTCTTAAAAATACCTGAAGCTGTGTAGGCCAAAATCATGTGCAATGGCCATGATGTAAGCAAGTGAGGAGATAACAATATTACTGGGAAATGCTGCTTTAATCTATTTGGCGGTTCCAGAGGTCAGTCAGCAAAGTCTCATTCTAGGTAGAGACACTGAGTCAAATTTTGCAGTCACAACAGATCTACTCTGGCTCAAACTTTGTTGTCAGTCCAATGCTGCCTTGGCTTTGGTACAATATTCTACAGAAAGCTAGAAATACTTTGAAATTTTGAAGCTTTTTTTCTGCTTCTAAAGTAACTCTCCTTGCTGCTTGTGTTGTTTAAACCAAACATTCACTGCTTTTGAGTCAAGGAGGAAGGAACTTTTAATAAGCATATAGTCTGACGTGCTGTGTTAAACAAGTGGTAAGTTTTGTTGGCAATCTTACCTTGCCCTGCTGGTCAGTTTTTATCTCCCAGCCACGAGGAAGTTCCAGTCGGGTATCAGCAAACATATTGATAAAATTTACTAGGTCTCTGTTGTGCTGATACCGCTCAAAATTACGAGCATCTCTACGAATCTTCAGAATCATATGCTTCAAGCAGGTACTGTTGGTGAAGACTCGATAGGCACTCTATGAGATGGATAACAGAAGGGAAGAAACCCAGTTTTGATGTCAAAACATATTTGGTTATTTCATGGGCCATATGCCCAAAGAACTGAAACAAATCCTGTCAGAATCAAGAAACACTTCCACACTTCCACATTGTTTTGATTTGCATGACTACTTTACATGCATATACAGAATTAAGAAATACAATCTTGAAAGTGAAACATCAGGCACATTATGCACAGTTAGCTTGTGTAAGAACTGCCTTTTTAATCCACTTCAAAAATGGTCAGGTGAAACATCACATACTCAAGATGCATATAATAGCCCCTTTCATTGCTTTTATTGGTCAACAGAAACACTGCTTGTGTGCCTGGGCAGTGCCAGAGAGATGCAAAGACAGCTGTGAACATCTATTTTTGCTATAACTGAAATCAAGACATGCCTGATAAGACTCATGAACTTAAGAGGACCCCAGTGCAGATGTCTCCATATGAGCTTGGTACCTTTTTTATGGTGACTATACAGCCACAGGACAGGAACAGACACTTTTTAATTGTCTATTTTTGGAAGACGTGAATTGTTTCCTGGAACGGAGTATTTGTTTCTGCAATGACTACAAAGCTTGTCAGATGGAGACATTTCCTTGAGTCTAATAATTGCCACCCCTCAGGCAGTGAGCTGTATCTCACAATGGGCATTAAAAACACCTCTTAGAGGAATGTGGCCTGAGGCAGATCAAAGGAATGAACTGATCTGATTGCAGAACAGGGGCCCAGTGAACTGTATTTGTTGTTACAGTGTGTTCAGTGATGGAGCACCACAAAATAATATTTGTGCTGACAACACACAGGCCCATTCACAGGCTACTCTTTGAATCCTTCGTTTCAGGGAAAATGCTCACGACAGAGTAGGAAACTTCACAAAAATCTCCTGAGCCTTTCACTACAGAGAAAATTAGTGTCTTGGTTTGCTGGTCAGCCCAAAGGATTGAATAAATCATTAGAGTAATAAAGGATCACTGGAGGACTCCTGTCTTCAGTGAAGTGAGCTCCAGAGTATGTCCAGAGAATCTGACCCAGCAGCTTTGAATTCTCAATTTCTGTGTGCGTTTAGTGCATTTTAACCACTACAATGCGATAAAACATCTACAGGTATAATCTTTATTGTGTAAGGATTTATTGTGGCAACACCACTGAGAATGCTCCTTGTAGCACAGAGTCCCTAATTATGGCAAGGGTTGGTAAATGTTATGAACATCACAGAGATATGATCTCTGTCCTGAAGATATGACCTGCTTATAACCCAGGAAAACTTCATGGTCGCAGAGTTTTAAGATTCCAGCCTAATACCTAACAAAAGTTGTTTTTTGATCCAATATATGATCAATGACTGTCTTGAATATCTCTAAGCTGCATTAGGGAAACAAGGAATGCAATGTAGTTTTATCTCTTCATGGAAATAAAATATCTGAAAAATGAGAGCCTTTCCCTTTTAATTCTAAATGCTGGATAATATTTTCCAATACCAACTTCAGTGGCATAATTAATAGCTTGAAATTTTAATAGGGGCTTGTGGTTAAAATATTACACTCATGTTAAGGCAAAAGTTATGTGGGCCATTATTCCTGTACAAGTGGTATCTGTATGACCATTTGATAGATGTTTTAATAGATTATTCTGGTTCTCACATTAGAGACAAGTTTTGAACGTGAAACTAAAGCCCTCTTCCTGCTTTTTTTAATGTCGATGACTAATAAAATTGGAAATTAGTCTCTTGTGAGCTGTTTTTTACACAACTATGGAACCAGTTACTCATTTTTCCAACAACTGTGTTGGTCAAAAATTACACTGCTCCCAGCTATAAATCATCATATATCACCCTGCCAATGGAAAAAATTACCTGTACTCCACAACCTACTTCAGGGAATGTCAGACGAGTAAACACATCCCTTCCTTGTCAGGATCTCATGGGCAATAATCTCTGGCAGATGTTTGGAGTTGGACAGCTGGCTTCAATCCATGAAGTGCCACAGCCAAAACCTGTCTGCAGTTAGCTAAAAGGCTGTGCTGAGGCAACTCTCCAAGTGTTTTACTTTCTTTTCCTTTTGAAAAGGAAGGTCATTGCTACTCAGAAATGGATGACTTTTCAAATTGTCAGAAGTCACATTTAGATGCCTTGTTGACTACATTCCAGATATGGCGAAGAACTGCATCTCCTTGTAGGACTTCCCTATCTGCATCCTCCTGATACTACTTTTTTTTCCATTCCCCTCCAGGTTTGCAAGAAAATGTGTGGTTTTATTGCACTAATGGAAAAGTTATTTGAATTTTGAAAATTTGTTTTCATTTGTGCTTTTTCCAAAATAGCTATGTTGACACAAGTCAGTATTTCTTTCACTCAGTTACACCTGCCCCCTTTTTGGGAATGCAAATTGCAGGAGTTGATTTTTTTCCTCTGTTTCCCTGAGACTTGGTGATATCTGAGTAAGATTTCTCAGGATGTTTGATCAACAGGCAACAGCTTCACTGCCTGCAGGAACAGACAACAGAATCAACAAAGCTGAAACCAAGGGGTTCCTGCTTTTTCTGGGAGGATAACATTAATAAGCTTCTCTGTACCATGGAATCTCTCATGTGAGGCAGAATCCCAGCAAGAGCCTCCTTGGAGCAGTCTAGTTGTAGTGTCCCCAACCTGGTCTGGTGCTCAGATAGGACAACTGAGCCCCAAGCCACACAATTCAGATTCACTGTGCATTCTCACTGAAGGTCGGGGACACAGCAATGGGACTCAAAAATCAATAGTGCAAGAGAGAAAATCGTAATTACTCACATAGTTTGCATGCAGCACAGTGAAGAACTCGGGATTGGTGATGAACTTCACAGCTGGAGACTGCAGTAACAAGGTGATTTTTTGAGAATTCACAGGAGAAAGGGAGCCTTCCCTCCTAATCTCTGGACAAAAAAAAACATGCCACAGAATCTTATTAATGTAGTGGCAAGCACAGTCTATTATTTAACCTTTCAGAAACAGCTGAAAAAGTGTAGATATAAAAATCCTACCACCTGCCCAATGCATCTACCTTGGCATTCCCAAGACAAGCCTGCTGGCAAACTGACGGATGTCCTTATGATTAGTGATGCAGTGTTTACCGCAGCAGTGCAGGAGCTGGCTGGTTTCCTGGACTGCATATGTGTGTAAAGCAGCTTATGGGTCAAATCTGCTGCTTTCCCTAAATATGTGATCACAGTGATTTCCAGCAGTTGTTGGTTTGGTTCAGTCACCCAGGTCCATTCTGGTTTCTCCTGCAGCTGATTTTAGAGAAATCTGATCTCCCAATCCAGTATTACCTTTTACTTTAATTGCATTGTTTTTGACAAGTCCAAGGTTTTGGGGACTTGTATGGTAAAGAAAAAATAAAACAGACACAATTGCATTATTTTTAATCTGTATCAAGTAATGAAGCACATGAACAGAACTGAGCCTTGATAATGTAACTCTGGAGAGGTAGAAAGTCCTGATGTTCTTTAGCTACCAGAAAAATTCTTCCTACCATTGAATTATGGCTTTGGTGATCTGACATTTTCAAATAAATCCACATTTTATTTGCAGTCCAAGAAAATTGGATGCAGATATCATCAACAGAATAAATACAATTTCACTTTTTTAAAATCAGTTATAACTTCTTTTTTCTTCCTGCTGCACACATCGTATTATTTCATCCATTTAAAACTGCAGACTGGATCAGTTGCTGGAGTTACATTGATTTATACTGGCTTAGAACCTGGATAAATGTGTCTTAATTGTATTCCTTCAAACATTTTTCATTTAAATTAAAAGACAAATAACAAATGTATAATACTGCAGCTTTTTCTTTCCCTAATGTGTTTACACCATCATTGATTTTCTAATTATTGGAATTTTATACAATATTGATGTTTTCTTCTGAAAGTAAAGCAATTATCTATAGCAAAAACCATTTCCTAATAATTTAAGGTAGCATTTGTCACACCAGCTCTTCGGGTTTCAAACAAAAGACTGCATGTCAAATAATAAACTGAAGTAAATAGTGGTGGCAACTCCTATTAAATTACTGTTTTATTATCTATGATACTAAATGATTATACATATTATAAGTAATGGCCACATTACTTATAAATACTAATAATACGTGTACCTCATTTCCACTTCCCTAACACAGAGAACTGGGATCTCCTTATAAGATCCACTGTAGGTAGAAGTCTCCCTTTAATTGCAATACAAAAGATGGCAAGGGAACTTTGAGCATCAAATGTTAAACATCCTTGGCCAAAATTGATTTTCAAGCTAAAAACACCTAATGGATCAAAACAAACAAAACTGAATATTTTTCTAAACTTGTCAAGAAAAGTTTATTATTTCTCTATGTAATTTTTCCAATTCAACATGGAAAACTAAGAAAATTAAAGGAGATACTGTGTCGGTTCTTTCCCATTACCAATCCATTTACAGAGAGACGGCAAAAGGATAGCAACAAGTTGGATTTACTCATGGCAGACAATACAGAACACAAACTTAGGTGGAGGTAAGAGTGATCCAAAGAAAGAGAACTGGTCAATCATTTTGCTGGCGCTAACAAAGCAGGGAGTTATTTTTGCACAGCCTCAAGTTGCATAGTGGGCACTAGACTGCTGATACTTCCTACTTGAAACAAACACTTAAGATTATGGTTTCCCAAATGTTTTGAGAAAACATTTTTAGTAGGAGTGTGACTACTACCACAAAGAGTAGAAGAGACCCCTGCCATCCCATCCTGCCTTGGGTACACATTTTCCTCTTCTGCTTTGTAGTGACGCTCATTCTTGTCTCCTTATCTAACCAGCCAGATGAAAGATCCAATCTGGCTATAAATGACAAGGACAAGAAGCCAGGTTATTTTTCAGGCAGTTCAATTCTCCACTCTGGTATGCGGTCCTGTCACATAAATTAGTGGTGAGCAAAAAGACAGCTGTGCCTTCTTTGGTGACAACCCACACTTAGGTCAGCTCTCAGCTAAATCAAAAGTATTTCATACATGATGCCAGGGCAACTGCAGGCACAATCACATGGGCAAATTGGGCAGTGCAGAAGCCAGGCCTAGAGAAAATAAACTGCAAATACCCCAAGATAAAAATCACATTGCGACAAAAATAAGACCACACCACTTTTGCAACTACTACATCAATAGTATTCACCATAGTTGCAAAATGCCTCTTTCATTTTAGTTTCAAATGATCCTTTACTAAGGTAAAAATGCTTTCTCTGTCTTAGTAGTTGTTAATGAAGAACTGAAACTGATGTACCCAGCTTTGTATTTGTAGTTTCACATCTTAAAACTGTATCTTCAGGTATTTCTTTAATTTTTTTTTTTTTTTTAAATTAAGTTTTGCATCCTGGTATAATAAAGTTCCAGCCTCCCCAGGAAATGCAGATTTCCCCAGAACTGAATGGCATTGCACATGCTACTCAGGAGCTTTGTTGCCCCATACCTGGGCTTGGCTGGGAAGGCTCTGCCTCAGAGTCACTTCCTCCTCCAGTGGGAACTCTCTCCACCCTGTCGTTTACCACAGCATCATCTTCAGTCCTCTCTGTTGCAATGGTTCGCTGGATGTTTTGGTACCTAGATACATTCATAGAAAGGAACAAGAAGACTTAGTTAACAGAGATACTTTCTGTTGCTTTCTGCCTTAACAATCAGCACTGTTTCTGAATGATTCCACTGTTTCTATCTTCAGTGTACAGCAGAGCAAAAGCACAGCTGACTCTTCTGCAGCTGGTGCAGCTGCTCACATTTGGGCCAACCAGTAGTCTGCAAACCTGTAATTTTTCAGTGACTAACAAATAGCCACAGAGGGTGCCAAGTCAGGAATACTCAAACTTTAGACACATATCTAGGCGATGTGTTGCTACTTCGTGATGTCCCTTTAAAACATCTGGACACCTGGAACCTAAAAATAGAGGTGGAACATGGTTCCTCCTCTCCTTTAGCTTTATGGAAGCACAACCAATGAAGCATGGATCAATCCTGTGATGCACTGAGTAACATTCAGTCTTTCTTATTAAATAACTAGGTGCATATCCTGAATCCTGAAAAGGTAAAGGAGCCCAATCCTATATACTTTACCTGATGAAGAACAAATAGCCTGGAGTGTTTTGAATTCGTATTACAGAAATCAAATTCTCCTTAACTTGTTTACTCATAGTGACAGATGAATTGGTGAACATGTTTTCTTTGGTTATACCGGCAAATTATGAATATGTCTTATCTGTATTATAAATGCATTTAATACAAAGAGAGAGAAGGAAAAGAAAAAGAAAGCATAAGGAGAAAGAAAGAACTAGAAAGAGAAAGAAAAACAAAGCTAGAAAACACATCCTCTTAATTATTTTAATTAGCTTTTATTCAGTCCCAATATTTTTAATCCTTTTTTCTTCATGGGATTTCCATGTGTATTTGAAACAGGATGGCTTTACTGCCTGCTTTTAATCTGATCCAGCATTGTTTGTATCATTTTTCTGACTTACATTCTTTTCTTTCCTCAACTCAAGCTCTGACTTACAGATTTTACTTACTTTCTCTCTCTTTATTTGTTAATGCACACTTTATTCCAAATTAGAAGTTAGTCATGAGTAAGTTCCTCAAAGTGACACAGGATCATTAAAGACAAGAGTTAGGATTTGGCTTTTTGATGTCTCAAAAGACATCATCTCCAGTAGCTCACTACAACCCATCCTTAGGCGAAAGGGCTGGAGATAATTAAGAGAACATAATTAAAGTTTTAATAGATTTATACTAGACTTTCACAATGCTCTGTGTCTCCCTCTAGTACTCCAAGTCATTTAAGCTACATTTAGTGTATATTTTGATAGTTTAAGAAAACAGCCATCTTTACAAGGAAATTCTGATAGCAGGTTTTGCAACAGCATGAATTTACTGCAGGTTTAAACCCTCTGTTTCAGACCTACATTTTACAGCTTTATTCACTTGACTGCAGGCAACCGAATGAACTTTGCATTGCAGTACTAGAGGAGTTTTACAACACCCACATGCAATAGAAAGGAAAGGAAAAACCAACCACAACCCCCCCAAGTTAATATAATCGAGGGATATAAGCACACATATAGAAAACCCCCGTATCTTCAATTTAATTAGATGGTAGAAAATCCCCACTGGCAAACCTCAAAGAGCAACACCAGCTGTATGACAACAAAAGGCTACGCATTTCTTTTGCATCTCAATACTATAAAAATCATTTTATATAAATACCAAAAAATGCCAAAGTAATTGGAGAAAACATTGGAAGTGGAAAAGTTATGGGAATGCCTCTGGAAATTTCAGTCACTCTTCAAAGTGATTTGTCAAAGGAATGGAGCTTAAGAAATACCACACTGTGGCTGTCCTAACTATGATGGCTATAATTTCTTATGTTGATCATTATCTTTCAAACTAGTGCAAAGAGATGTCTAGACAGACATATGCTGCAAAGTAGCCTTTCAACAGAGCTTGAACGAGAAGGGCTGTTACCTGCTTGGCCAACAAGTAAGCAAGTCAGGTAGTGCTACAGAAAATGAGCAAGAGGCTTTAAAATTAGAAGTATGGATTTCTCTTTGGTGTTTGCCCAACACCTGGATTCCAGTTTTGCATTCCCTGTATCCTCAAGTGGCTCGTACAGCTAAAGGGAATCTTGGAGCACAGAAGGAAAGCAGAACTAGGTTTAATCACAGCTATGGGGTATTTTTCAAGCTGAATTTCCAAAGCTTTGTGGTTTTGGCTGGGCTGGAAATACCAAGCTTCCTTGTAATATTTTGGTCTTTCCATTCCCTTCCACAAATTAAACCAGGAAGCCAAAAAAAGAGTAAATTTGTTTAAAAGAAGAGTCACTAAGCTTTTTCAAACTCCGGAGTGATGTTGAGTCCAAATTTTTTTGAGGTTAGAACAAAAGTTCAGGTTGCTGCTAATTCTGTCAGCAAGGTGTATGTTTGCCTCACCTAAAATGATTCTCAGGTGTGTTTGCTGAAAAACATTTCAAATTGTTAAGTTTGAAAAAGGCCAACTGGCAGTGCAGAGGGAAACCCATCTGGGACACTGACATTTGGCAGGACATCGCTGCCTGAGTAGAGAGGCTGACTGTGAAGGTTTGACACGTGGATGCACACGTACCCAAGAGTCAGGCTAATGAAGAGCATTGCAACAACGAGCAGGTAGACAAAGATGCCAAGGTGGAAGTATCACTGGTGGATCTAGACTGGCAGCACAAGGGAGAATTATTGCTAGCTTGTTGGGCCCATGTTGCCTCCGGTCATCAGGGAAGAGATGCAACATACCGATGGGCCCGTGACCGAGGGGTGGACCTTACTATGGACAACATCTCACAGGTCAGCCACGACTGTGAGACCTGCGCTGCGATCAAACAGAGCAAGTGGGTGAAGCCTCTGTGGTACGGTGGAAGATGGTTGAAGTACAGGTG
>VYXD01009957.1:0-70993 GCA_013397195.1 Hylia prasina | reverse complement strand
AAAAAAAAAAAAAATCTGATGTATCTCTACAACAGCTTTCTGGTTTCTGTGGCAGATAACTTCCTTAAGTGGCAGCCAAATAGTCTGAGCTTTGAGATGGCTAAAATCCCTCTTGAAGACCAATGCTAAAAGGCAGAGAAGTCATGGAAATCCCTTGAAAGTATTCACATTAAACATTCTTTAGGGTTTTTTTTTTCTGTTTGTTTGGGGGTTTTTTTGGTATTAACATGACAGCTTGAGGCTTTATGTGCAAACCTATAATGTAAACAAATACCAAGCAGGTCCTCTCATTTCTGCAAGACATAACACATGTTATGAAATAGAACACAAAATAATGAATTTTGGTAAAAAATGGATAATTCTTCAAGAATGGTGTCAGTTTAAGTTGGCCCAGTTCTCCCAGGCTGCCTCATTCAGGGCACAACAGCTCCCAAACTATTCAAAGTACTCTGAAAAGTGCACTTTTAAACCCTGAATTCTTCTCTCAGCTGCACATCTTTCTCTTAGCACAGAAGAAAAGGCAAAAAAACTTTTGTGGCATTTTACATGCTATAATTAAAATATAATTTCAGTCTTGCTTATCCTTTTCTAGAAATGGCATCATTATAGTAAGCAGGGAATTAAAAAAAAAAACCCCAAACCTTCTTTTTAGGCAAAAATGGAAGACTTCTGACCAACTGTTTATTTTTTTTCTTTCCTCTTAAATCCAGTCTAAAAAGCAAACATGAGAAGAAAATGATAAACAAATCTATGTGTGGACTAGTCAAACAAAGCTAAAATATAAATGACGTTAAGAGGTATCTCAACCAGCTCAGAATGAACTGACAGATTTAGAGGGCCCAATACAACATCAAGCAGACCTGTCTACCTCTAGAAATGTGCACAGTCCTACTAGAGCAGGGGGCTGCCCTGGAAAAGGACACAGACCTTTCAACAGGTCTAATTAGCTTGGGTAGAAGATCTACACGGATATGGCAGCAATTCCAGTAGCAGTCAGATCCAAAAAGCTTTGCAGCACAGCACTAAGTGCCGACCCATCAATACCACTCCTACGCTTAAGTAGCAAAAGTGACTCCATGCTTTGGAAGTTATTCCCTTGCCCTTTAATAGTTATTTCAGAAAAGTTTTCCAAAAGCCTCCTCTTGCTGTTAGACACGCTTTGCATCATTATTCACCCGACAGCACTTTTCTTGCGGGCGGATTTGAGCAGCAGGCACAGCAGCAGGCTGGAAGAGAGCTGCAGGAGGGCCAAGAACCTCAACAAGGTGGGAGTCAATGCGGTGCACTGGAGAAGGAAGGGAGCTACTAGAGTGTTGGGGGTTGGGTTTGCTCCTTTTTTACTTAGAGAATTTTTCCCCATATAGTTGCTAGGAGACTAAGTATTGGGTGCTTATGGGTGCTTGACCGGAACAATGAGATGGCCAAACGCGAGTTCTGGGGCAGGTAAAAGGACCGGGGAGGGACAGTTTTGGTCCTTCTTGCTCTCAGAATCTGGGAGTAGGACGGAGAGGCTGCTGCTTGCTGCGGGAGGAGTTCGCTGCCGCCCCCGGGTCCGGTTCTGAGAAAAAATCTACCATCATCTGCTCGTGTGCCCCGGAACTCTGAGCTGCCTCCTCCTGCCCTGCTGAAGCTGGGCCGGCCCTGTCCCGCCGCTGCCGTTTCTCTCCGCCACTGCTCTTCTTGCTACGCTGTAGCCCCTCACTGCCCTGCCGGGACATCCCCGCCGTTCCAGCCACCACCGACGGAGCTTCTGGTCGCACCCACCAGCCCGGAATTTCTCCACCGTTCCAGCTTGGTGCTCTCGAGAGATCGGGCTGCTTCGGGTTTTGTGAAACAAACTCCCTCGAGGTTTTTTCTTCCTGTTCTGTTTCATTATCAGTGCTGTAGTTGTTGTGGTTTGTTGGCATTGTTATAAATACTAGTAAAGAACTGTTGTCCCTACCCCATAACTCTGCCTGAATGCCCCTTTAATTTCCCAAATTATAATAATTTGGAGGGAGGGAATTTGAATTCTACATTTCCTAAGGAGGTCTTGCCCCTCCTTAGCAGATAACCTGTCTTCCAAACCAAGACATAGAGCAGTGTGGAAAAAAGGAGAGCACAGATGTCAAAGGAATTCAAGTGCAAATGCTCACCGGCGGTTCAGCTGCTCCATTTGCTGGATGGAGCCAGACCTGTGGATCCCGTCTGGCGTTGCTGCAGCTGTGGGCCGCTGCCAAGTAGTGGTGCGGTTGACATGATCCACGTAGAACACTCTCCCATGGCTATCTATCCGAGCTTCCCAATCTAGGGTTGGAAAAAAAGGAAGGGGTGATGCTGTCAGTGTGATGCCTTCCAGAAAACCTGCGTGTGGGAGGTATATACAGACACATAGACAGGATATANATATAGCTTACATGCAATATCATTACATATCATGTGTATATATTCAAAGTACACATTCAAGTGTGTATATATTATTTGCTTGTGTATATATACATATATGCAGTATATGCATATACAGAAACATTTTGTATACAGCACACAGGTAGGCCAAAAAGTTCACTACCACAACCCATGAAAAATTAGTGACACATAGGGGCTACATTTTTAAAAGGATGAGGTAATTTATCAATTAGTGTTACTGCTTGGCTGGATTCACTGCAGGTCAGAGTAGCCACAAAGAAGATTACACCTGAGCTAATATGGCAACTCCCATGTTTTCTTTTTTTGTTATGTTTCAGAACAATCATGTTTCTTTTCTCTCCCTTTTGCAAAATGGCTTCAAAGGACACCATGCAGCAATTAAAGGCTTCACTGAAAACTGGTAACAGACTCTTCGGACATATCTTAGAAATCTCTCTAAACAGAGTATTGCTCTCACGAATGTAAACTAGTTTGAAAGTTTGCAGAATAATATTAAGCCTTCCATCATTATTGTTTCCTGCTATTGTTTGTGTTGTCCTATCATTGAAAACTAAAAATTGTTTGGTATATGATGGCTTGTGGAAAATGGTAATGCTGATAAAAAAAATAGTCTTTACAACAGAAGAAATTCAGAAGTGAGCCAGCTAGCAAAGCCACATATCAAACTGGTTGGAATGCATGGAGAAGTGGAATAAATTAGGCTTGCTAGTTCCATATTCCCACATGACCCATCAGCTGATGACATATCTATGTAAATACATGCACATACTTTCCACACGAGTTAAGATGCAAACCTCACTCACATTCACACAGAAATCCACATAAGATGATTACCTTTGAGGGCAAGCACTTCCTCATATTCCCGTATTCTTACTATGATACCATCTTCCCTGACGAGTTCACTCCTCCTATGGTTTTCTATGATCAAATTCAGGATCATCTGAATTTCATATTTTATGTATTTCATTTCCCGTTCTCTAAGAGCAGGACAGAAGTTGCACCTCTTCCTACTATATCCTTCAAAATCACTTCCCATCCTTTGAATGCTGGCCCTGGCTAAATCCACTTCCCATACTTGATCCCAGACAAGTGTAGGCTGTCTGAAGCCCATGGCTAGCTGCTCCTGATAGCTGAATCCCACAGGTCTTAAAAGACGGGTCTTGGGAGTCCTTGGAGAAATCTTCTGTAAGACTCCAAGACAAGAGCCATAAGCACATGCATTGCTTCTTTCAAAGCTGACTACAAGTACCACAGTTCTTTAAGACACAAACCCTATAGTCACATCATAGGTACACATGCTTCGCCTCTCACTGTGAAAAGCACTACATTATTTAAGGAGAGGACTCTCTTCCTCCTCCAGGTAAAGTTTCCCAAGGGTGTGGTAGCTGTTTCAAGAACAAGATCACAGCTTTCTGAAAACCATGTCTAAAACATAAGACAGTGAAAAAGGCACATCAAATACAACATATGCACATTGAGGTTAATCAGATTGAGACATAAGGCGGGTCAAAGGCCAGAGTCTTGCTGAGCATGCTGGCACTGGTGGCAGGTGTACCCCTGTGGGTGGGGAGTGGCTCTTCTAGAGCTATGCATTAACTGCAGTATCCTCAAGGAAATAACCTTGACCAGATGAAAGATAAGATGATCCAGCTCGACATCATAAATATCTTCATTTTTCTTGCTGTTTTCCTGCAAAGGACAAATCCTAGCCCTCACTCCACACTATTGTTGTACCTCGTAAGAAGTTGAAAATTATACAGATCGATGGAGAATTAGAAGCTGGTAGGCAGTGCTGTAGAACCACACTCTAGACACCCTACAGAAGATACCAATTGGTTATAATGGTCTAAAGCCTACTGATGGACACTTAGTAGGAATAAATATATCCAGTTACATAGCCAAACAAAGTTTTATAATCCTGTGCACTACCAGCTCTACTGGCTATTTTGCGCTAATTAAATACAACTTAAGAGTTCCTAAGCTTCTGAGCATGATACTTGTAAAATCAGGAGTAAGGAAGTTTGTCCAGAACTTGGAGATCACAGTGAATACATCATATCAGAGTGGATTATGACTTCAGGAAGGCTGTCTCTGTCAGATGTGTCAGACATACAGCAGCAGTATGTACAGACATGAACTACGCCTGTCAGTGAGCATTGCTTTATTCACTGCTTTACAGGTATGTCCACCTGAAACCATGGGCTGATACTGGCATGCTAAAATATTAGAAACTGTGTGTCTCATGCTCCTTGCAATAGCATTCCTAGTCAGCTGAGTAACTTTTCTTTTGGTCACCTGGGAAGGCTGTACAGCTTTCGTTGTACACAGGTAGCAGGTGTACTTCCTACCTTCCCATATGACAGCCTGTAAGTCACTGAAGCTGCCTGAAGATGATACCAGATTTATGGACAAACGGATGGATACCTGCACAGTGAGACAAACAGACTCACAGGTGAACAGACAGGCAGAACTCTGCTTCCAAGATGTTCTTAAGTCCCTTCATGCTACTTCAGGAAGTAGCCAAATTTCCTCAGGGTCTTTTGTTAAGTTTTCCAGGTAAAATAAGATCGTGACTACTACAAAGACTAACCTTTATCTAACCTTCACAGTAAGAGCATGCTAGAGTATGGGCTAGGGATGTGACAGTACTGGTTCTGTTCTCCAGTGATCCCTCTCCATCAGCCAAGTTGTATTTCATAGCAGCCTCTGATTTATATGAGAAGATACAACTTTTTCTGGCAGAATCATCAAGGCAAAGAATATACATTGTCTTTTCCTCTCCAAGCTCAGCCACACCTTCAGCAAAGAGCAGCTCTGAACTGGGCACATGTATTTTTCTTGGCTTCGGTTCTGTAGTGTTTCCAAACACAAGCATAATAAGGGGTGACTGGCAATGCCGTCGTGAGGCTGTACAAACATTGCAAATCTTCTGTTAATCTTGTATCAAACTTAGCATTCAGACTGGTCATTATGAAACTCCTACATAAACAATGAATCTATTCTACTTTATTTTCCCAAATAAAACTGTCTGAAATTAAATTTCCTCCCTGAGATTAGCTGTTCTGGGGTTATGATGAAATCAAGCTATTCAGAAAACAATTCAAAAGAGAAAGAGGACTGTCCAGAAGATTCCCCATGACCTAAATAAAATCAGTCAATCCTGAACTTGCAGTACTGGCAGATTACCTTCATGTCGTCTTATAGACGGAAGCTAACACTGCACGTGAGATCAGTGTTAGTTTGATCATATAATTTGGGTTTAAAATATAAAGTTTTTTCCTTTCACATGGTTGAAGAACTATTTATCTAGGATTAGGAATTATTAAAGGCACTGAGATAATGATACTGAATAAGAAGAAAAATTTCTAGATTAAGGCTATGGTTTTCATTTTGAAATTACAGTAAAATTCCATGGAGAGTTTTTGGAAACCAGTTTCCTAAGTGAAATTATTCAATTCAACTTTTTTTCCCACTCAAAATTAACTTAGTACATCTATTCCTATTAATATCAATATATTTAAGCCCACAGTCTCAGCCTTTATTGCAAAAATGGTGTTATATGCTAATGCTGAAACAAAATCCTACAAAGGGATATCACTTCTGTACTTTACCCGCACATATTGCATTTCATGTCCTTACACCCAGTTGTGAAAACACTTGAGAAAACCAATGGTAGAAATACTTGCTTTTTGGGGATAACTATAAGAAAGAGGAAAAATGTATTAAATTCGTGATGAAGGAATATGGAATAGATTCACAGTACATTCTGTTTACTTGAGCTGCTGTTAGTGTGCTATTATTAAGTCATCTAATAGGGAATGTGCCCAATCCACAGAGTATTGCGGTAAGGGTGGAAGAGAAATATTTCCCTGCTACAGAGGTAACCGTTCTCATTTCATCATTCACTGGCAAGTCACAGTGGGACTCTAATAAGACTTCATTGGGCTAAAGGCATTTGAATCATTCATGCTACCGTGTGGCTGACGCCAACATCTGGGCTATTTTCAACTTAGGGAATACTGACAGCATGCTTGGCAAATGATGAATTATTTGTCAAGGGCACCATAGGCCAAATAAGTGTGGTCCCATCTTGGGCTTTGAAGAAAAGAGAGCGCTTTGTTTGTACACCTGGTTGTTTTTGAGAGTCCCTGCATATTGCAGGCTGTGAAATCCTGTGCTCAATTCAAAAGTCATCAGCCGCACGTTGCAGGGCATAGAGTGCACTCTGCTGGGCACCGAGCGCCAGTGCAAGAAGCAGGGTAATCCTCCGCGAATCCATAAAGGAAAGGCTACAGACACAAGCAAAAACAAGTCCAGCAGTTGCTTTGGTGGTAAAAATTCCCATATTATCAGGCTGCTACTCGATCATACTATTTAAAACCCTCTCATTTTTATTCAGTGCAAGTGTAGACTCCACTACAGTCCATAACGAACATAAAATTCACTGATTATCAAGTCCAAAGACAGTATAACAAGACCACTGTAAATGAGCTGCCTTTTCCCAACTTCTGCTGGTTTGGTTCAGATTTGGACCTGTCTGTCCCAGGAGCATCCTCACTGTGAAAGGGCTGCTGCTGGACCTGCATGGAGACTTGACAGACTACAGGGACTCCCATCCTAAACCATCTTTGAAGTTGGTTATCAAAACCTTGAGACAAATGGTACAGAAAAATCAGAGTACTTTGCTGATACACCACCCAGAAACCCTTGAAGTCAGGCTTCCAGACCAACTGACAGATCCCAATCATTCAAGTCTGAACACCCTGACTGGAAAAAGGGAATAATATCTTCATTTTAGGAAAGAAGATGGACCAAGGCAGAGAGGAAGGTTATAGAAGTTGTCCAAAACAACACGACAACACTTGAAGTCAGGATCAAATAAGGGAAACAAAAGGGCATATTGCTTGGGTTCTGGAGAATGCATATACACAACAGACGGGGTTCTTTCAAAAGACATACTGACCTCTACACTGTTTGAGTTAACAGGAAAAGCTGAAAAAATGCAATAAAATAAAAAAAACTAAAGCTTACTTGGTGGAAGAGGCTCATCGATAGTTGGGTAGTGGTGATGGTCAGGCCTCAGAGAAGGAAGCTGGCTGACTGGCTGAGAATTATGGAGTAAAGGACAATCACCTATGGACAAGATATTTAAGACATTGACAGTCATTCACCATTTTTACAACGTGGTTCAAAAAATGTGTTACTGTAAAACAAGTGATTATTTAAGAAATAACCTGATATACTAGCATCTCTGGGTATTCCTATTTTCAGGTACTATTTTAATAGCAACTCATGCGGCAAAGAAGTACTAAAATAATGCAGTCAAGTCTCTCAAGTCAATGCTAAACTGTTATGGGCCAGATTCTGGACTCACAGACACACAAGTGTAAGCGATAGAAGAATCAGATTTGATCTCTGAGAAATACTGTTATGTACAACTAAACTCAAACTTCTGCAGCAACTGGCAGCAACAAGCAAAATCCTGGTTCCAACTTTTAACTCATTCTATCAGTGGAATAGAAGGCTAAAAGCTGCCTTGGATCTTTCTCTCCTTTTCAAAAAGATCAGTGGTTGCCTATGTAGGATTTTGCACTACCTGCAAAGCAGAAGATCATCCTCTTCCATGGGTATTTTTCAAAATTCAAAGAGTCTGTCACCCTGTTTTTTCACTTTCTTGCTAAGCCTTCTGATGTTTACATTTTTGGAGTTAGATTCTCACGCATTTTCCATAAACAACTAGATGTTTTCATAACAAACTGTTCTTGTTTTGACATTGTCTCCTGGTAGGAGGGACAAATGATTGCCATTTTCTCGGACCTGTGGAAGCGATGGTTGAACCTCAACCTTCCAATGATGGTCACCTTTCTGAACTCTATAAAAGTGTAAAATCATAATAAACCTTGCTTCTTTCCTCTCACTCGATCCAGTGTGTGTCTGTGTCTCTTACTCTTGTTAGAGTGACAAGAGTCCATCTTGGGTTAAAGGAGGGAGAATGACAGAAGGACCAGAAACAGGTAGAAGACAGGTGGTAGAAGAGAATGATGAAAGATAGTGAGATATAGCCAGGATCTGAGATAAGGAAGGAAGACCTGAGATAGAGAAGAGGGAAAAATGAAGAAGGAAAAGAAGGAGAAGAAGGAGAAGAAGAAGAAGGAGAGTCACATAGAATACAGTGCAGAGTAATTTTTTAAACACTAGCATTGTATATATGTCCATATATAGAATCACAGAATGGTTTGGGTTGGAACAGACCTTAAAGATCATCTAGTTCCAATTGCCCTGACATATTTAAATATTAAATAAATGAAATCTAAGGTAAATGTCTAAACACATTCTGCTGAGAGGAACAAGTAACTTAAGATCAAGTCAATGTTTATGGAATCCTTTAAGAAACTAAGAAATTCTAGTAGGGATGAAAAAGCATTCCTTATCTTAGACTTTACATGCTAAAACTTCACAAGTTCTATAACAAAGATTCTTTCTTGGCTTGTCTTTAAAGTCTTAGAAAGCAGGACTATTTATCCTACTAATGGACATATTTTCATATTGTGTAGTAAGTTTTTGACTATAACTTCCAGCTTGGCTTGTTAATAGAGGTACACTCCGAATTGCAGAAACATAATATTTACATGCATTAGAAAGATGCAGCTTATGGAAAAAGATATATTAAAGATATATGAAATTTTGGTGATTTTGGGAATGCTAAGCCAAATTCATTGTGTTAGCTGGTTTAGCTCTCTTTAATGTTAGAATCTTAACAGCCTAAGAATGAACATTTTGTAAAAACCCCAAACATATAAAAGTCAAATGTAAAAAAAAAAAAAAACAGAAAAAAATTTAAAAATTAAATACTTTTTTCTTAAAAAAAAAAAACAAACAACCAGCTAGAAGGCAGAACCCAATTTTGTATAAAACTGTAAAAAACCTCACACCACTCAGAAATGAGAAAAATCATTTAGACAAAAATACTCCCTCTTTTAGGTGTGCTGATGATACCATGGCCTGTCAAATGCCTTCATTAAACCACTTGTGTATAGGCATATCTTACAGATGTATCTGCTGCATGTTTTGAGCAGACAGCAGAGTTACATAAGTTTATGACTCAGTGCTAAAAGTCCACCTCTTACAGCCTTAAAAATTGTGCTGTTACTACAGGTGTTGTAGCATCGACTACCACATCACCCATCTATGTTTCTTTACTTACCTCACCACAATTGACTCTCCCCTAGTCAAGATAATTAGGCCAAGCCAGCAGAAGCATGGTAGTCAGTCACCTGGAGTGGGTGGAGGTGACCACATCTACTGTAACAGCTGCCAAGTCATGAAGCAATGTGCACATTGACTGAGGCATCCCTGGTGACACTGAGAGAGTGCTAAGAGCTGGGCTGCCCTTCAGACACATGCTCAGCTAAACAAGGCAAAGCCATGATGCACCTTTATGGAGGTTCAAGTCTTGGTGCTACACTGAATCCATATGCAGAAATATGCATTTCTCTCTCCCACCACATCTCCTATCAAAAGATCACACAGTTCAAAACAACCACCAAATCTGTACATATGGTCCCACACATACACAAGCTCACGCCCCCTTAGCTATACTTGCATGGAAATGCTGTTCACAAGCAAAGGCTCTTGCCTGCAAGAAAGGAAGCTGGGTTTCTATTCCTGTGTGCTTCTGAAAATTTAAAAATTTTTGCTGGATTCTGCTCTACTGACTCAAAATTCCCTCGTCCCAGCTGTCTACAAAGTATATACACAGGCTGGTGTGTAAGGACACCCTTACACCTGTTTTTCGGCAGGCAAAGGAAGGTATGAGTAAATAAATTGGGAATAGAGAAAGAAAACAGAGATGAATGCTTTAGTTGGAGTTACTCAGTGATACCCAAATAGGTTGTCCTTTTGCTGCCATTTTAATTTGGTGTCACTTACAGAGGGAGACAGATGACTCAGAATTAGGGAATACAAAGACCACCTCTTGACCTTGCTGCATACTCCTGAGCTGCAGCTAAGTCCTTTACTTCTTCAGCTGGAGAAAAACCACACACTAGCTGAAGAAGAGAGGAGTGATCAACTCCCTTCTTCATGTAACTGCAGAGAACATGAAAAGAGTTACCAAAGGGAGGGACTTAATGTAACTGTGAAGGAATTGGAAACAATAGTATCTAAATTACAAAGACAAAAAAAAATTTATATTCTATCTCCAGGGAAGGATAGGGAGATGAAAATTTTATTTAATATAGTTAAATTTCCAAAGTATGTAAGAAAAAATATAAATCTCTGTTGAGTTGCCCTATGATCTGTGACATCTGAGGTACATTTGTTTGACAGTTGGAGAATTGGAACAAACAGGGCTTGAAAACTATGTTTGTAAGAGCTTATGATTATGTATGGCTAACAAACATCAACAGAAACTGGCCCAGACTTTTATGTGGTGCAAATCAGCATATCTGCCCTTTGACAAGCACAAGCTCATCCTCTATCTAGTCATCCATGACTATCAGAGACATGGCAGCATGTCAGATATGTAATATGGAAAAATCCCAGGAAAAAATGGATGAGTTGGTGGATATGATAATGCTGATCTGCCACATAACTACAGTAGCTGATCTTGATTTTATAATGATGCATGTATATCTACAGTAATTCATATATATGGATCCCTACCTGATGTAGCTGGTTTTGCTGGATTTTTAAGGACAGGCTCAATTATCCAACCCTCCCTGATATCTGGCCCAGCTCACAGCCCCTGAGTTTGTAAGAAATAAACTGTGAGTTATCTGAAACCTAAATTATCTGATGCCTTCTGTGACATCTAGATAATCAGGGCTGCCCAGCGCATCAGTTCTCAGGATCTAACCTTCTCTTCTGCTGCTTGGACCTGCTACTGGGGTGTCTAGACCCTCTGTGGCTCTCTGTGGATTCCCACCATGAGCTACTAGTTCATCTGGCCACTGGGAGGAGCCATCCACTTGCTCCCTGTCCAGCTCAGGGCTCTGCACTGAATCTGGCACCGACTCAAAAGCACTGTTCTCCTCCTCCTCATCATCCTGTGAGGAGAAGACCGTGCTCTCAGAAATCTTTGCACTGTCGATGGAGGAGAAGCGCGTATGGCTGGAGAAGTGATTGTTACTGTCGTAGCAGGAGGTGCTAACACACGAAGTGCTGTAGCAGGAGGTGCTGTAGCAAGAGGGGCTGTAGCAAGAGGCATCGCATGCCTCACATTCATTGTCACCATTGGGCCTGGAGCTTGACTCACTCTCACTTCCTGTCCTGGGGGGTTCCCCATCCAGCAGCCCATCATTCAAGTCAGAGAGTTGCTCATCCAAGGTCCCAGGAGGCACAGTGCTCTGGCTGAAGTTCTCTTCAGCCTCGTTTTCCAGAGGAGGATCTGCTGCAACAGTCTCACTCTCACTGACCACCTCCTTATTCAGCACCTCTTTGACAGTAGACTCCTCATCGTTCTCCCTGCCATTGACACCATCTTGCTCTTCTTCCCCCTCGCTGCTCATCTGTGCTGAGGGCAGGCTGTGGAGCAGGTTGTGTATCCGTATGTAGTGTGTGCGAGGGGTCTCTGGCTCACCGCAAGCTGAAGCTATGACTGTCTCAAGTTCAGACACAGGCAGGGAGCACGGCCTGTTTTTCCTTTTTGCTGTGGTCCTCAGCTGTAGCTTGTTGTCTTCCTCCTCCTGGGCTGAAGCCCCTTCTTCTTCTTCCTGATTCTTCTCTAGGTCTTTGCCAGCATGCACATCTGCACTCACCTCATCAATATCTACTGTTTCTATGCTGGTCAAGACTCCACCACCTCCCTGAATACCAGAATTGACTTTGTTATTTTCCCTAACTTCGGGCTCAGGAGGAGACATGCAAGCCATCAGATCCGACTGCTCCATGAGGTCCGTAGCATTCAAAGAAGGCAGCATTTCTCCTGGGATGGATTCCAAGGGCTCAGGAACTGGCACCGCATCAACCTCCCCATCTCCTGCTAGCTCTTCATTTAAGCTGTTCTGGTTGATTTCCCCAGGTGGTTTGACAGCCCTTGGGCTATCGACACCATTCACACTGTATCCATTTAGCTGTTCTGGAGCTGCACTTTCTGAGGTCACTGTGTTGATGCATGGAGGCTCACCGAGGCTTTCCTCTGTGGGGTTGTTCACAGGGCTTTCCAGGAGGTCAGCTGGCTCAGGATCTGCACTAATGGAGACTTCTTCGTCATCTGTATGAGATAGGAAAATGAATTACTTACTCTTTTAACAAGAAGTGTTGACTGAACAAGCATCCACAGCAATCTGAGAAAATTAAATGCATAAATTACAGTGTGAAATGAGTGGGCAACTGAACAACTATCAAGAAGTGCTGAGGTTTTTTTTGCTAGGCAGCCTTGGTACAGTGGATTTAATCATGGGTTCAGTCATGGTGGTAATCTGCATGCAGCACCTTGCCTCCTTGCAGCATTACCTGAAGGTAACACCTTGAAACTTCTCTTAGAGCCAAACTAGCATCAGAGGAAATATTAGGGGAATATTATGGAAATATTATGGGAATATTATGGGAATCAGGGAACTCTTCCCTGAGATTTTAATGACATTCTTCTTGTCACACTGAAGCTGGCAAGACTCCACAACAGAGAATGTAAAAAGATGTGTTTGCCACCCTTGAAAGGCGAAAACTTCCCCCAAAATATCCCTTGACGTAATCCTCATCTGTTCCACCTCCTCTCAGATGTCCAACAACCTGGGCTCTTTAATGCCACCCAAGTAGTCAAAGTTTTCCAGCAAATGAAAAGCAATGATTTCCAGCCACTAATGCAGCTGCTGTTGGCTTGACAAATGGTAGCAGAGAGGGCAGAGAGCCCCTGAGGCAAAGAGTCCCTGAGAGATAGTGTTGAGATTGTGACATGAAAACCAAGGTTCAACCTTAGACCATCATGAAAATAACTTCCAAATAACTACAAGAGAACATGAACCAAAACAAAACTAAAAGGGAGGGAAGAGGTGGAACATAGAATTATTTTTTCTTTTACTTTTTCATTGAAAAATAATTAAACTGAGAAATTTTCTAATCATCTTTGCTATTACAGTCTCCATTTTTACTTATGAAGTGCTCAAATGCAGATGACTCTCCAAGTAACAGCCCATATAACACTTTCACTAGGACAGGTGATAAGGAAGCAGATGAGACTTTAGTTTTCCACTTTCTTCCCTCCCAGTGATGTGGTGGAGTATTTGGAACAGCCAAGAACAGGGGAATATGAGACAACAGTAGCTCTATCCTAGGAGGAAAGAGGGAAGAGATTGTGACTCATGATGCATCCTCTGATGCAGGACTTTATGCATTTCCCTTTGCTCACGACTGCACCTAAAGTCCCACAGCAGCCAGGAATTAATGCAGATTTCTGAAGAGAAAAAATGAAAAAAAATTTAAATAAATAAATAAATAAATTCTAGAAATCTAGATAAATGATGGTTTAGGACTGAGAATTACCTGGATGGATGGAAGAAGTTATCTCAAATCGGAACTGCAGCTGGCCACTGACATGATCTGTAGGAAGTCTGCGACCCAGAGTGTAGCTTACAACCCTGTCCCTGAAAGAAAACCAATATTGTCACAATAGATTAGAACCTATCCTATGTCTACTGCATAGATATCTATGCACTACATCTATGTGCATAGATAAATCTGCTGTGTCCTACAAAAATACATAATAAAATACATAAAGGCTACTCATCCCAGCCATGAGGGCATGTTGACTTGCATACAAGAGAACGAATGGTAGAGGAGAGGACAATGTCTTCAATTACAATGGAACAGCTGAATAAGTGAGTAAGACAGGCTGCTGGGATACACAAGCACATACATATAAATATAGAGAGAATGGTGGGAATGAAACTTCTGCAGTATGGGTATGAAAATAGTGACATGGGAAGCAAACAACTCCCACTTCAGCTATTGTTACAAGACTGCTTCCCTGCAGATCTGACCATCTACTTTTTTGTAGAACCTCGAATTTCTGTATTTTCTTCCCTTCCATGTCTATAAAATTCTGTTTTCCTGTTCTTGTTTACAAAAGCCTGTGCAGGCCAGTCCCCGCATACCACCTTCTCTCTCTAAACTGGCTGAGTGACTGCTCTTCATCTCTTTCCACCCCTCTTACCTCTATGAAGCTGAAATATCAGGAGAACACCTTCCTGACAAGGTTGATCAATGACTCCATTCTGTCCTTGTGCAGGTCCCTCCCTTTGCCACACTTCATCCACCCCTCAGAACAGAATGAAACTATAGAAGAGATTAACTTCCCAGCTGCCCATAATGAGGCTGAATCAATCTTTGCAAAGCATTTCTTAAGTGTAATGCGTTCACTAAATAGTAATACTTATACATCTTTTGAAAGAAACATAGTTCACTTCTTCCAGTTGGGCCAAATATACTTGATAGCATAGTTTCACATGCATCAGAAACTCATATAAATGAGATGACCTCAAGATTTGTGTATGACTTCTCTCAACTTGCCTGCATACTTCTCACTGTGCTTGTCTGCATTTAAATGTCACTATGGTATTAAAACTGAGCCAGATCTACTGCAGGTTGGAGGAACTGCTCTTGGCAAAGTGTATCCTTAGATACATAATGTTTACAACAAGGAAGTAAAATAGGAAGTTATAATCAGAAGATGATGAGAAATCTTCTCATACAGAGGAAAGCCAGTGATACCAGTTACAGGGTTCTACCTTCCCCAAGCTGTTCTTGTCCATCTGATTTCTAAAAAGCTACTCTATTTTCTCTACTTGAGAAACACGAAGGTAACTTAGTCCCTTCTGGTAGATTCAGCTGTCAATATCACAGCCAGTTTCTGAACCAGCTGTTCAAAAACACTTCCAACAGGCTCATCTTCCTGCTGTTCTGCTGAATTGAGATCCAATTATCAGAAATGCCTTCTGGAAACTGCATTGCGTATGCTTTCCTTGGAAGATGATTCTTTTTCTCCCTTGCTCTTACCAGCTTAGAACCAACTTTTTGGCTTTTTCTGATTACTATCTTCCTTAAATTGGTTTGTGTTATTTTGGCAGCATACACTTTCTCAGGACTTTCATGAGATGGGGAAGCAGGGCAGCGCTTGTGAGCTCAAGGTTGTTCCTTGGCAGCAGGGTAGGGTCAGAAAGCATTAGTTACAACATGCCACATATATATGTCATAATATTTCCCCTTTCCAGAAATTAAAAAGAGGAGGAACAGATAAGGCATGTTTTTAGCTCATAGGTAATTCCCTGAAACATGAAAACAGCCTGCTGATAACATTAAAAGAATATTCAAATTGAAAATATTGCACTCTCCAAATTTGCAGCAATGATACATAAAAAAAGTTTTCTTTCCTCAATACCAGCTCTCACTTTTCAAAATGCCATGCATAGAGTTATAGAGGAAATTCAGTCTGGCCCACAGTCCTATAAATTCTAATTAAAACCAACACCATTTATCAGACAACTGTCAGTTTAATAGCTTCCCTTTAACATCATTATATTGCAAAAATGATATATCACCAGGGACTTCAGAACAGCAACACACTCATTAAACAACATAAGCAGCAAAATTTACCCTATGGCATGTCTTTCCAAGAGGCGCTGAACTGGCATAGAGAGTTTTCCCAGAAAACGTTTGATGATAGGTCGGCTCTTTGCAAATTTGTCTTTAACTTCTATTTCTAGGACATCCGTGGGCAGGGAGACAAAGCTGAATTGCTGAAATAAAAGAAGGGCAGAGATCAATAAGCTGGTGGCTGGGCCACAGTGACACTAAGTACTACAGCTGTGAGGCACACCTCAGCACAGAGATGTGAGGATCTAGTGAGGTGAAGGATACATGATCTCTCTTTTCAGATAGATTGTTTTGAAATATCTCCTTTTCTGTTCATCCATGCCTGAGCTTAAAAAGAAAGAACTCTGAAAACACTATTTATCTGGATCTGTCTCCTAACCTGCTTCACTCCACAGTTCCACAAAGAACTCAAACAGAAGGCAAGCCATGCCACAGGCTACTGTCACAAACAATACTGGGAAAAACAGGAACAGCAGCATCTAAAACTGCTCTTGTCACCAAGTGCATTGAAATGTGTTGACTGCTGTCTCAGCTGGTGTCCTATGTTAAAAATGTAAGATGTGCCCAAAGTATGTATTCGATCACCATCTTCATGAGCTGTTGAAACCGGGTGGGGCAGTATTTCCCTTATCTTCTGCTAATGGCCCATCAATGCCTTGCCCCATGACTCATAGATGACTCCCTCCGGGAGCTGTCTGTGTTTAACGGGCCATCAAGAACCCATTACATGACTCAGAGAATGATATCAGCCCATTGTGAGATGCTCCGCCCAGGGGGAGGAGGCAAGCATTCCCACCTGCATATAATCCAGCATTTGGGACAGGATAGGCAGCTTTTTCCTCACTGGATTCACAGAGGACAAGAGCTACGCAACCTTTCTACAAGACCACTGCTTTGACAAGACCATTTCATCTGGACTGCTACTACCACCCTACCTAACAGGGTGTCAGGTTGTATTCTGACTGTCAGTGGTATTTTATACTATTGAATTTATTTTATTTTACTTTATTTTACTTAATTTTACTTTATTTTACTTTTCCTCTTATTAAATTGTACTTCTGACTTGGAGTCTCTCACTGGTTTTGCTTTCAAACCAGCACAGCTGGTCTAGTCATAAGAACATCTGTTTGTAAATAATGTTTCAGTAAACTTTTAGAGACTGTGTGCAGGCAAATCTGGGGTAGGAACAAGGAGAATGATATTTTAAGGTTACAGGAACAAGTATAGGAGCATTAGGGCACCTGGAGATGTCTAAACGTCCCAAAACTCAATTTAAAAATAGTGAAGAGCAAATATATTACGTAACTTGGCTTTGCTTTCTCCTTGACTGGCTAAATTCAGGCATGGAGCTGGTGACAAACGTCTCAATAATTTTTCCAAACATTTGCTACTACTAGAATATCATCAATCAGAAAAGCACATCTGTGCTGTGGTGCGCAATAGTAGGAAAACTGTCAAACCACTGTTCACCTGAGTGGTCAGTATTGATCTGGAAGACAACTTCTGTAGTAAGTGAATATTGAGATGGATGAAAGGATTTTTCTAGCATTCCACCTGCCAAACCCAATCTTCACAACAGAGTCATTCCCTGGGTTATCAAGGCTTGGAGTTAAAGCCCTACATCACTTGCTCTATTGAATCATGGTCTAATTCAGAGATGCTTAGTTTAAGCAGCTTCAAGTGAAACCAACATGAGTGCAACCAATATTCTGTTAATCACATCCTGCAAAAATGCAAATGATCAGAGAAGTACAATTCAAACAAGAGTTAAAGTGTTATTTTCTTCTTGTGTTCTTCTACATTTTTTCAACAGGCTACCAATTAAGATAAAAGCACCAAACAGGAGAACCTGAATTCCCCATGTATATGGAAAGTTGCCTTAAAAAATAAATTGTCTTACTATTACTGTTTCACCTGCTAAAAACCTTGAGTAACTGCCAGTTCATGACACTTGAAAGCAGAAGAGAGGAATTAACTTTAAAATGAATTATTGTAACATAGAGTAAATTGCCATTTAATGAATTCTCCATTTTTGTGCTGCTGACTCATAGATTGTAAAAGTCTCTGTGGGGTGGAGCATGCACACACACATGTAAAGAGTGAACTGTCCACAAGTGAAAAGTAAAATGTAGGTTTAATGATCCAAATCTTCTGAGGTAAATAATATATTGTCTTGTGGTGCAACTCTGAAGCAAATCATTATCCACATGGAAATTTATTTTTATTGTATCACATGGAACCCAGCCTGACAGCTCCTTCCTTGCACAGGAAACATATTGACCTTTTCCAGAGTAATAATCAGCACCTGAGCAGAAAGTATGGACCCAAAAATTAAGATGTTTTGGAATCAGCCAGAGAAAATGTCCCTTTTCCCTTGAACATCTGTGTCTCAAGACATACAAACACCAGGATATTCCACAAAAAGCGTAAAATCCAATTGTGTTCAGATTTCATCACCTGCCAAACCATTGCATTTTGATATACCAAGACTTCCCTGGGACCAGCTCCTGGTCCACGATCACAGTTCCCAAATATTTCCTCTAGGAGGATGTTCTCATGCATAAAACCAGCATGAGAAACACATTTTGGAAACACTATTAAACCTTTAAGACCAGAATTGTCCTGTGGCAGAGCTCAAAGGCTTTGCCACTTAGAAACAACTGCAGTTTGAGATCAAAAATTAACTCACTGAAATGGGTTTGGACACATCTTGTAAAACAGTGATAATTTTACATAATTAAGTTTTTTGTTATCTAAGAAGTTGCTCCTGCTGTTGCTCTCATCTAATTCTCATCTAATTTAATTCTTATCAGGCAAGATTTTTCAAAGGCAATCTCTGACTGCCTCAGGCTCATGCCATCCACACTGAAAATCCAAAAGGAATCCTTGTTTGTAGAACAAATGAGCCTCTAGCCCTGTGAAAAAATGGATCCCAGCGAAACACCTTGGTTTGAGAACTTGGAGACTTACAAATGCATTTTCAAAAGTAACCAATCACTTTTGAAAACATGCTTCTTGTGACATTTAATGACTGGAATGTAATCTTTGTGGAAGCAAATCACCATCAAATCCTAGTTTCCCTCTCATCCTTCACCATCTTTTCCGACAAGTGCCAGACCGTGTAGTTTAGCCACAAAATATTGATTGCACTTCACTGTTTAAAGCCATGGCCTCTACTATCCTGCTTGGCCTGTGCTATCCTGTCCATCTGGAAGAGAAAAGACTCTGTGTTTCATGGTCTTATCCAACATAACTAACATAAAGCAATAATACATTACTGATGGAATAAATTAAATCCTTTCCTTGCCTGATATTTGCTAATTATCACACAGTGGCCAGTTTGTGAAAGTGAAAGCACAAGCTTCATATCTAAGTTTAAATAATAGCAAATCCAAAATCCCAAACAAAGGAAAACAAAATAACCCCACCAAATCCCCAAGCCCTCCCAATAAACAAACAAACAACCCAACCAAACAAAAAGACACTGATTATAAATTCTGCAGTACCCTTGGGTTCACACTCAGGGATGTTGTGATTAATAATTCATCCCAAGGAGGGGTAAAAACAGGAGGCTGCAAAATTACAAGAGAGATAAAAATCTCTCTTGTCTTCAGGAAGAGGGGAGTTTGGGGAAGCTTCTAACATGTGCTCAGAAACTTCACCATTGATAACCAAAAGAACTGCATTTTAAGAACAAGTCAGTTGACATTTTTTGATGTTACAATTAAAATTTTTACTGCAAGTCTTCTGTTATTTGGAATTTTTCTTATTCTTACAACTCAGTGTTACAGAATTAACTCAGAAGTTCAGCTTTCACAATTAAAAGAAGTATAATACTCATAGTCACAGATGAAAAACAAAAATACAAAATTTTTAGCATAATAAGCCCAAGTATACTATTTTTAAAAGAGTTCTGGGTTTTTTGACAGTCATTACTTGAAGCCAGATTCTTTTATCTTTTTCATCTGGCATTTACTACTGGGTATTTTCTTCCACAATCTAAACCAGCTATCTTTACCCTATATGTTTTCATTGGGGCCACAGCTCACCTTGTGGGCTTGTTCATTGGTTGTTTTCGTTCCTCCCCACAATAGTTTAAGTTCTTTGAATCACAACTCTAGTGCAAACCCTGCAAGATTGGTCAAGAACTTCATGGAAAGTGCTGGAATACAAAGTTACTAAATTAATTTTACACTGAGACTAATTGTAGAAGAGTATATTGAAGTTTATCACAGTCAAAAACCAAAGCGAAAGTATACTTCATGGCAATTTTTTAACTCTAATGCCATGACATAACTTGCTCCAAAGTTTTAGCCTCTCCAGCTGTTCAGAGGTCCACCAAACTTGACAATGGCTTCATGGACGTGGTTTGTGACTCTGTCTGAGCCATTCTTTTACTCAAATAAAAAAATCTCAAAGGAAATAATGGATTTCAACACAGCTGTTAAGTCATCTACCAGAATAGCTACAGTTTCAAGTCTAAAGCCCAAGAAGAAAACTTTGTCTAGTGATTATGTGTTCATTTGGATAATAGCAGACAACTGGACAACTGTTAAAAACAATTCACAACAATTTATTTAAGTGATTCCTCGAACTTGAAGTTTTCACTTGATCCACAACCAAAATTCAAGTAAAATGCATTATATAAAATGTAGGGAACAAAACTTTTCCAAGTAATGGGCAGACCCCAATTTATATATGATCCACAGCAGTCAGTGGATGAACAGGTAACAAACAAGAAGTTAAATCTCTATTCTCTGATTAGTCCAAGTCAGTAATTACCAGTGCATTGTCCTGTTTATCACATGAGCTTGGGGCAAAATGACTCCTAGAACTTAAGATGATACATGACACAGCACACTCCACAGAGGAGATGGCTGATTGCCTCAGCAGAATGAAATGCCTGTAGGAATAACCTGTTTCTCATTGAGGGTTGTCCCTAGAAATAGCTTCTGATCCCATCTTGTCAATGCGGTATCTGATCCTTACCAGCTAGGGATGCAAGGGCTCTCCTTTATAGAAAAGATGAGGAGGTCCTCCATTGAAAGGATGAGGTAGTGAACCAGCTGCCCTTGCATCTGGAAGAATCCCAGATTGAAAAACTCCCTGAGTTAGAGACTTTGGGAATAAGTACAGACTTCCAGAGGGAAAAACCTTTTTATTTTCCTCTACAATTTTTAGAAGAAATGGTTGTCTGTCAGATGTATTCCTAAAAAGAAGTTACAATCAGAAAGTCTGAACACCAGGAATGATTGACGATCCCAGGTATACTGGGGAAAAATAGCACTTGTGAGCTGCAGAAAGGAGGCTTTGTGGAGGCTGATGTTTTCTAACCTCTGGAATGTCTTGGCCATGTCTGCATTATGAAGATTTATGATACAATGTGATAATTAATTATTTCCATAGAAATACAGAAATTGAGATTTTTAAAGAAAACCACAGCAACATATTAACATATTAAGTCTTCTTGGATTAAGTGGTGTATCATCAATTTTGGCTCTGATCAGTAATAAGTCATTAGAATTCTCCTCTCATTTACACAGATTTTACACAGCTGCCTCCTGCAGATTCACTCTCACAAGACACAAATCAGAATCAAAGCTACCTAGAATCAGCTGAGACATTCATAATCTCACAACATCTCGATGATCTAAATGTAAATCTGACTTTACATTACTGCTGGCATCTTCAAGCATGATCTGTAAACACTGTAGTAAACACCACTGAAAGAGCTTCAGACAGTAACCTACTTTTCAGTGCCTATTTGCTCCAGGTTCAGCAATGATGACACAAACACAGATGATTAATTTAATTAATGTGAACAGATCTTGGAGGGACCTAAATGCATGACATATAAGGTAAAGAAAAAAGGCTCATGCTAATGCTGACCTGGCAGAATGCATCTGTATCCATTTATAAGAGAACCACTTTCAGAGCTTGGAATAGTTTTCACAGACAGCCAGCTAGTGGTGATGATTCATTTCCATGTTTCATTTTTACCAAAATTGTTTGCACCCCTGAATACAGATAATCCTAGTGACTCGATAGCACTATCAAGGAAGTTTTGAAATGAACAGAGTATGTCTATTAGCACCAATCAGACAAGTTATGGGCAAGTCAATTTCTTTAAAAACAGTCAGTATAATAACTGGTAGACAGTATAATAAAGTCAGTATAATAAAGATAGATAAATTAATACACTGGTGACAGGAAGAATTGGGCTCTTCATTTGGAGTTGAATAAGCAATAGAATTAGAAATAAAATTTATTTGTGATATCTATCATGTACAGGGATGATACAAGCAGAAGTAAATTTTAAAAGGCTGTGAATTATATTTGACAGATGATGATAAATTTATTCTTTCCACTGAATATTTCATTAGTGGGTTTTATTTCAAATGCTCCAGTGAAACAATTACAGTCTTAATGCCCACACCATTCTTTGTCTGTATTATTCTGTTCTTCATTCAAAAACCTCCTCTACACGTCACTACTTTCTCATACAACACCAGTTGCACCAACAGCTGGATAAGCTCATTAAGAATTCTGGTGTCTTAAGATTTCTACAGTAAGCCTTTGTGACAAGACAAAATACTGCAGAGTTAGTAGTGCCAAGGATAGAGCTCCACAGTTGCCATGGGTGGGGACATGTCCTATGCCTACTAGGAGAGACTGCAGGAACACATCAGTCTCTGCAGAGGGCCAAATCCAAAGCAGTTCTTTATTACTCTGGCATGGCACAAATGTTGTTTTTGTTTTTGTTTTTTTTCCCTGTCATAAAAGAGATGTACATAAATGCACACATTGATGCTCTAAAGTCTGATTCTATCCTTTCTACTGAACTTCTTCAAAGTTGGATAGAGCCTTCAGCAAATTGGCTTTCTGGATTTCTCCTTCAGATTCATCTCAAAATAGTCTATGAATTTATTAGCACAGCAAAGACTGAAAATACCTGAAGACCCTCACCAGCACTAGTATACAAAACTAGCAAGACTGACAGTCTTCTAGATGCAGAAGCTGCAAGTGAAATGCAGTTCTAGAAGAATAATATCCTAAAAAAAAAAAAAAATCTAGACAATTTTTCACACCATAACACATTCCTGGAGAAGCTAAAGTTGTCTTGGGCTTTCACACTTCAATCATCGACAGATATCAAAATCTGTAGCTGTAAAGCTACAGCTTGTCTACGTGGTGAAACAATGTTGTACTCTTTACCTGGACATGTGTGCGAAATGTTATACAGGGAAGCTACCACCCGCAAAGGCTTCACTCAGTCCTGATGACACCTTTAGCAAAACTCATACTGAATTCCAGGATCTGGATTTCACTTCATCTATATATTGTTTTTATGCTTAGGTGTGAAGGCCTCCAAGTTTCTACAGCATATTCTTTTGTATTTGGCAGTAGAAGGGAGAAAAGCTGTCCTAGGGTGACTTTATGATGTTTGTATCCCTAGTTGCCTGTTCTGTTTGTGCTGTATATTAAGTTCTGTGCCTTTAAGACTGGTTCTGAGAATGCAGCAAAGACAGAAGAAGCATGGAGTTTGTTTTGAGAAAACAGCCATTCACTCCTCTGCATTTCTGCTCTGGCGTGTGTTCAGCTGAGGCACAGACAGCAGTGAGACAGAAATTTTTTTTTGCTTTTAGTTAGTTTTAGCTAGCTGAGGCAAAGAAGTTTCCTGGACTGTTTTGTTTGGGTTGTTTTTTTTTTTTCCCTTTTTCTTGGGACTGTTTAAATCTGCTCCAGACTGAAAAACCCATAGCAGCACCGAGGGCTCACACTTGCAGCCCACCGGGGCCTGGACCTCTGGAGGGACTGGGATAGATAGACTAAGTAAGCTGAGCTACACCCATGGCAAAGATTTTCTTGAGCTTGTCATCTCTCTTCGGAGCAGAGAGAAGTTTTATTGTTTCATATCATCCATTCTTTATGCTTGTGAGCATTTTGTTTGTTAAATAAATAGTTTTTTCCACTTTTCTCCAAAGAAGTTCTTTTTCCTGGACCAGCTGGGAAGAAGGGCCATTTGAGCTTTCCAAAGGGGCCCTATTCAGGAGATTCCTCCCAAATTTGCCCTAAACCAATACAAAAGCTTATCCAGGTTAAACAATAAGGAGTTCAGTCAGTGTTATGTTTCTGTTGCTTTTATTTTGGTCTTCTGTTTAAATTATGGAATGATTCTGTGAGGCCATGGTAGGACTTTCAGCATTCTACTGTTCTGAATATTAGATCAAAATCAGATCAAGCACTTTATTTTAAATTCATACTGTTGATTCAAATACATTAAAACATCTTCAGTGGTTTTACTCTGTTCTGGAAAGACTCGGCTTTGCTCAAGTATCCCCTGCTTTTGTATTACTCTAGGTTTGTGCTACATCAGGTAGCATGCATTGTATCAGCCAACATAAAGCCTCTAGAGAGGCAGACAGCTAACACAAACCCCTTATTGCCTGATTGGACTACTTTGGAAAAGTGTTTTTGAATCCCAGAAGTGCCCAAGTTATAACTCTGCATTAAGAAAAGCAGTCACACACCAGCACTCAAATAGTCAGTTGCATCTTGGCATTCTTGCAGGCAGCATCCAAACCCCATACTCCTATCACTGATGATGGCCTGCGATACAGAAGCCACCTCCTGCTGGTGTTCAAACCCCTGAGTGCTTCCTCCTTCTGATATTGCATTGGTAATCTCAAGAGACAGCTAACGTGAGAAATTATTCAAGTGTAATATTTCTGAAATGTTGTGACTCATCTGAGGTGCAGAGAGCATGAGTTACTCTGAAAATACCATAAATCTGTGTATCAGATCTGACATGCTGTTATTTGTTAAGTACTCTTGCTCTCTGCTTATTCACATCAATTAATTCACTAGTGAAATGTGGCTGTCCAGAGTGATACGGCAGCCATTCCAAACACTCTTTTGTCTCAACTGTAATGTAACAGCGTTTGTAAAAGCTGAGGCAAAGAAACAAGGAGTGAAACTGCAGGAAGTTGAGACTGTTTTTAACCTAGTAACGGGCTCCCATTTTAGGGCAATCTACTCCTCCAGAGTTAGATTATTGGAGTTGAAATTCAATGCATTATTTAACAGATTTAACAGACGACACTTCCTACTACTTTAAATATGCTGAGTGGTTGCATCAGCCAATTATTATAGTCATCTCATTGGCCATTCCTCAGTGCTCTCTTTCTACTCACCAGTAAATAAAACAAGAATTGAGGAAACAGTCTGCTCAAGCTGCCATAGTTAAAAAAGAAATACCATAAGTATGTCTAAAGTCCAGAAACCTGAAGTACTTTACCTGCCAAACTATAGAATTTCCTATCCAGTTGGGAGGTATGTGAACTACTTTTTAAACCACTTTGCTTTATTCCTGTGATCTATTACTTGTCTGAACTGTGCATCACTTCACTGATTTCTGAAAAATTAAATCTTTTTAAATGAGAGGTTTCCGAACAATGTGACAGCACACACTTAATGAAACAATATGGGAATAGTGTTATTATTTTTCTATCTGTATTAGAAGATAAGCATCCACCCTTCTCAATTCTACTTCTCGTTTTGGGAAATGGGCACTTCCTTCTGAGATTGTCTTTGCATTTTATCTCAAATCAGCATGATAGGACTATTCACCCTTTGTGCTTTTGCAACTGTCTGGGCTGGCAGGGCAATACCTGCCTAAGCTGGGGCTATAGAGTCAACCTGTCCAGTGCCATGTGGTTTCCAGGCATTCACTTATTTAACATTACAGATGTTTCTGAAGAGCACGTGAAAACATACAGAAACATGTTCAAAATGATGACTCTCTATCAGGAGAAGTTGCCGCCTTGGGCTTTAACTTATCTCAGCAACTAATTTTCAGTGCGAGGGCTCTTTCGCCTCTACAGTGAGCCCAGCTGCAAGTGTCAAATTGTCACTTGCTACTCCTCATCTGTAAGAAATTTCCATTTCCTTATGTCTCCTTGTAAAAAGTACTGCAAATCAGAGCAATGGAAGAATAGCTTTAAGTCAGGATAACGTGTGCTGAACAGCATTTGAACACCCTATGAAATGAAGATGATCATCAATATTACATGAGACAGATGAAAATTTGCCTGAGGTACCAGGGTGCTCCCAGAGCATATGCATAATGCAGATAGTTACTATACAAACAGAAGAGCCTGGTAAGTATATGAGGAAGAATACCAGAACAAATTAATATAAGTAAATTAGGCATCTTTTATTCTATAGGACTTTTAGCGATGAAGCCCTACAAAACTGAATTGACTGTTCCTGAATTTGCTCAAGGGTAATCAAGAACATACAGAAAGATCCTAGTCGGTAGATATTTCAACAATTTTATTTCCCTATTCCAGATTTTTTCAAGTATAGCATCCAGTACAAATCAGATAGGTCATTTAATTGAAAAAAAAAGAACATTTGCCTTCTATTCACATGGAGTGATGGAAAATCTAAGAAAAGAATGACCCTTCTGAAATAATACATTGCCTAAAATTTGTTTTTGCAAAAACAACTTGAGACTGATACTCTTCATTAAATGGCTACAAATCCTCAGTATTTTGTCACTTCATATATTCACATCCATAAGTGAAAAGGGTGGACAGAAGAATAGCTACCACCATGGTTCAGCAACATTTTTCAGTCTTCCTTCTCCTCTTGTCCCATGAAGGGATAAAGTTGCAGAAAATCAGGCCTATGGTCTTCTGTGCAGCTTTTCAGTAACAAAACAAGGAATTCAGACAGGCTGATTGCACAGAGCGCAACACAAATGTATGCAGTTAAACATGCCAATATCAGCTGAGGAGAAGGCAGAAGGGGAACATGCTGAACTATGGCTTGTTTCTTTTACACTCCTGCTACTCACAGGCTAACAACAGAAAGGGAGAAGCAGTATGCTTGCATGTGATCAAGAAAACCTGGGGGCTGAACAGCAAAGCTGGAAGCCAGCTGTGCTCTTTTGCTTTCCCGTGTCCATAATTAGGCCATTTCATTGTTTCTCCTTTTTTCTCTGCCAAATTCCACTTGGAAAAGAAATGTGAGCCCACAAACTCAGCCATTTGGCATGGCTTGAGGAGAAGGTACCCGTGACATTTCATCTGGCCCACAACCCTATGTACTGAGCATCACACACAGAGACCAAATTTCCCCTTCATACCTGCTCCCCTCTAGTTCTGCGTCTTATGCACTTCACTGAAGGTCTCTACCAACTGACTGATTCCCTATGCCAGTTCCCGTTTGACCATGTCCACAGCTAGACTTGGGACCTCTCAACCAGATAGATCTGATGCTTGGCTCCACAGAGAAGTTATGACTTGGTGGATGCCTCATAACAATGTCCTCAATTAAGTCCTGCTATAAAGTATTTTTCTCTGACTAGTTTCAAGGTTGTTTCCCCAGATATATAACCTCCCCACCTGCCACATAACCTGATGTGGTATCTAGTTTCTCCAGGTAGGGGAATTCAATCCTATTTGTGCTGTCTTTTTGGCCACTCCTAGTTCCATGTCTATAGAGTTTGACCTAGTTATCCCTCAGCTACTTTACAATTTGCATTTTAATTTGAATAAATTTGTGCAGGGTATTTATTTACTTTTTACTCTTTCCTGCAGTGGAGATATTGTTGTGACAGAACACACCAGTAAATCACACCCAATATGTCAGGCTCCTTTAATTCCAAAGAGATCCCTTATTCTTTGCTGCCTTTTGCCATTTTGCATGTAATTTAAAAACAGCAGGCAGCAATTGAACTCTCAGATCTCATTAATACGTACAAGTCCTTCCAACAAAAAGAAGCAGACTTGAGACTATTTCTTCAAGGTGATGGCCAAACGTGCCAAAGTTCCCTTTGATTTATATTGCCACTGAAGCTTTTCAGTCACATTGCTTCTCTTTATTTGCATGCCATACTTGTTCTGCTTTACATAATGCATAGTGTAAGAATACTATGACAATATAGCAGCAATTTTCCATGTAATGCAAGTCTATTTTTCAATTCTGTTTTATGCCTGCCTTCAGTAATTAACAACTTCATAAATTACACCAATGAAGTACAACCTACACCAAAAGTATACTGAAAGTTTTAATGTACCATCCATCTTTGTAGCTAATTAAGCCTCTTGTACTGAGACAAGTAGTCATGAAATACATCAAGCACATTTAGGTCAACAAGTTTAGCTAAGAACTCAAATGAAAAAAAAAAAAAAAAAAAGAGGGATAGTACTAGAGTAATCTCCATGTTTTAAGAAAAGTCTCAGCTTAACTCCAACTGCTTACCTCTCCTTGCCAGATTGGGTTAACGGTGTTACACATGATCTTAGATCTTTTCTCCTGTCCATGATGAGGAAGGGCTGGGAAGATGCTGTGTTTTCCAGGCTGGATGGAAATCTTCAGATAAGGATCTGGATTGAAGAACATCCCTTTCTTCAGACCAAAAGCCTGGAAATCTGAAAGAAGGTAAGGAACCTGATTATTCTTCATATTCAAGGCATCTCTTTGAGATGCTCGGAACAGTATATAGGGAACTGGTAATGAACTCAAATAATACGGCAGGAATGCGAAAAAACTCAATATGTTTATTGTGAGGCAATGTAATGCCAAGCCATAATGATCTTGTGACTTAAGATTTACAAATTATTACATAATAAAACTGCAAATTTACAGCCTGATTGTGTAGCCTGATTCGGCTTCTAGATCAAGATTTATGCAGCTTCAAGTGATACACTAATTTTTTCTAATAAGCGAAGCCCTTACTCAGCCTGACTGTAGTGGAAAGACTACTCCAAAAAAGACATCCCATCATTTAATGTCAAATTCATGGCATTTGGTACCCAATGGATGTAATTTTTCCTAGGTATCAATTTTACCACTGTACAGATCTTTTACACCACTTTCTTCTACATGAGAAGTAATTTTACATTTTTTCCCACTTTAAATAATTTTCTTCCCTGCATGGGTTAACTTCACCTTAGGAAAACCCTTGTCTATAATGTCCAAATTTTAATCAGGGCTTTACAGCTGCAGAACTCCCAGGGAGCATAATGTGTGCTGCACACACAAAAAATGCCCATGCACTTAGTTGAAAATTTCCCCATAACACTCTGAAGAAAGACACAATGCCCATTATGATCTGTCATTGTGAATCTAATGAAATGCAAACAAATCTGCTGGTATATCATTAATTTTGGCTCAACAGACACAGACTGACCCCTCCAGGGGGATCCCTCTTCTCTTTTTTCAGATGTATTTCTAAGCTTTCTTTGGAACATATAAGCATTTATTCCTATTAGCAAGTTCAGTAGCTAATTTATTTTCCACCACTCTTTGCATGGAGATTCTCCTCTGTTAAAAGCTTTATTTCACATTGGACTATAAGCACCATACTGCATTCTGCCTATTTTCTCTTGCTGTATTGGAGAGATAAAAACGTATTAGACAAAATGGTTTCAAAAACTGCATAGATGCATACCTAAACATTCCATTTAAACACTTTTTTTTTTTTTCTTTTGGCAGTTTTTGAAAACATTAATTTTTACAGTCTTCCAATTCTCTTCTTAAAAACCCAATTATTCTGGCAGGTTGTGGGAGACCATGAAAAACCCTCAAGGCAGATATTTTGGAAGACTCTGAAAATCATACACATTGCACACCATCATCAGTATTTTTTCCAGAAAATAGCTATATCAAACCCAGTTGTGTGTTGCTTCCTTAACATATGGTTACAGCCAACACAATAAAATGTGCAAGTTAAAAAGAACTGCTTTTCTTTCTGTTGGTTTTATTCATCTATTTCACCACACAATTCATGCTGCAGATATTCAAAAGCTGTTGGACAGATGGTCCTGAAACACACTGTATTTTAAGAATCTAATTCTTGAGACATTCTCTAATAAACAACAACAAAAAAAAAAATAGAGGACATCACTACTAAGAGCTTATTTGAAAGTCCTAGCAATGCTATCACACAAAGAAAATTATCTGCTTCAAAAAGATAACACTGATCTTTTCCCCTCTTTTTTGTTTTCTGTGTAACCAGCATGGATCTCATCTAACAGCCCTGCTGAAGCCCTCCTATATGGCAAACTCTTTTGCTTTGAAAGTTGTACTGTTAGAAATGCATTCAAGAAATAGAAACCGTTTGAAACCAAGATTGCAAAAGGAGTATGAATTACAAGGGCCAGCAGTGCATTAGTTCAGGCTGCTAACATATGAGAGGAGAGAAAGACCTCAGGGATGGATCTTTCTTTCTCTCTGGCACTTCCTCAAGAGTCTGAAACTGAAATATTCATTGCTGTATACATCCCTGATTTTTTTTTCCTTCAAAGAGAGACCATGCTATCTTTGGGTACCTCTAAATAACAAAGTAGTCATCTGATAGAAAATACCTACCACTCAATTATGCATATTTATACATCATGCATCAAAAAGAAAATACATTTAGGATGAAATACCAGCCTCTTTCCAGTTATGGGAATTAGAGCACAGCCATGAAGATGAAGGTACTCCTAGCCTCGGTTAATAGTCTCGTTTTTGTAATTGGATGAGGAAAAAAAAAGTAATTTAGCTAAGCACATGGCATGAAATTTTGTGTAATTTTCTTGCTGAAATTGCACAATACAATTTTTTTTAAAAGAAAATCAATTAAAATCTTCAATTTTATTGTCTGAAGTATGAATAGGCCTAGCACAAATAGCTTTCCCAAGGACAAATATCTCAGCTACGTATCTCACCACAAATTCTCATCACTGAAAAATAGAGCATCAAAACTGAAAAAGCTCTTAATAAAGCTACATGTTTGCCTGCAGATACACAGAATTTAATTTCATTTGAAGCAAAACCTATCTGTAGGTCCTGTCAACTATCTGCTGTAACTTGCTGTTGTAACTCTTACCACTCCAGTAAAACGCCCCAACAGAAGAATCACAGGCATTCTGACTTCCCAAGTGCAAATATTTTTCTCTATCATCTTCAGAAAAAAGGTTCAGAAGATACTAAACTTTTAAGTGAAGGTCTGAAGCGAATTGAATGAAAATTTTTGTTTGAATGAATGAATTCCAGAAGGCTGGGATATACCCTGCTTTACACTGTAATTTTAGAGTGAATTTTAGAATTTCTTGGAGGAAATGCTACAAAGATAACTCATCTATGGTTTGCAAAGGTGTATTTTCATCCAGTCTCTTTAAAAAAAGTTATTAATATACTATATGTCAGTTTCTCATTTAGTAATAAATCACACTTTAGTGTGAAAGAGGTTATATACATCTAACAGTTTAATAATGTCAGGCCATCTCTCATGACGGATGACAGAAGGAAGAAATCCAGGTAAAGACAAAGTAATTACAGCCTTTCACTGCCTAAGACTTGTACTGTTTGTAAGTACAGGCATCCTGTTTCAGCTAGGCTCACCTCATTGGAGAAAAACGCGTTGTACTAACTGCTGCCTGCTGCTGTCCACAAGTGAGTTATGAATTTGTTCCAACTTCAGAGCTTTCTTTCCATAGATGCTGATCTCCAGGTGCCCGGATGAGACCTAGGGAAGCTTTACACTGGGTCACTTATATGCATGTACCCTCTGTCCCAAAGGTGTGCTGTAGACTTCCCTGTTTGCTTTATAAAGGATCATTTAGCAAATCTACTCTCTGTGCAGCATCACAAACTTTGGAGCACTGGTGACTGGATAGTGATGGAGACTATTTTTGTGGTGAACCAGTGTATTTATTGGAGCCAGGTGGGGATGTCAATTCCAACAACATGGCTAGAACACATCTGTGTTTTACAATGTTTGATATTGCCTCAGTACAAGTCATTAAGATTTCAAAAGCTCAGGGAAGAGTCACGTTTTGTTATGCTCAGCAAGGAGATTCTCGGACAGTAATGATGAGGAAAACTACCAAAAGATGTTATTTCAATTCCCTGTAGACATAGCAAGGTATTCAACCAGACCCATGCTCCATATAGGAGCATGACAGAAAAGGATGGGTAATCAGGTAGAGAACCAGACTCTGGAGCAGTCTGTTTTCTAAATTAATTACATTTAGTTTGGTCATCAATATGTCAGGAGTAAGTTAAGGGAGCTGGAAGCTGTTTTCCCCAAGGATTTTGCCAATAGAATTTTCCTAGAAATAACACACAAGGCTATTCTGTGCAATTTATAGACATGTCTCAAGACAAGACTCAGTCCATCTAGTCTCTTGATGGCACATATACTACTGAATATTCTACTGAAGATTCCAGAGTCTACAGCCCAGAAGAAGGGTCAAAGACTAGTAAGTAGCAGAGCTACTAGTTTTGAGAAACTGATACCGGTATTTTAAAACAGATGGCAAATTCCTTTTAACAAATGCCTAGTATTGAATGTCCTTTGTGTTCCCAAGCACCATCCAAGCGATGACAATTGATGTCTTGCAGGTATCTATACTGGCAGGTATCTATATGCAGAGGTTATTAACCCTAAGAAATTCAATGGTCAACCCACCAAATTCACATTTTTCATATTTTGATTACTAGCCTCATGATCTCAGGACCAGGAAATGAGACATATTCCTCATGAGCCATTTGACCCCTTGAGAAAATGAAGACATCTTGAGTTATACCAAACTTGCCCAGAACACACCTAAAACCAGAACTAATGAAGTTAACAGGACACTGGAAAGACACCAGTGTTACTGGAATGACCACAGTCAATTTAGATTACGATTTAGCTTGAGGAATACTAAAATGGAATTTATTCTATGATCTGTTCATTAATGGCCGAAAGTAAAAAATACTGCCATCTTACTGAGATCCTGACAGTTTATGTATCAAACCACAATAAACCATCTTCATAATCCATCACCACAAGAGAGTTGCTAATTAGGATGTCAATGGACAGCTCCATCATTTCCCTTCAGATTTCCTTTGTGAATTCCCAAAGAGTTATCAGCTCTGGTTCCGACACTGAAAAAACACCTTTTAACAGGACTGGTATCTGGACAGACTACCAATGAGGGAAGGCAATTTCCAGGGTACTGATATGCCACTGTTTTTTTTGTAGACTTTGGACAGAAGCAGAAGAAACTGTCTTAGAGGGCAGCAGTTCATCTACTGAGCTGAGCTACCTAAGAGAGAGGCATGACTTCAAAGAAACAACAAAATTCTGCTTGCTCAAGATTCAATGGGAGGCACATAGGTACTGCCTCTTAGCCATGTGCTTTTAAAGCAATACTTTTAGTTACTGTCACTGGAACAATATTTCAATAGTAAGAGCACACCAATATTTGATTTATTGAAATGGCAGTTTGACTCATGAAGCAGTGTATGATACCAAACTTTATTTGACAATCACCTCTTTGGAAGAAGGTGAGCACGGATTTGCAGAAGTATTGCATCTGGTATTCATTAGATTTCAAGAAGCAAATATTAAGGAGTTCTAGAAATCAAACATTAATGTACAATGATAGGAAGTCTTCAAATCCAACACAGCAAACTAATGCAGGGGAATTGAGAAAGATACTACTTAAAGTACAAGAAATTACTGTCTTGATCAACTACTGAATGAGATTCTGCAACTGATGATATGCAAGACATTAGATAAAGTGCTTCTTTTTGCTCTCAGCAATTACAGACATATAGACAGACTTCACTTTTCTTTTAAAATAAAATGCAGGAAAAGAAGAAAAGGCTAGTGTAAGGCACAAGAAAGTATTTTAAGGTCAGAGATTTAAAAAGAAGACTAAGTGGATCAGATAAACCAAAACATTTCTGTCACAGGACTCCCAGGCAAAATATCAGACAGTGAGAAAGAGAAGAAAATATTTTTTTCTATCTGCAAATGCTTCAAAGAAAAACAAAAGGGTTTTTCATTTGTTTAAAAGAAGGGCAGTAGAGGTATTAGGAAGAAAATAGGTGTATTAATAAATGAAAAGTAGTAGTAGAATTAATTACTCCAAAATGTCTGAGACACAGGCTACCTTTTTAATCATCCTCATCAAGAAGGGAAAATCTGAGAAAGTCTGAACCATTAATGTGAAGAGCTTATCACAGCAAGGGAGTGTTTTTATCACTGCAAATGATTAACCACTGGAACAAAGTACCATCTCAGTATTCTCAGATCCTGACTCCACACCTGTCTGTGAGATCCATCTCAGCCCAAGCTCACACAAAGCTCACCACCACGGGGCAAGGCGCCATGTGTTAAATAGGAGAACGGAGTAGTAGAATTCAAAGCCTTCTGAAGTCTTTCAAACTGCTAGTCTAGGCATGTGTCCTAGGCACAATGTGTACTGGACATGATAAAAAGTCACCTCACCTTGACACAAAATCTGACAAGTAAGAAAAAGGCATGGGATTAATAGCTATAAAGTCAGTCACTAGAATTTAAAAAAATTGTTGGCAAATAAATTGCATTATATATCTGCATTCTGAACAAGTATTTCATGCTAAAAACTACTGTCACAATGACCCTTAGCAGACCTTATGCTATTTTCTGTTGTGATTTACGCTCTAATTTCGATAAACTGACAGCTGTTATTACTTATACCTGGTCTGAAAACCACACAAAAGCAACTAACAAGATTCTCAGAGAGGTGTGATGAAGATAAATGCCTGAATGTTTGTGAAATATTCAGATCTTCTGGTAATTTGTTCCCCAAGGACACTTATAAATAAAGTGTGCAAAAACATGAGATATATGAAATATTAAAGCCTGAAAAATATTATTTGATGCAACATAGAGCTAGGAGGCATACTATGCAAACCTCATGATAACACTTCCTAAATATACCAGCCAACAAGATTGGTTTTAAGGGCTTTCAGCAAATGCATTATACTGCTGCTAAACCATGAACCTACAAGTGAAGTAGCTGGTACATCTCAGGAAGTTTAGCGCATTTTTTCCTTCTATACTTCATGCAAGAGAGTTCTGATGCTTTTCAGCCACCTTATAGGAAGTGTGATATTCACTGGTAACTGTGGAAAAGGCACGTTTGAAAAGTAAATGGAAAGTGAACAGCAGAGTTTTCCTTAAAGGCTTTTTTCAGTCTAGCTAAATTAGGCTTAAAATATTTCTCTTAGAATTTTAAGTAATGAAAGCTATAATAATACAGTCATCATAAAAATTATTAAGAAGCTTAATGATGGAAAATTACCATCTTTGAGATCAATGTTGCCAGTGAACCTATTAATCTAAACCAGCCTTTCACAGGACCAACTTTCAGTCTTCAAGGAAGAAAACATGAGGTAAAAAACCCTCCCAGTGACATAGTGCAAACTCTCTTCTACTTCCATTCTCAAGAAGCTAGTCATATTCTTGCACCTTGAAGGATCATTTTACACCTTTTTCATTGTTTGACATTTTTATTCAAGCCAGAAATATTTGCTCCAGTGAAACAGTTTAATTTTGTGCAACCAAATACACAATAAACTACAGAAATAATAAAGCACTTTGTCAATAGCTTTTTAGAAAAAAACCCTGATTCCACACAGTTCATTTTAACATAGAGTCCCACTGGACTCTCTCAGTGACAGAGAAAGCAATACAAGTCAGCTGAAATGCACTCATGTTGTTCAGCATTTCTTCTGATTTGGCCTGCTTTGAGATTTTTCTCTCCCCTCTAATAACTTTTTCTTCTAAAAAATTATATGGCAGAAGGCATAGCTCTTCTTGCATTCTTTAGATTATAGACTGCTTAGGGCATGATTCCTCTGTGGTGGTGCAATGGGCTCCAGTCACACTAATGACATTCCAGCCAATTTTCTTTTTAAGTGCAAGTAAACCAACAATAATTTGGAAACCTAACTTTAAAGTAATGACTGTATTAACTAATGACTGAAGATGACAGTATACCAAAATATAGATACTGAAAAGGAAAACTCTGTATAAGTGAGTGACAGTAGAGAGGTTACTGCTGAGATAGCAGTGCAAATGCAAGAGAACCCCAGTTCCTTCTGATGCCTCTGGGGGGTCTGCCTTGATTTGCATTTTATTAGCTAGCATAATAGATATAGGAATAGCAATAATTTTGCTTTGAGAGAGACAACATTTTGACGCTGTAGTGTTGACTAAGAAGGTAATAAATAAATCCTTGTGATGTGTTAATATGTTAATTTCAAAAAGACTGAAATGGAACTATTTTGATAACTTAGATTTTTTATGAAGTACCTGAAAAATTATTTTATCAAAGTCTTTCATATAACCTGAAAAATTATTTTATCAAAGCCTTTCATATAACCTGGCTGTGATGATGTTAATATGGATGTGATATATATGCAGATTAATTGCTTGTGAATCACTGGAATAAGATATCCTAAATGTATTATGAGGTATGGTCTTTATATACTTTAAATCAAGCTGTAAATTAGATAGTCTAGCTTATAAAAGTGCCCACTGACACCATGTCTTGGGTTATGGAACCAAAAATGTGTATTCTATTTTCATCTGCTGAAAGCAGTTAGGGAAATGTTTTTTTTTCTTTATCTCTTGCTACTCTGGGGGGAGGGGGGAAAATGCCTTTCTGATAATGGTTCAGCTGTTAAAACTGGGTGGGGTATTGTTTCTTATCTCTTTCACCACCCATCCTCCCTCCAGGGGGATATTTTTCTGCTAACGGGCTATTAAGGCTCACCAATGACATTACACATTTATATCATCCCATTGTGAGATGCTCCACCCAGTGGTGGGGGGTCCAGGGTCCCTACCTAGATAAAAACTGAGACTCAGAACACCAGGCATCCTGGTTTTCCACTGGATTCCAGAGGAAGATCGGACTCAATCTCATCATCACTGGACCCTTCTTCAATGGGATCATCTCTACCCCAATGGGATCATCTCTACTCCAACAGAACCACATCTGTTTCTCCAGGAGGACTGCTTCCAAACACCCTGACCAACAGGGTGTCAGGTCGTGTCCCTGACTCTGTCAGGATTTTCTGGGTCTTTTGTTTGTTTGTTGTTTACTTGTCTTTTTGTACTATTACATTTGTATTTTTAATATTCCTAGTAAAAGAACTGTTATTCCCATTCCCAAATCTTTGCCTGCAAGCCCTTAATTGCAAAATTATAATAATTTGGAGGGAGGGGTTTTACATTCTCCATTCCAAGGAAACTCCGGCTTTCCCTAGCAGATATCTGTCTTCTAAACCAAGACACACCACATTATTTAGCAGTCTCACAAATCACTACTCTTGACACCTTTTGGCTTACTAGGCCAAAGAATCTGAGAGAATGAAAAACTGTAACTAGTTCTGAGCCATATTTTCTGTGTAAGATTATTTATGGACATTAAGAAATATTGTCTACGTCTCTATTTCTGTTGAGCTAAACCTGTGGTTTTATCAACTGATTGGTGGATGTCCAGCGTGCAACTTGGCAAAAGTAAGTAATGTGTTAAAAAAACCCTGTCCAATGTCAGTCTGATCTGCCATGTATCATACACAACCTCTCAAGGACCACACTGGCTGCCTAATTTGGAAAAGCACTGACATGCATCCTTAAGAGGGAAGCTTGAAACAAATCATATGACCAAAACAAATCATATAATAAGATGCTTGTCCAAGAGCAGGTCCTTGACACTTAAAGGCCTATGCCTGTAAAACTTTTGAACTAGGGTAACACCTTTACTCAGTACTACTTGCTCAAAGAATTTCCAAATCAAGAAAAGCATCATTCTCTTCCAGGAGCTGAAAAAATAGGAAACCAACCACCAAGCATAAGACTCCAAAATAAGAGTCATGCTCATAACCACTTTCTTTTGACATACTAGTTTCTACAGATGTGATTTACATGTTGTTCTTACCGGAGCCAAATGGTTCAACTGGTTCATAGCTGTTACAAGGAAACATATTAAGCCTTTAAAACCTGCAGTGACATGCCAAGTAATGAGGCTGATCATTCTGCATGAAATGCAGGTGAGTGAGAGCAGTCTTCTGGCTCAAGAAGTCTGAGAGACTTTTGAGCAATTCAGAAAAGATTCTGCACCACAGAACATGCTTTCCAAGGAACAGAGTACTAACACAAACCACATTTTGCTCTGTAAATAAAGCACATGTCTTTGATCTTACTTTCCCTGACCTAAATATTTAATTGTAAACAGAAAAACCTAATAGGGTCCAGAACTGTGCTTGAACAAGCTACTTCAGCATGTAACTCTCACTGAAGGAAAAGAGTGTGGCAATAATCATAGATATTCTCTGTCTCAGCATCACTTCTACTGCAACAAAAAACACACGCATAAATATATACATACATATATTTACACACGTGTGTACATGAAAGGTTCTGGTAACTTCAGTCCCAAACTTGTTGGGCTTAAAACTTTCATATCAGCAGTATCTTACCTGACAATGAAAAACTTATCAGTCTCCGACTTCCTTGTCCCTGGACTGAGTCTTCATTGGTGATGCTTTTAAAAATCTGCTGGGAGATAAAGAATTATGAGACAGAGTAGTGTCCAACAACTCTTGAACAGAGAATTACTTAGTAATTGTCTTTTTCACTGATTCTTAGTTTTACAACTAAGAATCAATTATATGACCAGAGATCAAAAACATGTTTTTATCTAGATAATCATTAATGACCTAAGTCATCCCTGCCTGGAATCTTTCTCTTAAAAAAACAGAATGATGCAAGAATATTACTGTAATTTGAATATAGCAGTTCTTCACCCAGAAAGGAACTACTTATTAATCCGGAGATAAAAGTAGTACATAAGGATGGGGATGTGGCTAATGCCTCTTGAAACAACTTCTATCTTTATAATACCTTATTACTTGTGTGGAAGACCTTGTTCCAGAAAGTTTATTGCATGCCTTTGAGAAAGACTTCTGAGAGATTACTAGTACCCTGCACAAAAAAATCCTACTGTGAATTATGCTAACAATATGCATTGAGGGTGAGCTGGAAAAAAAAATTAAAAATCCATAGATTAGTCTTTGTACTCCACAATTCAGTTTTTAATGTCAGTCTTTGGTTCAGCAAGTTTACTGGTGAGCTGCTGTTGTGCAAATTAGGCCCCAAGCTGTCTTCTGGCTGTGATCGGAACTGGGAAGCAACAACACCCATGGGTCAGTATCTGGGGCACCAGAAGTTTTTGTGCGGAGACCCTGAGCAGGGCAGAGGAGATGCCACCAGGTGTCAGACTCCAAATTCAGCAGGGAAGTGGTGCTATGAGTACTGCTTCCCACTGACTTTGCAGTCAAACCAAGTGCTGTTCTGCCCCTGGGAAGCAGCAGCTCCATGTCACTCTTGCCATTTAGCTTTCAGCCAAAAAGGCAAAATAGCATTTATGCAGAGAAGTTCCAATTTCTGTCCGGAAACAGAAACTGAAGTCCCACTCAGCTGTGAGTCATTGCTCGGTATATTAAATATTGTGTAGTCAATCTTAACTTAGAAAATAAGCTGCTCTCTGCCCCCAGACAGTGCAAAACCTGGGCAAGTGGGTACTTAGTCCACCTAGCAGGGATTAAACAACCACACACAAATGAGACCTAGATCAAAAATATATGGATTGAATTTAGATATCCTTATAAAATAATGGGTTGTGCTGGACCTGACTTTTAGCCATAATCATTTTGTTTTTTCCAGACTATCTAAATGGGATAAAAGGTACTGAGGAGGGCGGGATTACGAATAAATTCCAGTAGAAACATCCCTATTGGATCACAGTTAATTAGTTGCAACAGCACTATTGGCCTTCTCAGCAAAATAGGTTTCAATATTTTCATTGAATCCACCACTGATTTCTGGATAGAGACACATTTAAATCAGAATATGTGTGACTCTGGGAATTTTACGACAAGAACTCAGCAACCTTTACCAGCCAAAATTGTGATCCCATCAAGAAATAACAACATTTCCTTGTCAACATGTATTTTTCATACTACGTCACTGCCTGATATTAATTACATGTTATGCTTTAATGCTTACTTTTATGGTCTTTTCATGATTTTGTCCAGGACAGTAACAGGGCCAACCAACATAGATGTGTGCACATTTGCAAAAGGGGCTTTTGTCGAGTACTTCCGCATTTTTCTGGGCTTTATTTAGACCTGCCACACATATCATACATCATGCCAGTATGAATAGTTCAGCAGACCACACTTTGAACAAACTGGGGTGGATCTGATGGGGTCCTGCAAACCTGTTCAAGCTTAAAAATATTTCCTATTAAATGACCCTTCAGGGACCATATCTATATTAGTGAAACTATATTGAAACAGTTATAATAGAATGTTGGCACAAATCTGATAAAAAAGCAAACCATCCTCAGCATGGTCAAACTTGCACTAGCAAAGCTTGCCATTATACAAAGGGAGTAATAACACATCCAGTCCCATAAGCGAAACAACAACTTTGCTCTGGAAGGGTCCATCTATTCCGTGAAGCAGGTGCACCCCACAGTGCCCTGTTGTTATAAATACAAAAAGGTTAAAACTTTTTATAAGCATATTGATTGTGCGCTTCAATTTCTATTTGCAACTGTATCTATTTTTCAAGTGGTTCTGGCAGTTCTGTATGGTTACAAATACCTGCAGTTGTAATGTTGTTCAAATGATTGTTGGTTAGTATTGTGATGTATAGTTTCAAATGTTTACAGAGATTTTGTGAGCTTGCATTTCCAATGCAGTTACAGTTGTGATAAGGTTGTTAAAGGGATAGTACCAGGGGAAGGGATCTTCTGTTCTCCTCCAGATAACCCAGAGACCAGAACCCAGAGCCTTCATTGGTGGATACAATCAGCCAATCAAGTCATGGTAGGAAGGAATGATTGGTGTAGAGAGCACCCTGGTAAAGACGAATGAGAGCTGAGAAAATGCACCAATCATATGGAGGATCCGAAATGAACCAATCACTGAAGGGACTGACAATATAAGAAGAGACTGACCGCCCTCAGCTTTGCTTCACTCTCAGGAACAGTCTGTTCTGAGGGGTGGCCTGTATATACGTACATGATTGCTCTGGCTTGCCGTGAGGGGCTGGAACTAGTTTAGCTTCTTGTTCCTGTAGCAGTTTTGTATCAATAAACAATTGGCCTTTTTCTTTTTACGACCTCATCATTCTTTTGCAACATTTGTATCACGGTCAAGTGCTCACCACTCAGCCATACAATCAGGGGTACTAAAAGCCAGCCCTGCTGTGCAAATGAGTTCCATCCTCGGTTAGCTGACCCCTGCATAACTCTTTGAGATGTAGCACTACATCAGCATGTCAGATGTTTACAGAATGCCTCGCAATTAACCTTAGCAAAATGAAATACTTGCTGAAAGCTTTTCCAATTTTCTTCCTGGCCAGGTGGATGAGAAAGGGAATGCACGGCAGAAAGGCTGAAGGAGAGAATGTTTTGTCCTTTGGTTTGAGACCTGTGATGCACCATTAAAGACTTCATACAACTGAGCCTTCTGTGTAGCTCTACCATCACAAATCTGTGCTCCTCATCCTCCAGTGGTCTGAAGGCACTGGTCTGCCACTCTCCTCACACATACACAGCACCTTCTCACCCATGATACAAGTCCTTAGGCATGCCAGGGCGCACGCCAGAGCAGGCTCAGGACCAGGCAAACATCCTCTCTCAAAGAAAGGGAAGTAAAATAGGAAGACCATGAAAGTGATTATTCTTTAATATCGACTTTTCAAGAAGTCAGAGGGAACAGCAAGGAAGTAAGGGAGACAAATCTCCCAACATTAAATCTGATTTTTGCTGCAGTTTGGATTCACTGTTTTCTAATGCAATACCAGACTGTCCTCAGTAATGATGACAAGACTGCACTTGATGCAGAGCAGGGCAAAAGAGGGCAAGTGGTCACCAGACCTCATCAGCAGCCATATCAAAGGAATTTCATAGTATCTTGATGTAGTAGAATTTCTTAGAGCGCAGGGGCATGATATGCTCCTGAATTAGCTTGGTCAACCCAGCCTGGCTCAGGTACAGGCCTGTGTAAAGGCCTGCAGCCTGTGGCATCGTTAGAAATTATGTTAAGGTATGCCAAGGGAGAAAGTAGTACACCTATTTAGTAATAGGTGCAAATGTTAGTCTGAACACTTTAGCCACCTTAAGTATAGAATAAACAATGTTTAGTTACATTCTTTTATGCTGCACACCAATGAGGGGATGCCTGGAAATGTAAACTATGCTGAACTGTATATAATCTGCCATGTTGACTAAAGTAAAGGAGAATGTATCTAGCCACATTGATGGGAGTACGTTACTTGGCTAGTCTTCCCACAATTTAAGAGTAACTCCCCCTTCATCTTGAGGCCTGGGATAGGGATGTGCAGAAGTCATACTGTTCCTGGTTGCCAATCATCATGAAGGAAATCCAGACTGATTTTAGTGGCTACAATATAATTGCATTGGGAGTTTTGACACTGTAAGTAAAACTTGAGTTTAGTCATCAGGAGGTAAAAACCCCTCTGTCTTCTCAACTGCCGCTTAAAACGCAGTCAGTTGACAGACAGACAACATTCATCTCATCACTTGACATCCTATGGGCTTGAAGTCCTTTACATGAAAAGGAATAAATGTGATTTTCTCTCAATAACTTCTGTGCTTTTTAATGCCCTTGAAATGACAGCTCAGTCTGAATTAGCTTGATATTTTTCATTTATAATGCCATTTTTGCACATTGCATAACCCAGCCTAATTATTTTACAGGTCCTGCCAATACAAAACAGAATTAATATACTTTTACTACACATTTCTGCTATATCTAGACATGAAGATGTGACAAGAGCTGTAGCTTCAAGCCTAACTGAATCTCTCTCCAAAAACCAAAGGCTTCCTGAACTAGGTTCAAATCTCTTTTTGATTTCTTTGAATATAATTGGAGCCAGCATCATTGCCACTGATGGCGGCACTTAGATTCAAACAGTTAGAGAAGCATCAGTACTTCCTTTAAAATATTCTCCAGTAAACACACACTGTAAAATCTTCTGGTCTGTGATAGAGTTTCTCAGCCTCTGAATCAAGGCAAAAGATGACTACTAGCATCTGTGACAGCTAACTGTGAAACATGGGAAGGTATTTGAGGCCAAATTGAAGCCTGTTGGGATTTGGCTGACCTCAGGAAACTGTTGTAGTGCACTAAATAGTTAGTTCATTTTGTTATCATATTTGCACACAAAAGCAGTTTTATTATATTTTGCACATGGTATGTTCTGTACCCCCCTCTGGGTTCTGGTGGTGGTATCCTCTAGTTGGTCCCTCCCTATGTCCCTCCCCCAAGTTGCCTCCCATTGGTTGTGGTTCCTCCCCCTTCCCCTCCCCCTTTCCCCCCGGCTATAAAACCCCAAGAACCAGTCCCACAGGCCTCTTTTTTGGCCTCCTGGAGTTGCATTCCACAATAAAGCTGGGACCGTGTCCAGAGGAAGAAAAGAGTGCCTCTGTCTTTCCGCTTCAGTCCACTCTTGGGTTTCCGCACTGGGGTCTGGAGCTAGCCAGGATTTTACCCCAGGAACACAGGAAAAAGAGATAGGAAACGGTCCAGCTTTGTTAGTGCTTTTCAATTTTATGGTACAGAGAAAAAAGAAGACTTAAGGAAAAGACTGAAAGCTGAAAATAAGCCTTGTCCTGGAATCACTTTTCCTTGTGAGTAGTTCCTGCAAATGCTAGAAGGAAGTTGTGACCCTGAATGAAAAAGGTGGCAGGTTTCACACTAGCAAAGGGTGCCTTTAAGATTTTCTCTTTAGCCATGATATGTGTTATGAAAAAAATAATCATCTTGAGAAATCCCAGAGTACTACAGTCCATCAGTTCTCACTGAGGCAAAATTCCAAGTGCATCACTAAAAATTTGTCTAAGCAGAAAGCCAGAAACAGAGACTCTCACAACTAATTAAAAATAACTCCTAAAATACCCTTCCCTTCACTAGTCTACCTAAATATGTGGAAGAGTAACAAGCACAATACCCTTGCTCCTGAAAATAAAATGGCTTACAGGGCGCCCTTAGGGTGCCCATATTCACCCTTCCTGTTACTCTAAGTTATGACGAGGCAAATACTTTTGGACACAGGTATGGTGTGAATACAGGTCGGGAGGAGAAGAATTGTTAACTGTGTTTACCTAGTGCTATACTAGAAAAACTGCTTTTGAACACCAAGTGCAGCATGCTGGCAGAACCTCCTTTACTGCATTAAATTCCTGTTAGCATGTTTGTCTATTGTGCAGCAAAACTTAACTATTCTTAAAGTCCTGCTGATACAAATCAGGATAAATATGATTTTATTACACGCATCTACCATAGCTAGACATTCACAGCTGATAAATACAAGCAGTTATTCCTTTTCCCACCCACAGCACAGGAAAACATTCTTATGTTTTACTGTTCTGTAGCACTCTTCCTCTCCAGAAGGAAGAGGATTTCTGTTCTCCACCAGAAGAAGGAGGACCTTTTTGGCCACTGCACTCACATTAAGTGGTTCAACAAAGCTAAGTGAATTTTCTTTTCCCATAAGTAGAATAAACACCTAGATTAAGTAATCTTACTCTTCACTGACAGGCAAAGCACTTCTGTATCAGTAGCTTCTGCTGCAAAAGAATGGTGACATTTAACTGATATAAATTACCTCCCACAGGTCAGTACTTCTTCCATTTAAACAGAGGAAATTAGAGTGATATGAAGTGCTGCACTACCTGTTTGCTTCCATTGACTTTATATCATGGTGAACATCATGGACATGACCTAAAGCTCAGTATAATCAAGTTCCCATTTTAGAAGGTGATAATTAAAACCTAGAATATTTTACACTGATAGTACAGACTGTAACTACAGTAATATCTAAAACAGATTAAACAGTCAGATACTCTAAACTTGCAAAGCTCTAGCTGGGGCAATACTATCTATTCACAAGAGTTTTTCTTTTAAAAAGTAGATCTAAGGACATATCAAGGTATTCGGAAGAGCTCACACTTCCAAGCAATACTATCCAGACCTATAATCAGGATGGATGTCTACAATGAAAGAAGACTGGAAACCACAAAGGTAAAGCAGCAAAATGCTTTCTGTTTGTACGCACTGGCTCTGAGGATGAAAAGCAGTAGATTTAGAGCATTGCAAAAAGGGAAGGCTACAACCTGTGCTTGATTCAAATCAAAAGTGAAAAATAGCCTCAACTTAGCCCCAAACTGTGTGTCAGCAAACAGAAGAGGTATTGCTACATGTGTCAGAGCTAAAGATGTGGTGTTGCAGTGCAAAAGACAGGCTGTCCAGTCACTGCCTGCACTATGCCTGCTCCAAGCTCCAGTTCTCTGTTCTCTGCTTTTCAAGACCACTGAACTTGCCAGCAGATTTAAAACAAAATAAGTAAGGTTACCAGCCTTGCTGATACGAGTTTAAACCAGCTTGGAGTTATTGTTTTAATAGACCGGAGTGTAAATGGTACAGGAGTCCAGAACAGTCCTCAAAAATCTATTCTCCCCTAACCTATTTCTGTTGGCGTTCACTGTTGCACTCTTGACTTCATTGAATGCTTAACATTAGATCAACTCTTTGAAACAAGTGGAAAAAGGCTTACATTTTCTACAGCCCAGCAGTGAAGCATCTTATCACAATAAGAAACTATCAGACATCATCCCGAGTTCACACTTCATATTCTACCATCTTCTTTACAGAGGGAATTCCTCAGTAGAACTGCAAATGGGTGAATATTCCCATTCCTCCCAGGTGCTGAATTTAAAAATAAACTGTTTTGTAAAAAAATTGACTAAGCAAACACAGACTAAGTGCCTCCTTTCACACCATCGCTTGGCTTCTCCAGTGAAGAAGCTGTTCTAGGATGCAAGGGGAGAATTCTGAAAGGTAGAAATGTAGATCTGAGCTCCCCGACTGCCACTGACAGAATTATGTCTATAATCCCAGGCACCACTTTGAAAATCTACCCCTAATTAGTGGCAGTGCTTCAGCTGCACCCCCACTCTGCTAACAGAATTATCCAGCTCTCGAATGCAACATATTTCACTGAATCCTGTTAGCTTGTTAAGCCATTGTGCTTGCACAGTGATATTTTTCTATCAGGTGTTTCCAAACAGCTGCCAGCTTCTCCAGCAGCAGCCTAACTCCTGCTGGGCGCTCAGCACAGCCCTGAAGGACTGTGACCACACACACACAGAGGCATCCCCATGTGCCACGGTCACCAGCATTCTAGCCTTGTAATAAATCACCTTCTCAATGCCATTCCCTAATTAACTGGAGAATCTGCCTTTTGTAGGCATATGACAGTTGCCCTCTCTCTGCAGAACACATCTTTTACCCCACCCTGCAGCAGTGTTTATTGATTATTTATTCCCAGAAGAAAGAAGTTTTCATTCCAAAAAACTCTTTTCTTAGAAAACCCTTAAATAGGTCGCAAGGAAGTGAGTAAACATTTTTTTGCCCATGGAAAATGAATTGTTTCAGCAGATAGTAGGTTATAAACTGTGACAGCCAGACTAAAATACTGAAAAAAAACTGCTGCTTAATGAAGTGCCTCAGTGACATCCTCTAGAAGGCAACTATCAACAGGCTTACAACAAAAGGACATCCAGTGAGAGTACATACCAAGTATATGGAGGTTTCCATGTTGTCATGAAGCTATTTCATATTCTCCAACCAATCCTATGTGTGTAAAATGCTCTTTCAGCATAACCAGAATTTCAAAGGATGTTAGGAGCAAACACTTCCAATTAAAACAAAATCAACGACTGAGGCAAGAAATCAGTACCTCCCACAGAGTCCAGTATCTTTTTCTTCCAAAAATTTATTAAATTCAGCTTTTTAATTGTTTCAACAGCTCTGCCTAATAAACTTCAGTTATCCTTTGGCAGTAGAGGAAAAGCTTTGATTAGAGATTCTGATCTTCCTTCACTCTTTGAAACTTCATTTAAATAGTCTTAGATTTTCAGATACTGAAAGACAATCACACATGCACGTGGTTTTGGGTTGCTGTTTCTGAGTTGGGGGCTGGACTATATCTAAGCAGCAAATATATCACTCATACCTATCAAACTTAGGGGAGGACTGTTTTCTGCCCATCAATTGCCCCTACACTGGCTCTGAGACTGCAGGCCATTTGGTGCCAATGACCCTGTGAGCTTTAAGAAGTCTCTCAGCAAGGTTAAAGTAGTCCAAAGCATGACAGTATTTTACAGACCCAATGTTCAAAACAAACTCTGATTTAGTTAGCAGGGAAGATAGCTCTTTGTAGTTGCTAAACAGCTTTGTGCTTCCCAGTGTTACCACCGTCCAGAAAAAAACCCTCTATGAAAATCTGGTGTTATGATCAGATTTACACCAGGCAGCCGCCTAATGCAGAACAGGATTGGCCCTGTAAAACTGACAGGTCCATACATAGAGCATTAATGTGCTTGAGCACTCTGACAGCAAGAACTGCTTGTAAATATTATCTCTGGAACACCTAAGCAATACCCTGCAAGCCACTGAAATAACTGGGAAATTTGCTATTGACAGATGAAGGGGCCTATTGGACACTGACTGGATCATGTTTTTTTGCATAAAATTTGCCCCATAGACTTCAAATTCAAACTTTTCATGAAAACACTGTGTTTGTATGTAGAATTAAAAAATTGCTGCCAACGCCTTTTCTCTCTGCCTATGAAATGACCAGAGTCACCAAAACATAGGGCATATATAGTAGAAACACTGACACATCCATGATGTCTTTGGAAGGCAGGAAACAATTAGACAGCAGCTGCCTTCACTACAAGCTTCAGAAACTCCTCACTCTTTTACCATGATTTGGATAGGATGAGTGCAGAGAGGAGTAATGCTGACATGTGAAGGAGAGAGTATCTTTCGAAGAAGGGCTCAGAGCATTATTCATGCTGTCAAAGCATCTGGAGGAGGGAATGGAGTCAATGACCCTTTGCACCATAAAAGAAGTAGCTAGGCAGTGAACAATGCCCATTCTTCTAAATGAATGCCTCAAATACCAGTTCAACTATGAATACCATTACTTCCAGAAGCGAGTTACAGACACTTTACATTCAACCTTGGGTCCTACTTTGGGCAGAAATGAGGCAACTGTAGATTTACAGTCTGAATTTAAAAGTAGAAAAATATCTGTTCTACTTCAGACATCCCTCGATCTTGCTGAATTCCTAATAAAACCTTACACTACACAGATCATTTTTCAAGTTAGGATGCCACAGAAAGGATAAAGCTGAGAAGAAAAGAATCTGCTTTTACAGTATCTACAATCACTTAGTTAATGCAGCCTCATTCACACTCAGTGTTTCTCCTTTTAGCAGATCCATTAGACTCAGCAGAAACTTCTTATCTCACCTTAGCAAACCCATGGGTTTGATATTTTGTTTGCTTGTTTTGCTATTTGTCTGATTTTGTGGTTGTTTTATTTTAATTGTTTCTATTTAAAAATAACCTTTGCTTCCTAACTGGCTTCTGCTGTCTAGAGTACTTGATATTTTGTTTTTCTTGGGCTGCTGCTTTCTAGAACAGCAGGCTTTAAAAAGTCAACAGCCTTGTCCAGTGAAATGGGTTTGTGGGAATACTGATTGTAATCACACTGCCATAGAATAAACAATGTTGAAAGAGATCTCCTGAAGTTAGTTGACCCTTCAGTCAAAACAGGTCCAACTTAGAGAAGGCTACTCGGGGCCATGTCCAGTTCAGCTTTGAGTCCCTCCAAGGATGGAGATCCCACAAGCTCTCTGGGCAGCCCATTCTAATGTTTGACTACTCTGTTGAGACAAAAGATATTCCTGAAGCCTAGTCAGAAGGTCTCTTGCTGCAACTTGTGTCCACATCCTGGTTTCATTTCAACATTTGCTGTGACTAGAGTCTGCCTCCTTCCCTATAATATCCCATTAGGTAGTTAAAGACATCAGTAACATTCCACATAAGAATTCCATTAGGACTGGATAAATAAATCCAGCTCTATCTCTGCCACTCTTTGTATGTAAAGTCCAGTCTGAAGGATGAAGAAAACACAGGCCAGACTCATTCTGAAAATGAGTGTAGCAGGGCACTAAGCAAACCTGAGGTATAGGAAGGACTTCTGGGGAGAAGCAGTTTTTACAAAATCTGATCCCCAGTAACAGATGAATTCATTACAGCAATTTGGTTGCCACCAAAAGCCTTTTGAAGGATTTGGCTTGGTGCATACTGGATGCAAGTCTTCTGAACATAAAGTCATTAAGTACAATAGGAGGGGAAAGTGGAGTAATCTAAATGCAGGAGTGCTGTCATTTCAGGGAAATCATTAACTACAGCAGACCCGCAAGCCAAGACTGACATGGCCACAGCTCACCTCCAGAGCAAGAGAGGAGATGTCTCACATGCCTGGGCACTCCTGCCAGCTCTGACCCCACTGTGAGGCTCACACAGGCATTAGCTACCTATTTTAGAGGCAGCCAAATGGTTCTAAAGGCTGGTTGTGGTCAGCACTCAGAATGCTTTTTAGGTAGTCTCAACCTCTCCTAATCCAGATACTCTTCAAACCATGAAAGGAAGAAGCAAAAAAAAAAGTGAAAACAATTTACTAGAAAAGGAGAAACTGGAACCAGAAAAGAGGAAAAAAGGCAAGGGTCTTATCCTAGGTTAAAATGTAAGATGTGCCCAAAGTATGTGTTCTATCACCATCTTCATGAGCTGTTGAAACCAGGTGGGGCAGAGTTCCCTTTATCTTCTGCTAATGGCCCACCAATGCCTTGCCCCATGACTTATAGGTAACTCCCTCCAGGAGCTTTCTCTGTTTAATGGGCCATCAAGGACCCATTACATGACTCAGAGAATGATATCAGCCCATTGTGAGATGCTCCACCCAGGGGGAGGAGCCAAGCATTCCCACCTGCATATAATCCAGCATTTGGGACAGCAGAGCCAACCTTTCCCCAATGGATCCACGGAGGACAAGACCTACCAAACGTTTCTACAAGAGCACTGCTTCGACAAGACCATTTCATCTGGACTGCTACTACCACCCTAACTAACAGGGTGTCAGATTGTATTCTGACTCTGTCGGTGGTATTTTGTACTATTGAATTTGTTTTATTTTACTTTATTTTACTTCTTTTCCTCTTATTGAATTGTACTTCTGACTTGGAGTCTCTCACTGGTTTTGCTTTTAAACTAGTGCAGGTCTATAGAACAAAAGTGGAAAACAAAGGAAAAAGCAATGGAGGATGCCATAAGGAGAGCAAGAAAATAATTTCTAAAATTCCAGATCTTTACATCCTAAAAAAATTCCTTTCCTCCCTTTCAGATACATCTCCAAACACCCAAGGCAAACACCAGAAAAATCCCAATACCACAAGAGTGATCATTACAGCTTTGTTAGAATTCAAACCTGACAGGCAGCAGCTTCCACACTTGCCTATGACAAAGGTGAAGTCTTTTGGGGAAAAATAAGAGAAATAAACGGGTTGATTTAAAAACCAAGGTTTCCTGACAACAGTGGCACTTGCAGACTTTTCTGTTATTACATTTTAAATATTCCCACATAACAGACTCAGGTTGTCTTGGGTTATGGAAGAAAAAAAATTGCATTCTATTTTCATCTGCTGAAAGCAGTTGGGGAAATGTTTTTCTTTATTTTTTGCTACTCTGGGGGAAGGGGGGCAGATGCCTTTCTGATAATGGTTCTGGTATTAAAACCGGGTGGGGTATTGTTTCTTATCTCTTTCACCACCCATCCTCCCTCCAGGGGGATATTTTCTGCTAATGGGCCATTAAGGCCCACCAATGACATGACACATTTACATCATGCCACTGTGAGGTGCTCCACCCAGTGGTGGGGGCTCCAGGGTCCCTACCTAAATAAAAACTGAGACTCAGAACCCCAGGCATTCCTGTTTTCCACTGGACTACAGAGGAAGATCATCAGACTCATCTCAGCATCACCAGACCCTTCTTCAACAGGATCATCTACTCCAACAGAGCCACATCAGTTTTCTCCAGGAGGACTGCTTCTAAACACCTGACTAACAGGGTGTCAGGTTGTGTCCCTGATTCTGTCACGGTTTTCTGGGATTGTTTGTTTGTTGTTTACTTGTCTTTTTTGTACTATTAAATTTGCGTTTCTAACATTCCTAGTAAAAGAACTGTTATTCCTATATCTTTGCCTGAAAGCCCTTAATTGCAAAATTATAATAATTTGAAGGGAGGGGGGTTTACATTCTCCATTCTAAGAATCTCCAGCTTTCCTAGCAGATACCTGTCTTCTAAACCAAGACACAGGTGTACAGTAACAGCCCTGGGTTGCCCTCAAACATTTCACTTATGGAATCACAGTCCTAGTAGAGATGCAGTTTGCCACAAAGAAGTCACAAATATGTTGGTATCTGAGATATAGTCCATTATGCATTTTGTGAACTGGAGTTTATCAATTACCCAGGGTTAATTAGGTATGAGCGGTGCTAGTTGTCCTTTGCTAAGAATATCAACGTGGTCTAATTAATGTGGTTTATACTTAGGTTCACTACAAAGTCCTGCCACATAGGCGTAAGGAAAAAATCTGCCTCAGTGTAAAGAAAAATAAGATTTGTCGAGTTAAAAAGGGAAGCATGTAAGAACAATTTAATTGCTTTCCATCAGATTTCACAGATGTAAGAACTTAAGCCTCCTTCTAAAGTGGAGACATTGAGTGAGGAGGTGCTGCATGCTTTCAAGACAGATGGAAACAAGCTTGCCTGTGAACTCAGCTAGCTAACCAGGGAAAAAAGACCCAGATATTTAATGGAAAAGAAAAATGTTTCTCAAGAGATTCAAGGATTAAAAATGAACAAAGGGTTCACAATTCTATTAAAGAAACATTCTTATGCACATCTGCTGATATATAACTGTCATAGTTTAGGGCAAATTTGGGAGGGGAGGGAACCTCCAAAGGGGTTTCCTCCAGAAAGCAAACCCAAAATGGCCCCTCCCCCAGCCAGCCTGGAAAAACTTCTTTAGAGAAAAGTGGAAAAAGCTATTAATTTAACAAACAAAATACTCACAAGAACAAAGAATGAATAATATGAAACAATAAAACCTCTCGCCCCTCCAAAGAGAGATGGCAAAACTGAGAAAGTCCTTGCCGTGGGTGTAGCTCAGCTCACTCACAGTCTTTTATCAGTCCCAGTCCCTCCAGAGGTCCAGGCCCCAGTGGGGCGCAGGTGTGAGCCCTCGGTGCTCCTCTGGTTTTTTCAGTCTAGAGCAGATTTAAACAGTCCCAAGAAAAGGGAACAAAAACAGTCCAGGGAACTTCTCTGCCTCAGCTAGCTAAAACTAACTAAAAGCACAGCAGATCTCTCTGCCCCATTGCTGTCCGTGCCTCAAACACTGCTGGAGCAAGAACGTGGAGGAGTCAGGCAGTTTCCTCAAAACAAACTGTGCGCTGCTTTTTTCTCCCCCTTCGCTCCCAGAACCAGTTTTAAAGGTACCGAACTAAATATACAGCACAAAGAGAACAGACGACTGGGGATACAAGCATCATAAAGTCACCCCAAGACAGTAACATACTGACATACATCCATTTCCCCACTTGTAAGAAAGCCTGAGAACAGAAGAGGTCTGAGTAATAGTTATAGGAAAGAATTATTTTGTAAAGTGTGCAATATTATATAACTTTATCAACAAAATTATGTTAAGGGAACATGATTATCCTGTCAAGCTCCAAGAAATCAGGAAATGCAAACTTAAAAGATAACTGTGAAGCACAAAGTCTGCCTCTTGATATATGAATTTTAACGCTTCTTTCTTTTTTTAGCTATCTCCATAACTGTTTCCCAATGCAACATTATAAATGTATTTTTGGATCACCCAGGTTTTGTGTGAAGTACAGGCAATCCAAGATATACTCAACATACAGATAAAACAAAGGATAGTATGATCACAATATGGCTTGCATGCATGTGCACAAGGACATCCATGCACACTAAGTAGGGCAGATACCTGCAGGCACTGGTGTCTCTTGGGATTTGAAAAACTTTCTGGCTTTCAGGCACCACTTGCTCCTCTCTATCACCCACTTGGAGTATTTCTCTTGAAACCACCTGCAAGTTATTGCAGGTAATCAACAAATGTTCAAAATTGCCTACAAATCCACCAGTTATAAATGTGTGCAATTTCACCTCATAGAGTCATTTCCTCAGTCATGTCTGTTCATTTAAGGTTATCTGAGGGTATGAGTTTTTTCAGAGGAGATCTTAAGTACTGGCTATTTTTATAAAGGATTGTGCATTGCAAACTACAATAATGTTCTTCTCCCCCTAGATCTTTTCTCCCTGACCCTTTTCTTTCCAAGACTAAGGAAAACAGACAAGAAAACAAAACAAAGATATTTCAAGAAAACTAAATTATTTTTCTCTGTTACTCTGGCTGCTGGAAAGTCCTTGGTTACTGAAAATCCAATCAGAACTAAATTGCTGGCATCTATCAGCTGTAGAAGATATGAAACTTCACTGCAAAGCTACACACTGGTTCAGTGCAGGCTACACATGTGGCTGTAACAAATTCAATGACCTCTTTCTTTCACTCTTCATGTCTGGCTGTTTGTCTGGCTGCTGCTCTGATGTAAAGAAATCGATGCAGTGCTTGAAAAGAGGCACGTTGGTACATGAGAGCTGATGAAATTTGCTGAGTGAGAGACTGGGCACACAACTGCCCATCTCGGCTTAGGTTCATATCTTGGCTGGTATTCAGATAATTGTGATAGAGATGTGTGGACATAAGAAGAGGTCTTGTACCTATCTCCCAGCTTTCCTCCCACTGTGCCAACTTTCCAGATGGCCACAGGGAACACAGCATCCTTTAGCTTAGGAATATGTGATTCCATTAAAATCTGTGATACATTTGTGAGTGGTTCAGAGACTTTATAATCTGTACACCTACCCAAGAAATTATCAGTATTCTCAACTATGCATCAAAGCTTTTGATGTAAAATTGTAAAAGTAAAATTGTACTTTTGCACAGCAAATTCACAACTTACATGTTCAGCTTATTTCTCATCTGTGTGTCCTAAACATTTCCCTCCCATCTGAAAACCTGCAGGCTACAGATCTGATTGCAACACAGAGCACAGGCAGCTTGGTCAGTGCATCAGGAGACCTAAGTCAGAAACCACAGCTAAGTCCTCACGCTCTTTTCTGAAAGAAAACAAAGCGAACAAAAATCTACAACCAAAACAACCACCAAAACAAATTTAACTCAACTTTGCATTAGACTTCACAGCAGCTTGTCCACAGTGACATGCCTTACAGCAGTAAGTAACAATTTAAAATAGCCACACAAAGAAACACAATGTAAATAACTTGCACCTAGCCTATATTTGTAGTTCACCCCAGTAGTTCACCCCAGCTTTGAGAGAAGGACCAACTGAATACGCAGAAAGATCTCCATTACTTCAGTGGGTCTGGCTTTCAAGTTATTTTAAATCTACACTGTGTTGGTTTGAAAGCAAAACCAGTGAGAGACTCCAAGTCAGAAGTACAATTCAATAAGAGGAAAAGAAAAGAAGTAAAATAAAGTAAAATAAAATAAATTCAATAGTATAAAATACCACCGACAGAGTCAGAATACAACCTGACACCCTGTTAGTTAGGGTGGTAGTAGCAGTCCAGATGAAATGGTCTTGTCGAAGCAGTGCTCTTGTAGAAAGGTTTGGTAGGTCTTGTCCTCCGTGGATCCAGTGGGGGAAAGGCTGGCTCTGCTGTCCCAAATGCTGGATTATATGCAGGTGGGAATGCTTGGCTCCTCCCCCTGGGCGGAGCATCTCACAATGGGCTGATATCATTCTCTGAGTCATGTAATGGGTCCTTGATGGCCCATTAAACAGAGAAAGCTCCTGGAGGGAGTTACCTATAAGTCATGGGGCAAGGCATTGGTGGGCCATTAGCAGAAGATAAAGGGAACTCTGCCCCACCTGGTTTCAACAGCTCATGAAGATGGTGATAGAATACATACTTTGGGCACATCTTACATTTTTTAACCTAGGACAACACCAATAGATTTAAAGCCCATAGCCACACCTTTGTTATCATCTCTCCCTTCAGATTAGCCTTCCTCTTACCTTTTCACTTACCTTGCAGTGTGTTTGAGACACAGCAGTAAATACTGTTAAACAAAAGACCATCTTCAAGAAAGTAGATGAGCCTCTGACATCCTAACATTGTTTTACAAACATAACAGATATTTTAAAAAATAAAACCATAAGATGGTAATTCTGCTGTTTTATCATGTTTTCCTAATGCCGTTTTTCTTTTGTTACAAAAGTTACCATAAGAATTTTACAAAACAAGTTCCATCACTGTCCATCTCCATCTACTTATTTTGCCTCATTCATTGCAAGCTCCTAAAGAGACATTTGGGATTTTGTTATTTGCTTTGGATAAGCAGTGAGTTCATGTTTTTTCCCTGTACATATTTTAAAATTTATTAAACATCTTAAGAAGGTTTACCCACACAAACAGTTGTCTCTCAGCTAATATTTGCATTCCTTCTTCAATATGAGTCATTTCTTCCTTGCCCTAAACTAATCAGCATGGCTTAGTATGCCAATTTCCCTGAATGGACATGTCAGAGACCTGACCACTGTGCTTTTCAACGCAGCTAATACTTACTATTATGTCTTCTCCTTTTTCTCATCAGCTAATTGGAATTAATAGCAGATTAAAGTCTATGATAATTTTCATTTGAGAATTCATAGGTCTTTTGGAAAAGATTAATTCTTAGCACATACCCAAGAAGTAAAACATTGCCACCCACATCTGAGGTGAAATATGAAGTTGACCAATGGGAGTGCTATATAACAAAGTTGAACAAGACATTAAAAAAAAAGACAAAATTAGTTTAAAATTGCAGGTACTAAAGATGGGTCATCATTAAGAAATTAGAATTAGAATTCATACATTAAGTCAGACAGTCTTGAAGAAGTGTCAGCATAATTTTAATGATAACCAAAACATGGGTTTGTCTTGATGAAAGCATGTCCTCCCAGAAACATAACTGGAAATTACTTCCTGGGTGTCCTGGTTTCAACTAGGGTTGAGTTAACTTGAACGTTGATCTGCTGTAGGGTAGAAAGGCTCTGCAGTGGAATCTGGACAGGTTGGATTGATGGACTGAGGCCAGTTCTAGGAGGTTCAACACAGCCAAGTGACAGGTGTTACCCTTGGGTCACAACAACCCCAGGCAGTGCCACAGGCTGGGAACAGTGCGGTTGCAAAGCTGCCTGGCAGAAAAGGACCTAGGGGGGCTGGTTGACAGCAGCAGAACATATTTTAGGCTGTGCCTAGGTAGCCAAGCAGGCCAATGGCATCCTAGCCTGTATCAAAAATAGTGCAGCCAGCAGGACTAGGGCTGTGATTGTCCCTCTTTACTGGGCTTTGATGAGGCTGCATCTCAAGTCCTCTGTTCAGTTCTCACTTAAAGTAAGATATTGATGTGCTGGAGGGAGCCCAGAGAAGGGCAATAAAGCTGGTGAATGGTCTGGAGGATAAGTCCTCTAGGAACAGCTGGGAGCTGGGGTTGTTTAGCCTGGAAAAAAGGAGGCTCAGTGGTGGCCTTATTGCTCTCTACAACTACCTGCAAGGAGATTGTGGCAAGTGGGGCACAGCCTGAAGATGCAGTAGAGGAGGTTCAGCTTGGACATCACAAAGAATTTCTTCAAGGAAAGAAACTGGAATTCAATTGGAATTCCAATGCTTTCAAGCATTGGAGTGGGCTGCCCAGGTAGGTGGTAGAGTCGTCATCACTGAAGGTGCTCAAGAAACTAAGGTACTTGGCACTTAATGCTATGGTCTGGTTGACAAGGTGATCAGTCAGAGGTTGGAGTCAATGATCTGGAGGTCTTTTCCAACCTAAACAACCCTATGATTCTATTCTATGATTCTATACCTCAGTTGCAATTCTATACAAAATCATGAGGTTGTTATCCACACTCAACATTTCTTCTCTCCATATTTCTATATAAACAGACAAAGGTCTTCAACTCATGAGTAGCAGAGATTATAAGAGATTTGGAAAATGTCTGCTTATGCCTTCCACAGGAAATTTATTTTGTATTAAAATTGTCCAAGAAAAGATGCAGATCAGAATCACGTCACCTGATGCACATGCATCTAAGCACCATAGAAGAACTTCAGTAAAAGGAAACATGGTAAAGCTGTAAGCAGTGCTAACTGATACAGAGATAGGAGAGATCAATAGCTTCTTATCTCCATCTTTGCTAATCCTGAAACATGGGAGAAGACAATAAAATTGGTAATTTAGAAGACAACAAAGGTAAATGCAAAAACTGAAGAAAGCAAAGCTGGTGTTCTTACTTGTAAGGCCTAATTAAAGGGAAAAATTTGACCCTGTGGATGGACTCAGAAAGCTTACAACTGACAAGCTCAAAATTATTTTTCTGCTGCAATGACTTGCAGTCATCAAGCCTCCCACTTACAACAGGGACGCAAACTTTTCCAACAGCTGCCTCTTTATGCGGGTCCAGTGCAGAGCAGGAAAGGACAGCTAATGAAAACGTTAAGGCAAGTCAGGATGTGGATAAGCAGTCCTGGAAAGAAAATGGAACACAGAACATCAAACCCTGGTCTTTTCCTCTTTATGTCCCATCAGGCAGTACTGTAGACATACCAAATTTGACCTAGAGGATTTCACACCCATGCACCGCAGGATTCTTATAGCCTCCATAGTCTTGCGTGTTGGACTAGCTGGATACTGGATTCACCCTGGCAACATTCCTGTTCTTTTTTTTTCTGAGTGAAAAGTGTATTTTTATTTTTAAATTAAGATTGTGCCAAGGATAAATAGTGCTTTCACTAAATAATAGTCAAACACACACAAAAAATGGGTAGAACACAATGTTGTCTTTTTGAATTCATTAGCAGGTCTCTAGTGCACCCAATGAAATTTAAATCAATGTGTACAAAATTGGCAATAACAAATCAAACAGGCAAATACAGGGAAAAAGGGTAGAAAGAATCTATTTTGTAAAGCAACATCAAAGCAAATCTTTTTGCAACTTCTGAACTAAAACATACTGGAAAGCTGCATCATGTAGTCTTAAACTACCCCTGGTAATTTATCTGGTGTTCAACCACAATCAGATTCATGCCCTGTCACAGTAAGTAATTCTTAGAAGGGAGGAAGCAGGAGGTGCTTCATTCCTTCTTTCAGCACTATCACATTCAGCTCTGAGGTACTCCCGAGGTCTAAATCTTTCTTTCCTTCCCCCTTCAAAAACTAAAATATCTGCCCTCAGACCCACTGTATAATGTCAGGAACTGCATTGTTTTTTGTTAATCTGACCACATGCAGGAGAGAGGATCTAAGAATGTAAAAGGCCAAAGCAAGGATGATTACACTAGTGAGTGTGCTGAACAGTTGCTGATCTTGCCATAATTTATTAAACCACAGAAGAGAGCAATATGATGTGCAGATATGGCTATTATGTGACCGTAACAAGGGACATTCCAAAAGCAAGTGGCTGGGAAATACTACTCTTATTGAACCCATTAATAAATAAATGACTTGTATAATGGTCTTCTTGGTGTTGCTGAAATAAAATCACTCCAGTTCCCATCTGTCATAGTTTTTATTTCTTCACTTCAACCCTCTGCTGTATTGCAAGTCTGTTAATTATACCATTCTAAATCTACACTTAGAATCAGGCACTCTGTAAGGTTAAATTTGACCCATGTGTTTTCTTTGAAACAACACGTACAAAGAAATTAGGGCAACAGGGAGAAGCCCAAAATTGATGCAACTGACCTGGGCAGTGAAGACTAGGCTGTGGCCAGTGATACTTTGGAATGGCTCAGCAGCTCCATAATTAGTTCTGCTTAGGTAGAGTCCATGAGAGGGCAAGAAATGGACAACAATTTAACAGAACCTGCAAATGGTAGCATTAATCCTGTTTTTTGTTCTGTCCTACTCTGCTTTAAATCTGCAGAACTGCACATTTGGACTACCACAATAGGAAAAAAGTCTGATGGATGAACACTTACAGAATTATTTTACTCAGTAATTTAAAAGTTGCCATCTTTTTCATATGTCACCTCTTTCCTGTTTAAATCCATTGCAGCTATGTTTACAACAACACATCATGTGTGAAGCTACTATGAATTTAAGCATGCCTGCAGTGGTAAAAGAGGACTAAAGATGAGTGTCAGGACCTCCACAATTTCTATTTCAGATCATTCCACTCTTCAGTGCACTGAACAGGACACCTGCTCCAGCCACCCTGCCTGTACAGGCACACAGCCTTTCCCTGCTTCAAGTGCCTGGTACTCTGCCAGGGATACATTTGATATAAAGGCCTAGTTTCTCCATGCTCTCGTATACTACCTGGATTCACCACAGGATGCAAAAGGCTGTCAAGGCAACAATATGTGTAGAGTCGCTGCTTGACACAGCACTCCGTGATGATTGTTCCAAGGCTGCACGGCCAGCCCTCCAGGTGACAAGCACCGTGTTCCAGAGAAGTGCAGCACTGACTCCTGCTCACCTGCTGCCCCACATCCCACATGCACCATGAGAGAGGCTCTTCCCCTTCTCTCCTAGATATGCACTGCTTGAAGATCTGTATGAAACATGCAGGTGGATTTGGGCAGAAAAAACACTGAATAGTATTTTGGGAGCATTTGTGGCATAGCTTTTTCCAATCCATTCTGATTTTTGATAACAAGGCTAATTTTAGGTACTTGTGTTTGCAATTCCATTAAGATGATCCAATAACCTGTCTTTCATATGGATGAATCAGGAAATTATGAAGACTGCAAAATTAAATAACATTTAAACATGCAAACAGCTGTGTGCTGAAAAGCAGAGACATTCCTCCTGGGGTAGAACAATAAAAACACACATACTTGCATATTGAGAGTTATGGGCTGCTTCTCAGTAAATCAATGTTCACAAAGAAAATCTTTTGTACCTCCCCTGCTCAATTTGTGCTTGTTAGATAATAAATTATGAGCACTTGCCTCTCAAAAATGGTGTAAATCTATGAATGAATGGTAACAGGAGTTTCAACCACACCAATCTGGAAAGTTGATAACAACACAGAGAAAAAAGCCACCAGGAGCATGGACCTGGATCATTTCTTACTTTAGCCACTGACACATCTGAAATTTGTCATAATGAAAAATGCAAGTGACCCTATTTTCCAGTTCTATTCTTTTTTGAAAGATACTGCCAATCTGAAGGAAAATAATTAAACATTTCCACTAAAGTCAGTGAAGTTCCAGCACATGCTCCACACCTTTACTAAAGCAGAACTGTAAAAGCAAGTATTACTAAACTGCACTCAGAAGAGACCTTCATTACAAATGACTTTTCTTAATATTTAAAGAAAGTCTCAACCATCCCTATTTAAAATGAGAGTAGAGAAACTAAAAGGAAGAAAAAGGTTATTATTTATAACACAATGACTATAGTTGTGGTGCAGTCGGAGGACCAATTACATCCTGGTTACGCTTTCCAACTCCACTAATTCATATAAATGAAGTGCTTGCTACATGACAGGGTAATTGCAGTGTAAATACAATAGACTTTATATAACTGGATACTGAAAATGAGCTTGTGTTACTGAGGTGGCAATAAGAATTAATTTGGACATGTCATTAACTTTCAAATTCTTTGAATCAGTGATAATTAGGATATAGAAAAGCATAACCAAAAATGTAATTACACTGAACTAAGGGCTCAACTGTGCAAGTATTAAGAGACTACTCATGGGAGTAAGTATGCTTGAACATGAACAGAGTATGACCAAATCAGGCTGTAAAACACTACTGTGGGTTTATAATGAAACAACATGGAAGTGAAAAAAGGAATTAACGACATTTTTCAGATGAAAGAAGCATGCTGAGGGTTGTTTTGATATCAAAAATTATTCCCTTATATTATATAGCTAGTGGGGTCAAATTCTGCCAGGAAAGCCCCTCTTCCCTCTGAAAGCATGTTAGCTGTAGCCACTGAAATGGCTGGTGTATCCCTTCTCGAGAACATTTCAAAGCAAGTTTACCATGAATGCAGACAGGACTGAACATGAAAATGCTGGTGTTCCCTATGTACATCAAATCTTTGTTGATTCTCTTCTAAGACGTACTGCTAAACTTCTCTGATCAGCTTCTGTCAGCTATGACAGCTTCCTAACACCAGACACCATAATGTTCTTTTGCACACAATGACTAAATTGCTCCTTGAATGCCTATGGAAAGCCAAGGAACTGTCTGTTCAAATGCTAAAACAACTCCCTAGTCAGTGTAACAATTTCTTAGAATTTAAAGGCCCATGTCTTCGTGTGAGACCACTTCATGATGTTAACCTACACCAGTGGCAATGTATGAGTACATATGGAGGCAGGGTGTGGACAGCACTGCTGCTGTTATGAAAGAAATCCTGCATCAGAGACAACCCAAAATGGGCAGGTATTTCCAACAGATGACCTCCCACACAGCCACACAGGTCACTGTCCTTCCACAGTTTATGGATCAGCTACTTTTTTCAGAATTATTCATCTCAAATGGTCAATCAGGGAATCCAATCTTTCAGCAATTGTTTCTTAGTATATGTATTTTCTGCTAGGTGGCCTTTTACATTGGAAAGGGACCATATGCTGGCAGAGAGAACTTTGTATTTGACTCTTTCTTTCCAGATGAGTGAATATTTCTAGTCATTTTCCCTTCTCATTTTGGCTTGATTTTTTTTCATTCCTGAATGACTTACTGTTGCAGGTAAGAAGGGGAGATGCATACAGAACATTGGTAGTACTAAAAAGCTGTTCCTTGCCTTGTATTGGAAGGCAGCTGCAGCTGGGGGAGCTCTGGCTACTTCTCAGCTCAGGATAAGGAAAGGGGATTCTCTTGCTCACTTTTGAAAAAAAAAACTCAGTCACATAAGCATACCCATAGCTTCCAAAGAAGTGCTGCTTCCCTCCCTGGAAAGGCTGAGCCTTTCAAGGTATGCCACTTACACTTGTTAAAGATGTACCTGGCTGGCATTCTTTGCTGTGATTAATTGCAGCAGCCTCATATTGTGTTTTCCATAAACTCTTTTTAAGCCTCAATTGCTGTATAGTGCAAAAGCCACTAGAAGATTCTGTTCCCTCTTTATTTGCTGTCTATTGAAGCATAATTATTACCTACACCCTCCAAATCAGATTGTTACGTTTGTTCCATAGCAATGTTCTAGAAACATGGACAGTTTTAAAACTCATCACAGAATCAGACATGAAGTGAAAAAGAATACACAGGTGAGATTTTACAATTCAATCTTCCAATAGAATGAGAGATACAGCTGCTTGTATGTGCAAACTCTCATAAAATCCCATCTTGCAGCGCATGAATGAAAATGAGGCAGAATCCTTCATTATCAAACACTCCTCAGCAGCCCATGCTCTGACGTGACAGCATGTAATGCAAATATTTACAGCAGGAAGTCCTCAGGAATCATCAGTCACCACCAAATAGCAGTAGCTTATCCAGCAGTAATTCCTGCTGTGGGAAACCCAGCTGAGGAAGCACTTCCACACAAACACAACAGAGGGAAGCTCTCTTTCAATAATCAACTCCAATTGATTATTGATTGAGCTTTTCACACAACGCTAAGTGTATCTGACGAGTCTCACCATGATCTGTGAGACAGAAACGGTGGCATGAAAGCTCCAGAAGTTCAATCAGCTGAGGTTCTTTGTATCTAATACGCAGTGAGTGAATGCTCCCAATTTAGTGAAAACATTTGTCCTGAGGCTAAAGCATTGATTCTCCGCTTACTGCCTTTTAATTGTGATGCATCCAATTTATCATTTTAGACTATAAACTCTTAGCAAAAAAGGTTCTTCTTTCTTCTGCATGTTGTTCTCATGCCAGTTTTATTTTTAGTACAAAAAAACCTCGTTCAGGTTAAATAATTTTTATATTAACAAGATACATTTCCCTACTGCTAGAATTAATTGCTGTAACCTGTATTTCTTTCTACAACAATGTCTGATGTAAAGTTGAATCAGTGGTGACGTTGTGAATAAATGAAGAGTAACAAATACAGGAATATTCCAGATGTTGTGAAAATGTTATTATTTACTGAGAAAACAGTTTGCTCATCCATATCATGGTAATGTTTATGCTTTAGTAGTATAAATTCCTGTGCACAAGCAACACTGCTTTCCACCAGTCTAGAAAATAGGAGCCAGCCAGGATGTTCCTTTTCTTTTTTTCCAGAATTGCAGGTGCTCTTCTTTACTGCCATTGCCCCCAGGCCTATCTGCTCCCCCAAATTCACATTTAAGCATCTGCCATGCATCAACTGGCCAAAGTGCACAGCCCTTCATTCCCAGATATTCAAGCTTGATGATTCACAGGCAATAAAATGTGACAGAACTTTTCACCAGCAAACAAACTGAAGGGCGTCCTAATCAGCAGGCAAGGCAGCTCTAACAACTGGGTTACAGCATAAGGGGATAAACTCAAATGGAGCAGAACATTAATAAGACAAGAAATGTGAGATGCTACTCAGCCTAAAGCACCACTGGCACTATACAATGACATCCAACTTACACAGCAGCTTTTTTCCCCCTTTGGAAGCGGGATTCCTTTCAACTGCCAGTTAAACACCATCTCAGCAGCTTGTGAACAAGAATAGCAACCGCTTACAGCCCACAGCATGACTACTTCCAGCTTCTTTTCCCTTTTCAATTGCAGCAAACTGCAGTCAGATAGACAATGGAGGTGGGGGGGGGGTTGTTGTTGTTTTAAGTTGTGGTGTTAGGATACTGCTGGTTATCAGTTTTTCAGACTCGTTGACAGGGCACACACCAAGCAACCAATATGCCAGCTCCTGCCCCTGATGCAGAAGCTGCCACGTGCTCAGAAGCCTGGATAGAACCCACTTGGGTGGCTCTGGCATCAGCTGCAGATGAGTTAGTGCTAGCAGTAAAAACACTGTCCCCAGAAGGTCACCTGTCCCCACATGCTCCTCAAAGGACACCGGTTCTGGATCTTTTTCTTAAGCTGTGTCAAACAAAAAGGTTTGCTTATGTCAAAACCACAAAGCCTCCTTCCCTCTGTCTCCCTACTGACAGCCTTAGAGTCAGTGAATTTATGACACTGTCACTACAATGGCAAAACTCTCTTTGGTCTCAAAAAAATTTCAGCTTTGACACACACAGTAAAATCCCTGATGAGATTATCTCTCTGTAAAGCTATTTTTTCTAACACATTTGGGTCCATCAGTCACTGCTGAAACTCCTAATGGCTGCAATAGAGGGTAAATTTCTAAGCACAGACACAGGATGGCTCTTGTGGGATATGCAGGAAGCTGTCCCAGGATCTGAAGAAAGCTTCCTCTGAGCAGCAGAGGCCCTCTCTGCACTGAGGTCACAGCAGTCGGAAGACCACAGCTTTTGTTTGGACTGTAAGAAATGCCATGCCTGGCACCCTGGGGCAGTGCTCTGGACCACTAGAGCAGTGAAAACAACTGAGGAATTTGATGCATCCCCTTGCATCAAGAAGGGCCCTGTGTGTCAAGTCTCACTATGGTAAAAAGTGTCAGGGACATCTGGTGAGGTACAGGCATGGTGCTAGACTGTCACAGCCCTTAACTGATTACACAAAATAGTGAAATGACAGTCAAAGGTGAGTGTTTGCAGTTATAGAGATAATGTCTGCACTTTGCATGGTAACATCCAACCCCCAGCAGCAGCTAGTGCAGAGGCCCTCAAGAACCAAGAAAAGAGTAGGCCTGGGCAGATCCCTTGTTATCTCCTTCCCCACCTGTGCAGTGGGAGTAACACCACTTGCCAATGGTACAGGATGCTATAAAACATTCAAATACTTCATTAATAAAGGTTGGACATTACTTACAGTATTGCAGAGAGACAGATAGAGAATGCCATCTGATAGTATCAGCTGGGACTGGAATTTGGAGGATCACACTTAGCTGAAAGCCTTCACACAGGCAAGAGTCAGCCCAGTGTTTTTCTCCAAACTCTGAAGGAGTTTTCAAATTTATAGCACTTTTTCCTCCTCTTTGCACTCATACAGAGGGGTTCATCCAAGTTCATACTGAATGACCTTTGCTGACATTCCATTGCTTCTCTTGTCTTCACTTAGTATTTGTCTTACAATGTACCAAATAAGTCACTCAGCAAAACAAGGAAGAAGAAAACAAGACAAAAAGATGCTGCACCTACAACACTGCTGGCCTCTCTGGTCTGCAAAAAACCCACACAGGCTATTTTGAAACCCAGAAAGACAGAAAAAATTAGAAGATTACAGAAAAAGAATGCTATTTCCAAGGACACTGCTTGTGTCCTCAAACAGAAAACCATTATTGGATACCACTTTTAATCATATTTTGGGTTTTAGTTGTGTACAGTATACTCAACTAAAGGTCATAAATAGGCAATCCTCATCTGATTTCTATAAAGACCATGAGTACTCCATGAAGAAGATTTTCTTTTAAACACAAGTCCTGACTTGGCTGAAAGTGAATGGCTGTTTTGTTTCCCCATAAGTATGTATGTAAAGGTCTCAGCTAAAGAACTTGGAGAGATTTCCTATTTTCATATTACAAAGGCACAGGTCCTCAGACATTCTTCTACTAATTTCATACGTACTGCTGATACTTAATAATGAAAGAGTAACCCTTCCATAGCAGACCTGAAAAATTTGTGCAGTTGGCTCCAACTCAGGTCTAAGACATGGATGGAAATAATGCAAAACCAAATTCTAATCTCTCAGCCTACTGGTAGTTATCACCTTGGTTATCTGGCTTACCTTTCAGAGAAGACAGAGACTAAATCAATGACAGACATTATCCCAACAAATTACAACTGGGAAATCAGCAACAAGTCCTGGGGTAACAAGATGTGACACAACAGGCTAAAATGAACTTTTCAGCATCCCTTGCAATGAAGATATCCAAGGCCACATCTTAATGCTCTTCTGAAGACAGATGAAGGAAATTCTCCAGGCTCTAAAACTGATGAATGGCTTCACCATAAGCACGTCAGAAAGGCGCAATGAGACATGAATGCCTTTTAGTCCTAAAGGATGTGCCAGCAGCCCCTACACAGCATCTAGATGCACATGATAGTGTGCATCAAAAGAAGGCAAAGAGAAACCACCAAAAGTCTTTTCATGACTCAAGGGTGAAAAAATGAATCCTTTCTGGCTCTGGTGGAATCAGATACAGCCAACACACAGCATGCGAGACTTTTCAGCCTTTCTAGAAATATTAACTTTAGACTGGGGGAAAAAAAATCAAAAACCCACACACACACACAAAAAAGCAGCAACAACAAAAGCAACAAAACCAAACAACACACAAAAAAAAGTTAAAAAAAAAAAGCTAAAAAATTAAGCTTCAGTGATGTTCACTGAAACCTACTTATACCCACAGGTAAGACAGTTCTTTCCTGTTCTTTTCTGAACCCATCTTCCAGACTAAAAAATGTCTGAGCTAGTCTTTTTCTTATGCTGGTTGGAATACAACTCCTCAGTTCATGCAGGTCTCTGCCAAGCCTGGCAGGCAGTGAAACACTGTCAGCAAGGCCAGACAAGCTTTGGAGGTCATCAAGTCTCTTTGTGGACTTCTAAAAGACGCTTCCCTCTCAGAGTGATAAAATTTCCCAGTACCAGACAAGATATATAGCTTTTTAGAGCTGTCTAAGCCACAGAGCTTTACAAGGCTCTAGCAAATCGAAAGTGCTCTCAGTGAAGCCTAAATCTGTCAAAAATTATGTTCAGTCTTTTGACAGATCAGGTCCCAAGTGCCCACTTCTTACCACTGATGGGGGCATGTCACAGTGTGCTTGTTCCTGGAACTCAGAGGCACTGCTGTGAAAATGCTCATTTTGAAAACAAGCACTTTAAAAGAGGAAAATATTTTCCCTTTCTGGACACTATTTACTGTCCAAGGATCCCAAATCCTCTAGGGGTATCACCCAAATCTCACAGCACTCAGGAGAGAGAAGACAACTTTATAGAACAGGATACAGCTAGGATGTGGGACCTGCCTCCAATCAGAGAGTTTTTCAGTGACAGATTTAGAGCTGAATCTACATTCTCTTGGCATACAAGCCCACATCTTCATGGAAAGACTACCCGTTTCTCTGTACCACAATACAATGAAGAGCAAATATTATGCTCAATTTTGATATAAAGATATATAAAGCAGGCAGGGAAAGCAAGGCATAGCACAATGACAACAGAACCTACATGGAAATAAAAAATGTCAGCATAACTTACAGGAGCTGTGCTGTTTTTCACTGTCACACTTGGAGTTGTGGCTCGTAGCGCCCCACTCACACCATGGTAGTACTTGAAGCAGATCTTCGTTTCAGCTAAAAAAAAAACCAAAAGGGATATTTAGGATTAGAAAAATTGCCAAGGGTAATCTGCATGATCAGCTGCAGCTCACAGGCACAAGGCTGGCAAGCAGTTAAATTGCAAATGGTTCATTCTGGCTGGATGGCACAACAGGACACCTCCTGCCTCTGATCTTCCCCTTTGCCAGAGTGAAATTTAGAGTTTGGTTCGTGGATTTAAAAGAGTTAAAATCCAAACCTCTTCTGAGAAGAAGTTAACACAGACAGACCTTAGAGCACCTGTTTAGAATCCCTTAGGAAGAAAAAAAGTAGGGACATATAAATCTTCCCTGTTCAGACATACCAAGATTAATGTGCAGAGAAATTAAGGAATTTCCTTAGGACAAGATTGCACAGCAGCTCATTGATAGCTTTCACTGTGCCAATTTGTTCAGGGCAAGTACATAGGTCTCCACAGATTAACTGCTCTGTCAGTTAATACATTAAAGCATTTTCAGGAACAACAGAGTACCACCAGACCCTGCATTAGTGCATTTGCACTGACTATTAAAGATTTAACTTAGGTGAGGAACACAGCAAAGGTCATGATTTTTGATACTCATAGCGCTGCTTTTTGCCACATGCATTGACATTGCAGGAAACTCATCTCAAAAACTGTATCAAGGCACAGAAGTGAAAACAGCTTCTTGTTAATCAGACCCTCACAACTCACTTTCTTGTCTGCTACAAGAAGGAAAGACAGTTCCAGCCAGCTTCTGTGCTGGTCTGTGACTACAAACAGATGCAAAGTGCTGCTTTTGCCTACCTGCCTGGAACTGGTGACTTGCTGGAGCTCATCCTGGCCTGCCTGCTGGCAGGCAAGAATTTTCTTCCGCAGTAAACTAGATGTGAACTGGCTTGGTATGTGCCTATGTACAGTCAGGACCAGCAATTATGCAGTGTTACATATGTAACTGGTATGTTTGTGGGATCTGAAAAATGCCTGTTTAAATAAAAGCAGCTTTCACATCTTCTAGTTTTAATGAGATAATGACATGGAAATGTTCATGTGTTCCAAGATTTTCCTTAAGACTTTGCTTTGCAGCTGCTGCTGTAGCTCAGGAAAAACACTAGCCTTTGCCAGCAGGCCCATAAAAACACTCACTGTAACTACAGTGCCTATGTATGAAAACAATAAAAAAATGCCACTTACCTGTTTTAACATACAAATTGCGTTGCAGTTTTATACCAATAACAAAATTACTCAAATCACTGCAGCTGTCACAAAAAACATTAAGAGCTGAGATTGCGACCACAAGTTATGGTGCTGTGATCTGCTGTTTGTAGATCCAAGAAACTGTGTAGCACTTCAGGTGGAAGCGAAACATGGGACATGAAAAGTGGTGGAGACCCTCAAAACTGCAGGCCTGAATTGCTTACCCTGATACCTACACAGGTTCCTGTGTAGAAAGAGAAATCCTGATATTTTTTGAAAGACAAAATAATTTTAGAAGTGTAAAGCCTTCCCAACTTTCATATGTCACTTGGGAAATGAAAAGCAGAGGCGATGTTCCCAAGTAGTTCAGCTGCTCACTTTCAGGTGGATTCCCAGTCCTCTAACCTGAGGAGGGTTGCAGGAATGTGCAGTCCATCAATGAGAAGCACAGTGCCAGTGCACTTAATCTGTCACCATATTTTCCATCCCCAGAGCTTGCTCTTCACCAGATGACCAGGTGCACATTTCTGCTCATACAGTGAAAATACAGCCTCTCCCACTATATCCACAATGTGTGCGTGTCCCATTTACTTCACAGCTTTCCACAAGAATTGTAACAGAATAGAGTCTTTTAGCATCTCCACCAGAGGCTGTGGGGCCCATCCTGGGATTGAATTCATAACTATACCCCCAGATGAAATTCTGCAACTTCAAGAGATTTACTTGAGGTGTCAGTGCAGCTGAGCAAGCAACCCTGTTGCTGCGCCTGGGAGCAGCAGTTGTTTCCTTTTGGCAGCAAAAAAAGCTGGATGAGCCTGTGGGACAGAAAACCTGCAAGTCTAGATTGTATTTTCATGTTGTAATTTTCTCTACAGGACTTTTAACAGCTCAGCAGCTAACTCATTTACTCACTGAGAGGACAGCAAAAGCTGAGGATATCAAAATAGCTAAAACATGCAGTTCTCACCTGTTGTGTTGCACTAAGTAGTTAGTTCGTTGCACTGGGTGGTTTGTCATATTTGCACTCAAAAGTAGTTCTATTATATTTTTGCACATGGTATGTTCTGTACCCCTGTCTGGGTTCTGGCGATGGTATCCTCTTGTTGGCCCTTCCCTATGCCCCTTTCCCTCCCCCTTTTCCCCTGGGTACAAAACTCCCTACACGAGGGTGTTTTGGTCTCTTTCTTGACCATTGGCGAGCCTGGGTGTCCTAGGTTGAAAATGTAAGATGTGCCCAAAGTATGTATTCTATCACCATCTTCATGAGCTGTTGAAACCAGGTGGGGCAGTGTTTCACTTATCTTCTGGTAATGGCCCATCAATGCCTTGCCCCATGACTCATAGATAACTCCCTCCGGGAGCTGTCTCTTTTTAATGGGCCATCAAGGACCCATTACATGACTCATAGAATGATATCAGCCCATTGTGAGATGCTCTGCCCAGTGGGAGGAGCCAAGCATTCCCACCTGCATATAATCCGGGGTTTGAGACAGCATAAGCAGCCTTTTCCCCACTGGATTCACAGACGACAAGACCTACCAAACCTTTCTACAAGAGCACTGCTTCGACAAGACCATTTCATCTGGACTGCTACTACCACCCTACCTAACAGGGTGTCAGGTTGTATTCTGACTCTGTCAGTGGTATTTTATACTATTGAATTTATTTTATTTTACTTTATTTTACTGCTTTTCTTTTCCTCTTATTAAATTGTACTTCTGACTTGGAGTCTCTCACTGGTTTTGCTTTCAAACCAGCACACTGGGTTCAACAAATAAAGCAGGGACCATGTCCCGAGGAAAGAAAGAGCGCTTCTGATCCTTTATCTTCAGTCCACTATTGATTTCTCTGTACAAGTGTCTGGAGGTAGCAAGGATTTGACCCTGGAAACACAAGGAAAGGCGATAGGTTGGCGTCCATCGTGGTGGCCTCTCGTTTGCTGTCTGCGACCCCATGCCATAGCTGGACTTCCACTTGTGGATTTTACTTGTGGATCTTACAAGCTTTTGGAATGTCAACTACCCTCATCATGACTGTTGTTTTTTGCACAGCACAGTGGTGATGGATGGAACTGGCAACTCACCGAAGAACCAAGACAAATCGGTTCCTAGGACAAAGGACTCCTCTGCAGTAGTTCCAGCAGCCGAGGTCCCAAGAGGGGGGATAAGTACTCCTCACTGGGGACCCCGAAGCAACCCCTGGGTGTGTAGGGGCTGCGGAGCACAGAACTCCAGCTGTAGGGAAGGGAAGAAAAGCATGGGGCCTGGCATGAGAGCCACAGTCCCCCTGGTCCCCCACGTACCTTTCAGCACCCTGGCTCTGGCAACTGTGAGCAGGCTGACAGAGAAGTTTCCCTGTATCCCTCTTTCCCTGTTGCTGCACCTAAAATTTCATGTTTTGCTAGCTCTGAAAACAAACCTCCCTGTCTCAAAGATGGCGTCGACCACATGGAAAAAATTTCAAATGGCAATCACTTGGCTGCCATCCAAGTGGGGGCTGCCAAGCGGCTGACCCTCCATCTTACGCTTCTCCTTGCTACAATCCTTTTCTCTTACATGTCCCCTCCCCCAACCCCT